>JAESUZ010001356.1:0-48012 GCA_017311185.1 Proteles cristata cristata
TCCAGGCTCTGTCAGCACAGAGCCCGATGCGGGGCTCGAACCCACGAAGTGTGAAATCGCCTGAGCCGAAGTCGGGCACTTAACTGACTGAGCCACCCAGGCACCCCTTTAGTTTTTATTTTTAAATATGTTTTATTTTATTTTATTTTTAATTTAATGTTTTATTTATTTCTAAGGGAGAGAGAGAGACAGCGTGAGCAGGGGAGGGTCAGAGAGAGAGGGAGTCACAGAATCAAAAACAGGCTCCAGGCTCTGTCAGCACAGAGCCCGGCGCGGGGCTCGAACCCACGAACTGTGAAATCGCCTGAGACGAAGTCGGGCGCTTAACTGACTGAGCCACCCAGGCACCCCTTTAGTTTTTATTTTTAAATATATTTTAGTTTATTTTATTTTGAATTTAATGTTTTATTTATTTCTAGGAGAGAGAGAGACAGCGTGAGCAGGGGAGGGTCAGAGAGAGAGGGAGTCACAGAATCAAAAGCAGGCTCCAGGCTCTGTCAGCACAGAGCCCGGCGCGGGGCTCGAACCCACGAACTGTGAAATCGCCTGAGCCGAAGTCGGGCGCTTAACTGACTGAGCCACCCAGGCACCCCTTTAGTTTTTATTTTTAAATATATTTTATTTCATTTTATTTTATTTTTAATTTAATGTTTTATTTATTTCTAGGAGAGAGAGAGACAGCGTGAGCAGGGGAGGGTCAGAGAGAGAGGGAGTCACAGAATCAAAAGCAGGCTCCAGGCTCTGTCCGCACAGAGCCCGGCGCGGGGCTCGAACCCACGAACTGTGAAATCGCCTGAGCCGAAGTCGGGCGCTTGACTGACTGAGCCACCCAGGCACCCCTTTAGTTTTTATTTTTAAATATATTTTAGTTTATTTTATTTTTAATTTAATGTTTTATTTATTTCTAGTAGAGAGAGAGAGACAGCGTGAGCAGCGGAGGGTCAGAGAGAGAGGGAGTCACAGAATCAAAAGCAGGCTCCAGGCTCTGTCAGCACAGAGCCCGGCGCGGGGCTCGAACCCACGAACTGTGAAATCGCCTGAGCCGAAGTCGGGCGCTTAACTGACTGAGCCACCCAGGCACCCCTTTAGTTTTAATTTTTAAATGTTTTTTATTTTATTTTATTTTTAATTTAATGTTTTATTTATTTCTAGGAGAGAGAGAGACAGCGTGAGCAGGGGAGGGTCAGAGAGAGAGGGAGTCACAGAATCAAAAGCAGGCTCCAGGCTCTGTCAGCACAGAGCCCGGCGCGGGGCTCGAACCCACGAACTGTGAAATCGCCTGAGCCGAAGTCGGGCGCTTAACTGACTGAGCCACCCAGGCACCCCTTTAGTTTTTATTTTCAAATATATTTTAGTTTATTTTATTTTTAATTTAATGTTTTATTTATTTCTAGGAGAGAGAGAGACAGCGTGAGCAGGGGAGGGTCAGAGAGAGAGGGAGTCACAGAATCAAAAGCAGGCTCCAAGCTCTGTCAGCACAGAGCCCGGCGCGGGGCTCGAACCCACGAACTGTGAAATAGCCTGAGCCGAAGTAGGGCGCTTAAACTGACTGAGCCACCCAGGCACCCCTTTAGTTTTTATTTTTAAATATATTTTAGTTTATTTTATTTTTAAGTTAATGTTTTATTTATTTCTAGGAGAGAGAGAGACAGCGTGAGCACCGGAGGGTCAGAGAGAGAGGGAGTCACAGAATCAAAAGCAGGCTCCAGGCTCTGTCAGCACAGAGCCCGGCGCGCGGCTCGAACCCACGAACTGTGAAATCGCCTGAGCCGAAGTCGGGCGCTTAACTGACTGAGCCACCCAGGCACCCCTTTAGTTTTTATTTTTTAATATATTTTATTTCATTTTATTTTTAATTTAATGTTTTATTTATTTCTAGGAGAGAGAGAGACAGCGTGAGCAGGGGAGGGTCAGAGAGAGAGGGAGTCACAGAATCAAAAGCAGGCTCCAGGCTCTGTCAGCACAGAGCCCGGCGCGGGGCTCGAACCCACGAACTGTGAAATCACCTGAGCCGAAGTCGGGCGCTTAACTGACTGAGCCACCCAGGCACCCCTTTTGTTTTTATTTTTAAATGTTTTTTAGTTTATTTTATTTTTAGTTTAATGTTTTATTTATTTCTAGGAGAGAGAGAGACAGCGTGAGCAGGGGAGGGTAAGAGAGATAGGGATTCACAGAATCAAAAGCAGGCTCCAGGCTCTGTCAGCACAGAGCCCGGCGCGTGGCTCGAACCCACGAACTGTGAAATCGCCTGAGCCGAAGTCGGGCACTTAACTGACTGAGCCACCCAGGCACCCCTTTAGTTTTTATTTTAAATATATTTTAGTTTATTTTATTTTTAATTTAATGTTTTATTTATTTCTAGGAGAGAGAGAGACAGCGTGAGCAGGGGAGGGTCAGAGAGATAGGGAGTCACATAATCAAAAGCAGGCTCCAGGCTCTGTCAGCACAGAGTCCGGCGCGGGGCTCGAACCCACGAACTGTGAAATCGCCTGAGCAGAAGTCGGGCGCTTAACTGACTGAGCCACCCAGGCACCCCTTTAGTTTTTATTTTTAAATATATTTTAGTTTACTTTATTTTTAATTTAATGTTTTATTTATTTCTAGGAGAGAGAGAGAGACAGCGTGAGCAGGGGAGGGTCAGAGAGAGAGTGAGTCACAGAATCAAAAGCAGGCTCCAGGCTCTGTCAGCACAGAGCCCGGCGCGGGGCTCGAACCCACGAACTGTGAAACCGCCTGAGCCGAAGTCGGGCGCTTAACTGACTGAGCCACCCAGGCACCCCTTTAGTTTTTATTTTTAAATATATTTTAGTTTATTTTATTTTTAATTTAATGTTTTATTTATTTCTAGGAGAGAGAGAGACAGCGTGAGCAGGGGAGGGTAAGAGAGAGAGGGATTCACAGAATCAAAAGCAGGCTCCAGGCTCTGTCAGCACAGAGCCCGGCGCGGGGCTCGAACCCACGAACTGTGAAATCGCCTGAGCCGAAGTCGGGCGCTTAACTGACTGAGCCACCCAGGCACCCCTTTAGTTTTTATTTTTAAATTTTTTTAGTTTATTTTATTTTTAATTTAATATTTTATTTATTTCTAGGAGAGAGAGAGACAGCGTGAGCAGGGGAGGGTCAGAGAGAGAGAGAGAGTCACAGAATCAAAAGCAGGCTCCAGGCTCTGTCAGCACAGAGCCCGGCGCGGGGCTCGAACCCACGAACTCTGAAATCGCCTGAGTCGAAGTCGGGCGCTTAACTGACTGAGCCACCCAGGCACCACTTTAGTTTTTATTTTTAAATATATTTTAGTTTATTTCATTTTTAATTTAATGTTTTATTTATTTCTAGGAGACAGAGAGACAGCGTGAGCAGGGGAGGGTCAGAGAGAGAGGGAGTCAAAGAATCAAAAGCAGGCTCCAGGCTCTGTCAGCACAGAGCCCGGCGCGGGGCTCGAACCCACGAACTGTGAAATCGCCTGAGCCGATGTCGGGCGCTTAACTGACTGAGCCACCCAGGCACTCCTTTAGTTTTTATTTTAAATCTATTTTAGTTTATTTGATTTTTAATTTAATGTTTGATTTATTTCTAGGAGAGAGAGAGAGCGTGAGCAGGGGAGGGTCAGAGAGAGAGGGAGTCACAGAATCAAAAGCAGGCTCCAGGCTCTGTCAGCACAGAGCCCGGCGCGGGGCTCGAACCCACGAAGTGTGAAATCGCCTGAGCCGAAGTCGGGCACTTAACTGACTGAGCCACCCAGGCACCCCTTTAGTTTTTATTTTTAAATATGTTTTATTTTATTTTATTTTTAATTTAATGTTTTATTTATTTCTAAGGGAGAGAGAGAGACAGCGTGAGCAGGGGAGGGTCAGAGAGAGAGGGAGTCACAGAATCAAAAACAGGCTCCAGGCTCTGTCAGCACAGAGCCCGGCGCGGGGCTCGAACCCACGAACTGTGAAATCGCCTGAGACGAAGTCGGGCGCTTAACTGACTGAGCCACCCAGGCACCCCTTTAGTTTTTATTTTTAAATATATTTTAGTTTATTTTATTTTGAATTTAATGTTTTATTTATTTCTAGGAGAGAGAGAGACAGCGTGAGCAGGGGAGGGTCAGAGAGAGAGGGAGTCACAGAATCAAAAGCAGGCTCCAGGCTCTGTCAGCACAGAGCCCGGCGCGGGGCTCGAACCCACGAACTGTGAAATCTCCTGAGCCAAAGTTGGGCGCTTAACTGACTGAGCCACCCAGGACCCCTTTAGTTTTTATTTTTTAATATATTTTATTTCATTTTATTTTTAATTTAATGTTTTATTTATTTCTAAGAGAGAGAGAGACAGCGTGAGCAGGGGAGGGTCAGAGAGAGAGGGAGTCACAGAATCAAAAGCAGGCTCCAGGCTCTGTCAGCAGAGAGCCCGGCGCGGGGCTCGAACCCACGAACTGTGAAATCGCCTGAGCCGAAGTCGGGCGCTTAACTGACTGAGCCACCCAGGCACCCCTTCAGTTTTTGTTTTTAAATATATTTTAGTTTATTTTATTTTTAATTTAATGTTTTATTTATTTCTAAGAGAGAGAGAGACAGCGTGAGCAGGGGAGGGTCAGAGAGAGAGGGAGTCACAGAATCAAAAGCAGGCTCCAGGGTCTGTCAGCACAGAGCCCGGCGCGGGGCTCCAACTCACGAACTGTGAAATAGCCTGAGACGAAGTGGGGCGCTTAACTGACAGAGCCACCCAGGCACGCCTTTAGTTTTTGTTTTTAAATGTTTTTTATTTTATTTTATTTTTAATTTAATGTTTTATTTATTTCTAAGAGAGAGAGAGACAGCGTGAGCAGGGGAGGGTCAGAGAGAGAGGGAGTCACAGAATCAAAAGCAGGCTCCAGGCTCTGTCAGCACAGAGCCCGGCGCGGGGCTCGAACCCACGAACTGTGAAATCGCCTGAGCCGAAGTCGGGCGCTTAACTGACTGAGCCACCCAGGCACCCCTTTAGTTTTTATTTTCAAATATATTTTAGTTTATTTTATTTTTAATTTAATGTTTTATTTATTTCTAGGAGAGAGAGAGACAGCGTGAGCAGGGGAGGGTCAGAGAGAGAGGGAGTCACAGAATCAAAAGCAGGCTCCAAGCTCTGTCAGCACAGAGCCCGGCGCGGGGCTCGAACCCACGAACTGTGAAATAGCCTGAGCCGAAGTAGGGCGCTTAAACTGACTGAGCCACCCAGGCACCCCTTTAGTTTTTATTTTTAAATATATTTTAGTTTATTTTATTTTTAAGTTAATGTTTTATTTATTTCTAGGAGAGAGAGAGACAGCGTGAGCACCGGAGGGTCAGAGAGAGAGGGAGTCACAGAATCAAAAGCAGGCTCCAGGCTCTGTCAGCACAGAGCCCAGCGCGGGGCTCGGACCCACGAACTGTGAAATCGCCTGAGCCGAAGTCGGGCGCTTAACTGACTGAGCCACCCAGGCACCCCTTTAGTTTTTATTTTTAAATATATTTTATTTCATTTTATTTTTAATTTAATGTTTTATTTATTTCTAAGAGATAGAGAGACAGCGTGAGCAGGGGAGGGTCAGAGAGAGAGGGAGTCACAGAATCAAAAGCAGGCTCCAGGCTCTGTCAGCACAGAGCCCAGCGCGGGGCTCGAACCCACGAACTGTGAAATCGCCTGAGCCGAAGTCGGGCGCTTAACTGACTGAGCCACCCAGGCACCCCTTTTGTTTTTATTTTTAAATGTTTTTTAGTTTATTTTATTTTTAGTTTAATGTTTTATTTATTTCTAGGAGAGAGAGAGACAGCGTGAGCAGGGGAGGGTCAGAGAGAGAGGGAGTCACAGAATCAAAAGCAGGCTCCAGGCTCTGTCAGCACAGAGCCCGGCGTGGGGCTCGAACCCACGAACTGTGAAATCGTCTGAGCCGAAGTTGGGCGCTTAACTGACTGAGCCACCCAGGCACCCCTTTAGTTTTTATTTTAAATATATTTTAGTTTATTTTATTTTTAATTTAATGTTTTATTTATTTCTAGGAGAGAGAGAGAGACAGCGTGAGCAGGGGAGGGTCAGAGAGAGAGGGAGTCACAGAATCAAAAGCAGGCTCCAGGCTCTGTCAGCACAGAGTCCGGCGCGGGGCTCGAACCCACGAACTTTGAAATCGCCTGAGCAGAAGTCGGGCGCTTAACTGACTGAGCCACCCAGGCACCCCTTTAGTTTTTATTTTTAAATATATTTTTGTTTATTTTATTTTTAATTTAATGTTTTATTCATTTCTAGGAGAGAGAGAGACAGCGTGAGCAGGGGAGGGTCAGAGAGATAGGGAGTCACAGAATCAAAAGCAGGCTTCAGGCTCTGTCAGCATAGAGCCCGGCGCGGGGCTCGAACGCACGAACTGTGAAATCGCCTGAGCCGAAGTCGGGCGCTTAACTGACTGAGCCACCCAGGCACCCCTTTAGTATTTATTTTTAAATATATTTTAGTTTATTTTATTTTTAATTTAATGTTTTATTTATTTCTAGGACAGAGAGAGACAGCGTGAGCAGGGGAGGGTCAGAGAGAGAGGGAGTCACAGAATCAAAAGCAGGCTCTAGGCTCTGTCACCACAGAGCCCGGGGCGGGGCTCGAACCCACGAACTGTGAAATCGCCTGAGCCGAAGTCGGTCGCTTAACTGACTGAGCCACCCTGGCACGCCTTTAGTTTTTATTTTTAAAATTTTTTTAGTTTATTTTATTTTTAATTTAATGTTTTATTTATTTCTAGGAGAGACAGAGACAGCGTGAGCAGGGGAGGGTCAGAGAGAGAGGGAGTCACAGAATCAAAAGCAGGCTGCAGGCTCTGTCAGCACAGAGCCCGGCGCGGGGCTCGAACCCACGAACTGTGAAATCGCCTGAGCCGAAGTCGGGCGCGTAACTGACTGAGCCACCCTAGCACCCCTTTAGTTTTTTTTTTAAATATATTTTATTTTATTTCATTTTTAATTTAATGTTTTATTTATTTCTAGGAGAGAGAGAGACAGCGTGAGCAGGGGAGGGTCAGAGAGAGAGGGAGTCACAGAATCAAAAGCAGGCTGCAGGCTCTGTCAGCACAGAGCCCGGCGCGGAGCTCGAACCCACGAACTGTGAAATCGCCTGAGCCGAAGTCGGGCGCTTAACTGACTGAGCCACGCAGGCACCCCTTTAGTTTTTATTTTTAAATATATTTTAGTTTATTTGATTTTTAATTTAATGTTTGATTTATTTCTAGGAGAGAGAGAGAGACAGCGTGAGCAGGGGAGGGTCAGAGAGAGAGGGAGTCACAGAATCAAAAGCAGGCTCCAGGCTCTGTCAGCACAGAGCCCGGCGCGGGGCTCGAACCCACGAAGTGTGAAATCGCCTGAGCCGAAGTCGGGCACTTAACTGACTGAGCCACCCAGGCACCCCTTTAGTTTTTATTTTTAAATATGTTTTATTTTATTTTATTTTTAATTTAATGTTTTATTTATTTCTAGGAGAGAGAGAGAGACAGCGTGAGCAGGGGAGGGTCAGAGAGAGAGGGAGTCACAGAATCAAAGCAGGCTCCAGGCTCTGTCAGCACAGAGCCCGGCGCGGGGCTCGAACCCACGAACTGTGAAATCGCCTGAGCCGAAGTCGGGCGCTTAACTGACTGAGCCACCCAGGCACCCATTTAGTTTTTATTTTTAAATATATTTTAGTTTATTTTATTTTTAATTTAATGTTTTATTTATTTCTAGGAGAGAGAGAGACAGCGTGAGCAGGGGAGGGTCAGAGAGAGAGGGAGTCACAGAATCAAAAGCAGGCTCCAGGCTCTGTCAGCACAGAGCCCGGCGCGGGGCTCGAACCCACGAACTGTGAAATCGCCTGAGCCGAAGTCGGGCGCTTAACTGACTGAGCCACCCAGGCACCCCTTTAGTTTTTATTTTTAAATATATTTTATTTTATTTTATTTTTAATTTAATGTTTTATTTATTTCTAGAGAGAGAGAGACAGCGTGAGCAGGGGAGGGTCAGAGAGAGAGGGAGTCACAGAATCAAAAGCAGGCTCCAGGCTCTGTCAGCACAGAGCCCGGCGCGGGGCTCGAACCCACGAACTGTGAAATAGCCTGAGCCAAAGTCGGGCGCTTCACTGACAGAGCCACACAGGTACCCCTTTAGTTTTTATTTTTAAATGTTTTTTATTTTATTTTATTTTTAATTTAATGTTTTATTTATTTCTAGGAGAGAGAGAGACAGCGTGAGCAGGGGAGGGTCAGAGAGAGAGGGAGTCACAGAATCAAAAGCAGGCTCCAGGCTCTGTCAGCACAGAGCCCTGCGTGGGGCTCGAACCCACGAACTGTGAAATCGTCTGAGCCGAAGTAGGGCGCTTAACTGACTGAGCCACCCAGGCACTCCTTTACTTTTTATTTTAAATATATTTTAGTTTATTTTATTTTTAATTTAATGTTTTATTTATTTCTAGGAGAGAGAGAGACAGCGTGAGCAGGGGAGGGTCAGAGAGAGAGGGAGTCACAGAATCAAAAGCAGGCTCCAGGCTCTGTCAGCACAGAGCCCGGCGCGGGGCTCGAACCCACGAACTGTGAAATAGCCTGAGCCGAAGTCGGGCGCTTAACTGACTGAGCCACCCAGGCACCCCTTTAGTTTTTATTTTTAAATATGTTTTATTTTATTTTATTTTTAATTTAATATTTTATTTATTTCTAGGAGAGAGAGAGACAGCGTGAGCAGGGGAGGGTCAGAGAGAGAGGGAGTCACAGAAACAAAAGCAGGCTCCAGGCTCTGTCAGCACAGAGCCCGGCGCGGGGCTCGAACCCACGAACTGTGAAATCGCCTGAGCCGAAGTCGGGCGCTTAACTGACTGAGCCACCCAGGCACCCCTTTAGTTTTTATTTTTAAATATATTTTAGTTTATTTTATTTTTAAGTTAATGTTTTATTTATTTCTAGGAGAGAGAGAGACAGCGTGAGCACCGGAGGGTCAGACAGAGAGGGAGTCACAGAATCAAAAGCAGGCTCCAGGCTCTGTCAGCACAGAGCCCGGCGCGGGGCTCGAACCCCCGAACTGTGAAATCGCCTGAGCCGAAGTCGGGCGCTTAACTGACTGAGCCACCCAGGCACCCCTTTAGTTTTTATTTTTAAATTTATTTTATTTTATTTTATTTTTAATTTAATGTTTTATTTATTTCTAGGAGACAGAGAGACAGCGTGAGCAGGGGAGGGTCAGAGAGAGAGGGAGTCACAGAATCAAAAGCAGGCTCCAGGCTCTGTCAGCACAGAGCCCGGCGCGCGGCTCGAACCCACGAACTGTGAAATCGCCTGAGCCGAAGTCGGGCGCTTAGCTGACTGAGCCACACAGGCACCCCTTTAGTTTTTATTTTTAAATATATTTTATTTTATTTGATTTTTAATTTAATGTTTTATTTATTTCTAGGAGAGAGAGAGACAGCGTGAGCAGGGGAGGGTCAGAGAGAGAGGGAGTCACAGAATCAAAAGCAGGCTCCAGGCTCTGTCAGCACAGAGCCCGGCGCGGGGCTCGAACCCACGAACTGTGAAATCGCCTGAGCCGAAGTCGGGCGCTTAACTGACTGAGCCACCCTGGCACCCTTTTAGTTTTTATTTTTATATATATTTTTTTTTATTTCATTTTTAATTTAATGTTTTATTTATTTCTAGGAGAGAGAGAGACAGCGTGAGCAGGGGAGGGTCAGAGAGAGAGGGAGTCATAGAATCAAAAGCAGGCTCCAGGCTCTGTCAGCACAGAGCCCGGCGCGGGGCTCGAACCCACGAACTGTGAAATAGCCTGAGCCGAAGTCGGGCGCTTAACTGACAGAGCCACCCAGGCACCCCTTTAGTTTTTATTTTTAAATATATTTTAGTTTATTTTATTTTTAATTTAATGTTTTATTTATTTCTAGGAGAGAGAGAGACAGCGTGAGCAGGGGAGGGTCAGAGAGAGAGGGAGTCACAGAATCAAAAGCAGGCTCCAGGCTCTGTCAGAACAGAGCCCTGTATGGGGCTGGAATCCACGAACTGTGAAATCGTCTGAGCCGAAGTAGGGCGCTTAACTGACTGAGCCACCCAGGCACCCCTTTAGTTTTTATTTTTAAATATATTTTAGTTTATTTTATTGTTAAGTTAATGTTTTATTTATTTCTAGGAGAGAGAGAGACAGCGTGAGCAGGGGAGGGTCAGAGAGAGAGTGAGTCACAGAATCAAAAGCAGGCTCCAGGCTCTGTCAGCACAGAGCCCGGCGCGGGCCTCGAACCCACGAACTCTGAAATCGCCTGAGCCGAAGTCGGGCGCTTAACTGACTGAGCCACCCAGACACCCCTTTAGTTTTTATTTTTTAATGTATTTTATTTTATTTTTTTTTTAATTTAATGTTTTATTTATTTCTAGGAGAGAGAGAGACAGCGTGAGCAGGGGAGGGTCAGAGAGAGAGGGAGTCACAGAATCAAAAGCAGGCTCCAAGCTCTGTCAGCACAGAGCCCGGCGCGGGGCTCGATCCCACGAACTGTGAAATAGCCTGAGCCGAAGTCGGGCGCTTAACTGACTGAGCCACCCAGGCACCCCTTTAGTTTTTATTTTTAAATATATTTTAGTTTATTTTATTTTTAAGTTAATGTTTTATTTATTTCTAGGAGAGAGAGAGACAGCGTGAGCACCGGAGGGTCAGAGAGAGAGGGAGTCACAGAATCAAAAGCAGGCTCCAGGCTCTGTCAGCACAGAGCCCGGCGCGGGGCTCGAACCCACGAACTGTGAAATCGCCTGAGCCGAAGTCGGGCGCTTAACTGACTGAGCCACCCAGGCACCCTTTAGTTTTTATTTTTAAATATATTTTAGTTTATTTTATTTTTAATTTAATGTTTTATTTATTTCTAGGAGAGAGAGAGACAGCGTGAGCAGGGGAGGGTCAGAGAGAGAGGGAGTCACAGAATCAAAAGCAGGCTCCAGGCTCTGTCAGCACAGAGCCCGGCGCGGGGCTCGAACCCACGAACTGTGAAATCGCCTGAGACGAAGTCGGGCGCTTAACTGACTGAGCCACCCAGGCACCCCTTTAGTTTTTATTTTTAAATTTTTTTTAGTTTATTTTATTTTTAATTTAATGTTTTATTTATTTCTAGGAGACAGAGAGACAGCGTGAGCAGGGGAGGGTCAGAGAGAGAGGGAGTCACAGAATCAAAAGCAGGCTCCAGGCTCTGTCAGCACAGAGCCCGGCGCGGGGCTCGAACCCACGAACTGTGAAATCGCCTGAGCCGAAGTTGGGCGCTTAACTGACTGAGCCACCCAGGCACCCGTTTAGTTTTTATTTTTAAATTTATTTTATTTTATTTTATTTTTAATTTAATGTTTTATTTATTTCTAGGAGACAGAGAGACAGCGTGAGCAGGGGAGGGTCAGAGAGAGAGGGAGTCACAGAATCAAAAGCAGGCTCCAGGCTCTGTCAGCACAGAGCCCGGCGCGGGGCTCGAACCCACGAACTGTGAAATCGCCTGAGCCGAAGTCGGGCGCTTAACTGACTGAGCCACCCAGGCACCCCTTTAGTTTTTATTTTCAAATATATTTTAGTTTATTTTATTTTTAATTTAATGTTTTATTTATTTCTAGGAGAGAGAGAGACAGCGTGAGCAGGGGAGGGTCAGAGAGAGAGGGAGTCACAGAATCAAAAGCAGGCTCCAAGCTCTGTCAGCACAGAGCCCGGCGCGGGGCTCGATCCCACGAACTGTGAAATAGCCTGAGCCGAAGTAGGGCGCTTAACTGACTGAGCCACCCAGGCACCCCTTTAGTTTTTATTTTTAAATATATTTTAGTTTATTTTATTTTTAATTTAATGTTTTATTTATTTCTAGGAGAGAGAGAGAGACAGTGTGAGCAGGGGAGGGTCAGAGAGAGAGGCAGTCACAGAATCAAAGCAGGCTCCAGGCTCTGTCAGCACAGAGTCCGGCGCGGGGCTCGAACCCACGAACTGTGAAATCGCCTGAGCCGAAGTCGGGCGCTTAACTGACTGAGCCACCCAGGCACCCCTTTAGTTTTTATTTTTAAATATATTTTAGTTTATTTTATTTTCAATTTAATGTTTTATTTATTTCTAGCAGAGAGAGAGACAGCGTGAGCAGGGGAGGTTCAGAGAGAGAGGGAGTCACAGAATCAAAAGCAGGCTCCAGGCTCTGTCAGCACAGAGCCCGGCGCGGGGCTCGAAGCCACCAACTGTGAAATCGCCTGAGCCGAAGTTGGGCGCTTAACTGACTGAGCCACCCAGGCACCCCTTTAGTTTTTATTTTTTAATATATTTTATTTCATTTTATTTTTAATTTAATGTTTTATTTATTTCTAAGAGAGAGAGAGACAGCGTGAGCAGGGGAGGGTCAGAGAGAGAGGGAGTCACAGAATCAAAAGCAGGCTCCAGGCTCTGTCAGCACAGAGCCCGGCGCGGGGCTCGAACCCACGAACTGTGAAATCACCTGAGCCGAAGTCGGGCGCTTAACTGACTGAGCCACCCAGGCACCCCTTTTGTTTTTATTTTTAAATGTTTTTTAGTTTATTTTATTTTTAGTTTAATGTTTTATTTATTTCTAGGAGAGAGAGAGACAGCGTGAGCAGGGGAGGGTAAGAGAGATAGGGATTCACAGAATCAAAAGCAGGCTCCAGGCTCTGTCAGCACAGAGCCCGGCGCGGGGCTCGAACCCACGAACTGTGAAATCGCCTGAGCCGAAGTCGGGCACTTAACTGACTGAGCCACCCAGGCACCCCTTTAGTTTTTATTTTAAATATATTTTAGTTTATTTTATTTTTAATTTAATGTTTTATTTATTTCTAGGAGAGAGAGTGACAGCGTGAGCAGGGGAGGGTCAGAGAGAGAGGGAGTCACAGAATCAAAAGCAGGCTCCAGGCTCTGTCAGCACAGAGTCCGGCGCGGGGCTCGAACCCACGAACTGTGAAATCGCCTGAGCAGAAGTCGGGCGCTTAACTGACTGAGCCACCCAGGCACCCCTTAATTTTTATTTTTAAATATATTTTTGTTTATTTTATTTTTAATTTAATGTTTTATTCATTTCTAGGAGAGAGAGAGACAGCGTGAGCAGGGGAGGGTCAGAGAGAGAGGGAGTCACAGAATCAAAAGCAGGCTCCAGGCTCTGTAAGCACAGAGCCCGGCGCGGGGCTCGAACCCACGAACTGTGAAATCGCCTGAGCCGAAGTCACGCGCTTAACTGACTGAGCCACCCAGGCACCCCTTTAGTTTTTATTTTTAAATATATTTTAGTTTATTTTATTTTTAATTTAATGTTTTATTTATTTCTAGGAGAGAGAGAGACAGCGTGAGCAGGGGAGGGTCAGAGAGAGAGGGAGTCACAGAATCAAAAGCAGGCTCCAGGCTCTGTCAGCACAGAGCCCGGCGCGGGGCTCGAACCCCCGAACTGTGAAATCGCCTGAGCCGAAGTCGGGCGCTTAACTGACTGAGCCACCCAGGCACCCCTTTAGTTTTTATTTTTAAATATATTTTATTTTATTTTATTTTCAATTTAATGTTTTATTTATTTCTAGGAGAGAGAGAGACAGCGTGTGCAGGGGAGGGTCAGATAGAGAGGGAGACACAGAATCAAAAGCAGGCTCCAGGCTCTGTCAGCACAGAGCCCGGCGCGGGGCTCGAACCCACGAACTGTGAAATAGCCTGAGCCGAAGTCGGGCGCTTAACTGACTGAGCCACCCAGGCACCCCTTTAGTTTTTATTTTTAAATATGTTTTATTTTATTTTATTTTTAATTTAATGTTTTATTTATTTCTAGGAGAGAGAGAGACAGCGTGAGCAGGGGAGGGTCAGAGAGAGAGGGAGTCACGGAATGAAAAGCAGGCTCCAGGCTCTGTCAGCACAGAGCCCGGCGGGGGGCTCGAACCCACGAACTTTGAAATCGCCTGAGCCGAAGTCGGGCGCTTAACTGACTGAGCCACCCAGGCACCCCTTTAGTTTTTATTTTTAAATATATTTTAGTTTATTTTATTTTTAATTTAATGTTTTATTTATTTCTAGGAGAGAGAGAGACAGCGTGAGCAGGGGAGGGTCAGAGAGAGAGGGAGTCACAGAATCAAAAGCAGGCTCCAGGCTCTCTCAGCACAGAGCCCGGCGCGGGGCCCGAACCCACGAACTGCGAAATCGTCTGATCCGAAGTCGGTCGCTTAACTGATTGAGCCACCCAGGTACCCCTTTAGTTTTTATTTTTAAATATATTTTAGTTTATTTTATTTTTAATGTAATGTTTTATTTATTTCTAGGAGAGTGAGAGACAGCGTGAGCAGGGGAGGGTCAGAGAGAGAGGGAGTCACAGAATCAAAAGCAGGCTCCAGGCTCTGTCAGCACAGAGCCCTGCGCGGGGCTCGAACCCACGAACTGTGAAATCGCCTGTGCCCAATTCGGGTGCTTAACTGACTGAGCCACCCAGGCACCCCTTTAGTTTTTGTTTTTAAATATATTTTAGTTTATTTTATTTTTAATTTAATTTTTTTTAATGTTTTATTTATTTTTTTAGGAGACAGAGAGAGAGACAGCGTGAACAGGGGAGGGTCAGAGAGAGAGGTGGTCACAGACTGAAACAGGCTCCAGGCTCTGAGCTGGCAGTCAGCACAGCGCCCGACGCGGGGCTCGAACCCACGAACTGCGAGATCATGACCTAAGCGAAAGTCGGACGATTAACCGACTAAGCCACCCAGGCGCCCCATAATTTAATGTTTTATTTATTTCTAGGAGAGAGAGAGACAGCGTGAGCAGGGGAGGGTCAGAGAGAGGGAGTCACAGAATGAAAAGCAGGCTCCAGGCTCTGTCAGCACAGAGCCCGGGGCTGGGCTCGAACCCACGAACTGTGAAATCGCCTGAGCCGAAGTCGAGCGCTTAACTGACTGAGCCACCCAGGCACCCCTTTAGTTTTTATTTTTAAATATATTTTAGTTTATTTTATTTTTAATTTAATGTCTTATTTATTTCTAGGAGAGAGAGAGAGACAGCGTGAGCACGGGAGGGTCAGAGACAGAGGGAGTCACAGAATCAAAAGCAGGCTCCAGGCTCTGTCAGCACAGAGCCCGACGCGGGGCTCGAACCCACGACCTGTGAAATCGCCTGAGCCGAAGTCGGGCGCTTAACTGACTGAGCCACCCAGGCACCCCTTTAGTTTCTATTTTTAAATGTATTTTATTTTATTTTATTTTTAATTTAATGTCTTATTTATTTCTAGGAGAGAGAGAGAGACAGCGTGAGCAGGGGAGGGTCAGAGAGAGAGGGAGTCACAGAATCAAAAGCAGGCTCCAGGCTCTGTCAGCACAGAGCCCGGCGCGGGGCTCGAACCCACGAACTGTGAAATAGCCTGAGCCGAAGTCGGGCGCTTAACTGACTGAGCCACCCAGGCACCCCTTTAGTTTTTATTTTTGAATATATTTTAGTTTATTTTATTTTAAATTTAATGTTTTATTTTTTTCAAGGAGAGAGAGAGAGACACCGTGAGCAGGGAGGGTCAGAGAGAGAGGGAGTCACAGAATCAAAAGCAGGCTCCAGGCTCTGTCAGCACAGAGCCCGGCGCGGGGCTCGAACCCACGAACTGGGAAATCGCCTGAGCCGAAGTCGGGCGCTTAACTGACTGAGCCACCCAGGCACCCCTTTAGTTTTTATTTTTAAATGTATTTTATTTTATTTTATTTTTAATTTAATGTTTTATTTATTTCTAGGAGAGAGAGAGACAGCGTGAGCAGGGGAGGGTCAGAGAGAGAGGGAGTCAAAGAATCAAAAGCAGGCTCCAGGATCTATCAGCACAGACCCCGACACATGGCTCGAACCCACGAACTGTGAAATCGCCTGAGCCGAAGTCGGGCGCTTAACTGACTGAGCCACCCATGCACCCCTTTAGTTTTTATTTATAAATGTATTTTATTTTATTTTATTTTATTTTTAATTTAATGTTTTATTTATTTCTAGGAGAGAGAGAGAGACAGCGTGAGCAGGGGAGGTTCAGAGAGAGAGGGAGTCACAGAATCAAAAGCAGGCTCCAGGCTCTGTCAGCACAGAGCCCGGCGCGGGGCTCGAACCCACGAACTGTGAAATCGCCTGAGCCGATGTCGGACGCTTAACTGACTGAGCCACCCTGGCACACCTTTAGTTTTTATTTTTAAATATATTATATTTTATTTTATTTTCAATTTAATGTTTTATTTATTTCTAGGAGAGAGAGAGACAGCGTGAGCAGGGGAGGGTCAGAGAGAGAGGGAGTCACAGAATCAAAAGCAGGCTCCAGGCTCTGTCAGCACAGAGCCCGGCGCGGAGCTCGAACCGACGAACTGTGAAATCGCCTGAGCCAAAGTCGGGCGCTTAACTGACTGAGCCACCCAGGCACCCCTTCAGTTTTTATTTTTAAATATATTTTATTTATTATTTAATGTTTTATTTATTTCTAGGAGAGAGAGAGACAGCGTGAGCAGGGGAGGGTCAGAGAGAGAGGGAGTCACAGCATCAAAAGCAGGCTACAGGCTCTGTCAGCACAGAGCCCGGCGCGGGGCTCGAACCCCCGAACTGTGAAATCGCCTGAGCCGAAGTCGGGCGCTTAACTGACTGAGCCACGCAGGCCCCCCTTTTGTTTTTATTTTTAAATATATTTTAGTTTATTTGATTTTTAATTTAATGTTTTATTTATTTCTAGGAGAGAGAGAGACAGCGTGAGCAGGGGAGCGTCAGAGAGAGAGGGAGTCACAGAATCAAAAGCAGCCTCCAGGCTCTGTCAGCGCAGAGCCCGGCGCGGGGCTCGAACCCACGAACTGTGAAATCGCCTGAGCCGAAGTCGGGCGCTTAACTGACTTAGCGACCCAGGCACCCCTTTAGTTTTTATTTTTAAATATATTTTAGTTTATTTTATTTTTAATTTAATGTTTTATTTATTTCGAGGAGAGAGAGAGACAGCGTGAGCAGGGGAGGGTCAGAGAGAGAGGGAGACACAGAATCAAAAGCAGGCTCCAGGCTCTGTCAGCACAGAGCCCGACGCGGGGCTCGAACCCACGAAGTGTGAAATCGCCTGAGCCGAAGTCCGGCGCTTAACTGACTGAGCCACCCAGGCACCCCTTTAGTTTTTATTTTTAAATATATTTTAGTTTATTTTATTTTTAATTTAATGTTTTATTTATTTCTAGGAGAGACAGAGACAGCGTGAGCAGGGGAGGGTCAGAGAGAGAGGGAGTCACAGAATCAAAAGCAGGCTCCAGGCTCTGTCAGCACAGAGCCCGGCGCGGGGCTCGAACCCACGAACTGTGAAATCGCCTGAGCCGAAGTCGGGGGCTTAACTGACTGAGCCAGCCAGGCACCCCTTTAGTTTTCATTTTTAAATATATTTTATTTTATTTTATTTTATTTTCAATTTAATGTTTTATTTATTTCTAGAAGAGACAGAGAGACAGCGTGAGCAGGGGAGGGTCAGAGAGAGAGGGAGTCACAGAATCAAAAGCAGGCTCCAGGCTCTGTCAGCACAGAGCCCGGCGCGGAGCTTGAACCCACGAACTGTGAAATCGCCTGAGCCGAAGTCGGGCACTTAACTGACTGAGCCACCGAGGCACCCCTTTAGTTTTTATTTTTAAATATATTTTATTTTATTTTATTTTTAATTTAATGTTTTATTTACTTCTAGGAGAGAGAGAGACAGCGTGAGCACGGGAGGGTCAGAGACAGAGGGAGTCACAGAATCAAAAGCAGGCTCCAGGCTCTGTCAGCACAGAGCCCGGCGCGGGGCTCGAACCCACGAACTGTGAAATCGCCTGAGCCGAAGTCGGGCGCTTAACTGACTGAGCCACCCAGGCACCCCTTTAGTTTTTATTTTTAAATATATTTTATTTTATTTTATTTTTAATTTAATGTCTTATTTATTTCTAGGAGAGAGAGAGAGACAGCGTGAGCAGGGGAGGGTCAGAGAGAGAGGGAGTCACAGAATCAAAAGCAGGCTCCAGGCTCTGTCAGCACAGAGCCCGGCGCGGGGCTCGAACCCACGAACTGTGAAATCGCCTGAGCCGAAGTCGGGCGCTTAACTGACTGAGCCACCCAGGCACCCCTTAAGTTTTTATTTTTAAATATATTTTAGTTTATTTTATTTTTAATTTAATGTTTTATTTATTTCTAGGAGAGAGAGAGACAGCGTGAGCAGGGGAGGGTCAGAGAGAGAGGGAGTCACAGAATCAAAAGCAGGCTCCAGGCTCTGTCAGCACAGAGCCCGGCGCGGGGCTCGAACCCACGAACTGGGAAATCGCCTGAGCCGAAGTCGGGCGCTTAACTGACTGAGCCACCCAGGCACCCCTTTAGTTTTTATTTTTAAATACATATTTTATTTTATTTTATTTTTAATTTAATGTTTTATTTATTTCTAGGAGAGAGAGAGACAGCGTGAGCAGGGGAGGGTCAGAGAGAGAGGGAGTCAAAGAATCAAAAGCAGGCTCCAGGATCTATCAGCACAGACCCCGACACATGGCTCGAACCCACGAACTGAAATCGCCTGAGCCGAAGTCGGGCGCTTAACTGACTGAGCCACCCAGGCACCCCTTTAGTTTTTATTTTTAAATATATTTTATTTTATTTCATTTTTAATTTAATGTTTTATTTATTTCTAGGAGAGAGAGAGACAGCGTGAGCAGGGGAGGGTCAGAGAGAGAGGGAGTCACAGAATCAAAAGCAGGCTCCAGGCTCAGTCAGCACAGAGCCCGGCGCGGGGCTCGAATCCACGAACTGTGAAATCGCCTGAGCCGAAGTCGGGCGATTAACTGACTGAGCCACCCAGGCACCCCTTTAGTTTTTATTTTTAAATGTATTTTATTTTATTTTATTTTTAATTTAATGTTTTATTTATTTCTAGGAGAGAGAGAGAGACAGCGTGAGCAGGGGAGGGTCAGAGAGAGAGGGAGTCACAGAATCAAAAGCAGGCTCCAGGCTCTGTCAGCACAGAGCCCGGCGCGAGGCTCGAACCCACGAACTGTGACATCGCCTGAGCCGAAGTCGGGCGCTTAACTGACTGTCCACCCAGGCACCCCTTTAGTTTTTATTTTTAAATATATTTTATTTTATTTTATTTTTAATTTAATGTTTTATTTATTTCTAGGAGAGAGAGAGACAGCGTGAGCAGGGGAGGGTCAGAGAGAGAGGGAGTCACGGAATGAAAAGCAGGCTCCAGGCTCTGTCAGCACAGAGCCCGGCGCGGGGCTCGAACCCACGAACTGTGAAATCGCCTGAGCCGAAGTCGGGCGCTTAACTGACTGAGCCACCCAGGCACCCCTTTAGTTTTTATTTTTAAATATATTTTAGTTTATTTTATTTTTAATTTAATGTTTTATTTATTTCTAGGAGACAGAGAGACAGCGTGAGCAGGGGAGGGTCAGAGAGAGAGGGAGTCACAGAATCAAAAGCAGGCTCCAGGCTCTGTCAGCACAGAGCCCGGCGCGGGGCTCGAACCCACGAACTGTGAAATCGCCTGAGCCGAAGTCGGGCGATTAACTGACTGAGCCACCCAGGCACCCCTTTAGTTTTTATTTTTAAATATATTTTATTTTATTTTATTTTCAATTTAATGTTTTATTTATTTCTAGGAGAGAGAGAGACAGCGTGTGCAGGGGAGGGTCAGATAGAGAGGGAGACACAGAATCAAAAGCAGGCTCCAGGCTCTGTCAGCACAGAGCCCGGCGCGGGGCTCGAACCCACGAACTGTGAAATCGCCTGAGCCGAAGTCAGGCGATTAACTGACTGAGCCACCCAGGCACCCCTTTAGTTTTTATTTTTAAATACATTTTAGTTTATTTTATTTTTAATTTAATGTTTTATTTATTTCTAGGAGAGAGAGAGACAGCGTGAGCAGGGGAGGGTCAGAGAGAGAGGGAGACACAGAATCAAAAGCAGGCTCCAGGCTCTGTCAGCACAGAGCCCGACGCGGGGCTCGAACCCACGAAGTGTGAAATCGCCTGAGCCGAAGTCCGGCGCTTAACTGACTGAGCCACCCAGGCACCCCTTTAGTTTTTATTTTTAAATATATTTTAGTTTATTTTATTTTTAATTTAATGTTTTATTTATTTCTAGGAGAGACAGAGACAGCGTGAGCAGGGGAGGGTCAGAGAGAGAGGGAGTCACAGAATCAAAAGCAGGCTCCAGGCTCTGTCAGCACAGAGCCCGGCGTGGGGCTCGAACCCACGAACTGTGAAATCGCCTGAGCCGAAGTCGGGGGCTTAACTGACTGAGCCACCCAGGCACCCCTTTAGTTTTCATTTTTAAATATATTTTTGTTTATTTTATTTTATTTTCAATTTAATGTTTTATTCATTCTAGAAGAGAGAGAGAGACAGCGTGAGCAGGGGAGGGTCAGAGAGAGAGGGAGTCACAGAATCAAAAGCAGGCTCCAGGCTCTGTCAGCACAGAGCCCGGCGCGGAGCTTGAACCCACGAACTGTGAAATCGCCTGAGCCGAAGTCGGGCACTTAACTGACTGAGCCACCGAGGCACCCCTTTAGTTTTTATTTTTAAATATATTTTATTTTATTTTATTTTATTTTTAATTTAATGTTTTATTTACTTCTAGGAGAGAGAGAGACAGCGTGAGCACGGAAGGGTCAGAGACAGAGGGAGTCACAGAATCAAAAGCAGGCTCCAGGCTCTGTCAGCACAGAGCCCGACGCGGGGCTCGAACCCACGACCTGTGAAATCGCCTGAGCCGAAGTCGGGCGCTTAACTGACTGAGCCACCCAGGCACCCCTTTAGTTTCTATTTTTAAATGTATTTTATTTTATTTTATTTTTAATTTAATGTCTTATTTATTTCTAGGAGAGAGAGAGAGACAGCGTGAGCAGGGGAGGGTCAGAGAGAGAGGGAGTCACAGAATCAAAAGCAGGCTCCAGGCTCTGTCAGCACAGAGCCCGGCGCGGGGCTCGAACCCACGAACTGTGAAATCGCCTGAGCCGAAGTCGGGCGCTTAACTGACTGAGCCACCCAGGCACCCCTTTAGTTTTTATTTTTAAATATATTTTAGTTTATTTTATTTTTAATTTAATGTTTTATTTATTTCTAGGAGAGAGAGAGAGACAGCGTGAGCAGGGGAGGGTCAGAGAGAGAGGGAGTCACAGAATCAAAAGCAGGCTCCAGGCTCTGTCAGCACAGAGCCCGGCGCGGGGCTCGAACCCACGAACTGGGAAATCGCCTGAGCCGAAGTCGGGCGCTTAACTGACTGAGCCACCCAGGCACCCCTTTAGTTTTTATTTTTAAATGTATTTTATTTTATTTTATTTTTAATTTAAAGTTTTATTTATTTCTAGGAGAGAGAGAGACAGCGTGAGCAGGGGAGGGTCAGAGAGAGAGGGAGTCAAAGAATCAAAAGCAGGCTCCAGGATGTATCAGCACAGACCCCGACACATGGCTCGAACCCACGAACTGTGAAATCGCCTGAGCCGAAGTCGGGCGCTTAACTGACTGAGCCACCCATGCACCCCTTTAGTTTTTATTTATAAATGTATTTTATTTTATTTTATTTTATTTTTAATTTAATGTTTTATTTATTTCTAGGAGAGAGAGAGAGACAGCGTGAGCAGGGGAGGTTCAGAGAGAGAGGGAGTCACAGAATCAAAAGCAGGCTCCAGGCTCTGTCAGCACAGAGCCCGGCGCGGGGCTCGAACCCACGAACTGTGAAATCGCCTGAGCCGATGTCGGACGCTTAACTGACTGAGCCACCCTGGCACACCTTTAGTTTTTATTTTTAAATATATTATATTTTATTTTATTTTCAATTTAATGTTTTATTTATTTCTAGGAGAGAGAGAGACAGCGTGAGCAGGGGAGGGTCAGAGAGAGAGGGAGTCACAGAATCAAAAGCAGGCTCCAGGCTCTGTCAGCACAGAGCCCGGCGCGGAGCTCGAACCGACGAACTGTGAAATCGCCTGAGCCAAAGTCGGGCGCTTAACTGACTGAGCCACCCAGGCACCCCTTCAGTTTTTATTTTTAAATATATTTTATTTATTATTTAATGTTTTATTTATTTCTAGGAGAGAGAGAGACAGCGTGAGCAGGGGAGGGTCAGAGAGAGAGGGAGACACAGAATCAAAAGCAGGCTCCAGGCTCTGTCAGCACAGAGCCCGGCGCGGGGCTCGAACCCACGAACTGTGAAATCGCCGGAGCTGAAGTCGGGCGCTTAACTGACTGAGCCACCCAGGCACCCCTTTAGTTTTTATTTTTAAATATATTTTAGTTTATTTGATTTTTAATTTAATGTTTTATTTATTTCTAGGAGAGAGAGAGAGACAGCGTGAGCAGGGGAGGGTCAGAGAGAGAGGGAGTCACAGAATCAAAAGCAGGCTCCAGGCTCTGTCAGCACAGAGCCCGGCGCGGGGCTCGAACCCACGAACTGTGAAATCGCCTGAGCCGAAGTCTGGCGCTTAACTGACTGAGCCACCCAGGCACCCCTTTAGTTTTTATTTTTAAATATATTTTAGTTTATTTTATTTTTAATTTAATGTTTTATTTATTTCTAGGAGAGAGAGAGACAGCGTGAGCAGGGGAGGGTCAGAGAGAGAGGGAGACACAGAATCAAAAGCAGGCTCCAGGCTCTGTCAGCACAGAGCCCGGCGTGGGGCTCGAACCCACGAACTGTGAAATCGTCTGAGCCGAAGTAGGGCGCTTAACTGACTGAGCCACCCAGGCACTCCTTTAGTTTTTATTTTAAATATATTTTACTTTATTTTATTTTTAATTTAATGTTTTATTTATTTCTAGGAGAGAGAGAGAGACAGCGTGAGCAGGGGAGGGTCAGAGAGAGAGGGAGTCACAGAATCAAAAGCAGGCTCCAGGCTCTGTCAGCACAGAGCCCGGCGCGGGGCTCGAACCCACGAACTGTGAAATCGCCTGAGCCGAAGTCGGGGGCTTAACTGACTGAGCCAGCCAGGCACCCCTTTAGTTTTCATTTTTAAATATATTTTATTTTATTTTATTTTATTTTCAATTTAATGTTTTATTTATTTCTAGAAGAGAGAGAGAGACAGCGTGAGCAGGGGAGGGTCAGAGAGAGAGGGAGTCACAGAATCAAAAGCAGACTCCAGGCTCTGTCAGCACAGAGCCCGGCGCGGAGCTTGAACCCACGAACTGTGAAATCGCCTGAGCCGAAGTCGGGCACTTAACTGACTGAGCCACCGAGGCACCCCTTTAGTTTTTATTTTTAAATATATTTTATTTTATTTTATTTTATTTTTAATTTAATGTTTTATTTACTTCTAGGAGAGAGAGAGACAGCGTGAGCACGGAAGGGTCAGAGACAGAGGGAGTCACAGAATCAAAAGCAGGCTCCAGGCTCTGTCAGCACAGAGCCCGACGCGGGGCTCGAACCCACGACCTGTGAAATCGCCTGAGCCGAAGTCGGGCGCTTAACTGACTGAGCCACCCAGGCACCCCTTTAGTTTTTATTTTTTAATGTATTTTATTTTATTTTATTTTTAATTTAATGTTTTATTTATTTCTAGGAGAGAGAGAGACAGCGTGAGCAGGGGAGGGTCAGTGAGAGAGGGAGTCACAGAATCAAAGCAGGCTCGAGGCTCTGTCAGCACAGAGTCCGGCGCGGGGCTCGAACCCACGAACTGTGAAATCGCCTGAGCCGAAGTCGGGCGCTTAACTGACCGAGCCACCAAGGCACCCCTTTAGTTTTTATTTTTAAATATATTTTAGTTTATTTTATTTTTAATTTAATGTCTTATTTATTTCTAGGAGAGAGAGAGACAGCGTGAGCAGGGGAGGGTCAGAGAGAGAGGGAGTCACAGAATCAAAAGCAGGCTCCAGGCTCTGTCAGCACAGAGCCCGGCGCGGGGCTCGAACCCACGAACTGGGAAATCGCCTGAGCCGAAGTCGGGCGCTTAACTGACTGAGCCACCCAGGCACCCCTTTAGTTTTTATTTTTAAATGTATTTTATTTTATTTTATTTTTAATTTAATGTTTTATTTATTTCTAGGAGAGAGAGAGACAGCGTGAGCAGGGGAGGGTCAGAGAGAGAGGGAGTCAAAGAATCAAAAGCAGGCTCCAGGATCTATCAGCACAGACCCCGACACATGGCTCGAACCCACGAACTGTGAAATCGCCTGAGCCGAAGTCGGGCGCTTAACTGACTGAGCCACCCATGCACCCCTTTAGTTTTTATTTATAAATGTATTTTATTTTATTTTATTTTATTTTTAATTTAATGTTTTATTTATTTCTAGGAGAGAGAGAGAGACAGCGTGAGCAGGGGAGGTTCAGAGAGAGAGGGAGTCACAGAATCAAAAGCAGGCTCCAGGCTCTGTCAGCACAGAGCCCGGCGCGGGGCTCGAACCCACGAACTGTGAAATCGCCTGAGCCGATGTCGGACGCTTAACTGACTGAGCCACCCTGGCACACCTTTAGTTTTTATTTTTAAATATATTATATTTTATTTTATTTTCAATTTAATGTTTTATTTATTTCTAGGAGAGAGAGAGACAGCGTGAGCAGGGGAGGGTCAGAGAGAGAGGGAGTCACAGAATCAAAAGCAGGCTCCAGGCTCTGTCAGCACAGAGCCCGGCGCGGAGCTCGAACCGACGAACTGTGAAATCGCCTGAGCCAAAGTCGGGCGCTTAACTGACTGAGCCACCCGGGCACCCCTTCAGTTTTTATTTTTAAATATATTTTATTTATTATTTAATGTTTTATTTATTTCTAGGAGAGAGAGAGACAGCGTGAGCAGGGGAGGGTCAGAGAGAGAGGGAGACACAGAATCAAAAGCAGGCTCCAGGCTCTGTCAGCACAGAGCCCGGCGCGGGGCTCGAACCCACGAACTGTGAAATCGCCTGAGCCGAAGTCGGGCGCTTAACTGACTGAGCCACCCAGGCACCCCTTTAGTTTTTATTTTTAAATATATTTTAGTTTATTTGATTTTTAATTTAATGTTTTATTTATTTCTAGGAGAGAGAGAGACAGCGTGAGCAGGGGAGGGTCAGAGAGAGAGGGAGTCACAGAATCAAAAGCAGCCTCCAGGCTCTGTCAGCACAGAGCCCGGCGCGGGGCTCGAACCCACGAACTGTGAAATCGCCTGAGCCGAAGTCGGGCGCTTAACTGACTGAGCCACCCAGGCACCCCTTTAGTTTTTATTTTTAAATATATTTTAGTTTATTTTATTTTTAATTTAATGTTTTATTTATATCTAGGAGAGAGAGAGACAGCGTGAGCAGGGGAGGGTCAGAGAGAGAGGGAGACACAGAATCAAAAGCAGGCTCCAGGCTCTGTCAGCACAGAGCCCGACGCGGGGCTCGAACCCACGAAGTGTGAAATCGCCTGAGCCGAAGTCCGGCGCTTAACTGACTGAGCCACCCAGGCACCCCTTTAGTTTTTATTTTTAAATATATTTTAGTTTATTTTATTTTTAATTTAATGTTTTATTTATTTCTAGGAGAGACAGAGACAGCGTGAGCAGGGGAGGGTCAGAGAGAGAGGGAGTCACAGAATCAAAAGCAGGCTCCAGGCTCTGTCAGCACAGAGCCCGGCGCGGGGCTCGAACCCACGAACTGTGAAATCGCCTGAGCCGAAGTCGGGGGCTTAACTGACTGAGCCAGCCAGGCACCCCTTTAGTTTTCATTTTTAAATATATTTTATTTTATTTTATTTTATTTTCAATTTAATGTTTTATTTATTTCTAGAAGAGACAGAGAGACAGCGTGAGCAGGGGAGGGTCAGAGAGAGAGGGAGTCACAGAATCAAAAGCAGGCTCCAGGCTCTGTCAGCACAGAGCCCGGCGCGGAGCTTGAACCCACGAACTGTGAAATCGCCTGAGCCGAAGTCGGGCACTTAACTGACTGAGCCACCGAGGCACCCCTTTAGTTTTTATTTTTAAATATATTTTATTTTATTTTATTTTTAATTTAATGTTTTATTTACTTCTAGGAGAGAGAGGGACAGCGTGAGCACGGGAGGGTCAGAGACAGAGGGAGTCACAGAATCAAAAGCAGGCTCCAGGCTCTGTCAGCACAGAGCCCGACGCGGGGCTCGAACCCACGACCTGTGAAATCGCCTGAGCCGAAGTCGGGCGCTTAACTGACTGAGCCACCCAGGCACCCCTTTAGTTTTTATTTTTAAATGTATTTTATTTTATTTTATTTTTAATTTAATGTTTTATTTATTTCTAGGAGAGAGAGAGACAGCGTGAGCAGGGGAGGGTCAGAGAGAGAGGGAGTCACAGAATCAAAAGCAGGCTCCAGGCTCTGTCAGCACAGAGCCCGGCGCGGGGCTCGAACCCACGAACTGTGAAATCGCCTGAGCCGAAGTCGGGCGCTTAACTGACTGAGCCACCCAGGCCCCCCTTTGTTTTTATTTTTAAATATATTTTAGTTTATTTTATTTTTAATTTAATGTCTTATTTATTTCTAGGAGAGAGAGAGAGACAGCGTGAGCAGGGGAGGGTCAGAGAGAGAGGGAGTCACAGAATCAAAAGCAGGCTCCAGGCTCTGTCAGCACAGAGCCCGGCGCGGGGCTCGAACCCACGAACTGGGAAATCGCCTGAGCCGAAGTCGGGCGCTTAACTGACTGAGCCAACCAGGCACCCCTTTAGTTTTTATTTTTAAATGTATTTTATTTTATTTTATTTTTAATTTAATGTTTTATTTATTTCTAGGAGAGAGAGAGACAGCGTGAGCAGGGGAGGGTCAGAGAGAGAGGGAGTCAAAGAATCAAAAGCAGGCTCCAGGATCTATCAGCACAGACCCCGACACATGGCTCGAACCCACGAACTGTGAAATCGCCTGAGCCGAAGTCGGGCGCTTAACTGACTGAGCCACCCATGCACCCCTTTAGTTTTTATTTATAAATGTATTTTATTTTATTTTATTTTATTTTTAATTTAATGTTTTATTTATTTCTAGGAGAGAGAGAGAGACAGCGTGAGCAGGGGAGGTTCAGAGAGAGAGGGAGTCACAGAATCAAAAGCAGGCTCCAGGCTCTGTCAGCACAGAGCTCGGCGCGGGGCTCGAACCCACGAACTGTGAAATCGCCTGAGCCGATGTCGGACGCTTAACTGACTGAGCCACCCTGGCACCCCTTTAGTTTTTATTTTTAAATATATTATATTTTATTTCATTTTTAATTTAATGTTTTATTTATTTCTAGGAGAGAGAGAGAGACAGCGTGAGCAGGGGAGGGTCAGAGAGAGAGGGAGTCACAGAATCAAAAGCAGGCTCCAGGCTCAGTCAGCACAGAGCCCGGCGCGGGGCTCGAATCCACGAACTGTGAAATCGCCTGAGCCGAAGTCGGGCGATTAACTGACTGAGCCACCCAGGCACCCCTTTAGTTTTTATTTTTAAATGTATTTTATTTTATTTTATTTTTAATTTAATGTTTTATTTATTTCTAGGAGAGAGAGAGAGACAGCGTGAGCAGGGGAGGGTCAGAGAGAGAGGGAGTCACAGAATCAAAAGCAGGCTCCAGGCTCTGTCAGCACAGAGCCCGGCGCGAGGCTCGAACCCACGAACTGTGACATCGCCTGAGCCGAAGTCGGGCGCTTAACTGACTGTCCACCCAGGCACCCCTTTAGTTTTTATTTTTAAATATATTTTATTTTATTTTATTTTTAATTTAATGTTTTATTTATTTCTAGGAGAGAGAGAGACAGCGTGAGCAGGGGAGGGTCAGAGAGAGAGGGAGTCACGGAATGAAAAGCAGGCTCCAGGCTCTGTCAGCACAGAGCCCGGCGCGGGGCTCGAACCCACGAACTGTGAAATCGCCTGAGCCGAAGTCGGGCGCTTAACTGACTGAGCCAACCAGGCACCCCTTTAGTTTTTATTTTTAAATATATTTTAGTTTATTTTATTTTTAATTTAATGTTTTATTTATTTCTAGGAGACAGAGAGACAGCGTGAGCAGGGGAGGGTCAGAGAGAGAGGGAGTCACAGAATCAAAAGCAGGCTCCAGGCTCTGTCAGCACAGAGCCCGGCGCGGGGCTCGAACCCACGAACTGTGAAATCGCCTGAGCCGAAGTCGGGCGATTAACTGACTGAGCCACCCAGGCACCCCTTTAGTTTTTATTTTTAAATATATTTTATTTTATTTTATTTTCAATTTAATGTTTTATTTATTTCTAGGAGAGAGAGAGACAGCGTGTGCAGGGGAGGGTCAGATAGAGAGGGAGACACAGAATCAAAAGCAGGCTCCAGGCTCTGTCAGCACAGAGCCCGGCGCGGGGCTCGAACCCACGAACTGTGAAATCGCCTGAGCCGAAGTCAGGCGATTAACTGACTGAGCCACCCAGGCACCCCTTTAGTTTTTATTTTTAAATACATTTTAGTTTATTTTATTTTTAATTTAATGTTTTATTTATTTCTAGGAGAGAGAGAGACAGCGTGAGCAGGGGAGGGTCAGAGAGAGAGGGAGTCACAGAATCAAAAGCAGGCTCCAGGCTCTCTCAGCACAGAGCCCGGCGCGGGGCTCGAACCCACGAAGTGTGAAATCGCCTGAGCCGAAGTCGGGCGCTTAACTGACTGAGCCACCCAGGCACCCCTTTAGTTTTTATTTTTAAATATATTTTAGTTTATTTTATTTTTAATTTAATGTTTTATTTATTTCTAGGAGAGAGAGAGAGACAGCGTGAGCAGGGGAGGGTCAGAGAGAGAGGGAGTCACAGAATCAAAAGCAGGCTCCAGGCTCTGTCAGCACAGAGCCCGGCGCGGGGCTCGAACCCACGAACTGTGAAATCGCCTGAGCCGAAGTCGGGGGCTTAACTGACTGAGCCACCCAGGCACCCCTTTAGTTTTCATTTTTAAATATATTTTAGTTTATTTTATTTTATTTTCAATTTAATGTTTTATTTATTTCTAGAAGAGAGAGAGAGACAGCGTGAGCAGGGGAGGGTCAGAGAGAGAGGGAGTCACAGAATCAAAAGCAGGCTCCAGGCTCTGTCAGCACAGAGCCCGGCGCGGAGCTTGAACCCACGAACTGTGAAATCGCCTGAGCCGAAGTCGGGCACTTAACTGACTGAGCCACCGAGGCACCCCTTTAGTTTTTATTTTTAAATATATTTTATTTTATTTTATTTTATTTTTAATTTAATGTTTTATTTACTTCTAGGAGAGAGAGAGACAGCGTGAGCACGGGAGGGTCAGAGACAGAGGGAGTCACAGAATCAAAAGCAGGCTCCAGGCTCTGTCAGCACAGAGCCCGACGCGGGGCTCGAACCCACGACCTGTGAAATCGCCTGAGCCGAAGTCGGGCGCTTAACTGACTGAGCCACCCAGGCACCCCTTTAGTTTCTATTTTTAAATGTATTTTATTTTATTTTATTTTTAATTTAATGTCTTATTTATTTCTAGGAGAGAGAGAGAGACAGCGTGAGCAGGGGAGGGTCAGAGAGAGAGGGAGTCACAGAATCAAAAGCAGGCTCCAGGCTCTGTCAGCACAGAGCCCGGCGCGGGGCTCGAACCCACGAACTGTGAAATCGCCTGAGCCGAAGTCGGGCGCTTAACTGACTGAGCCACCCAGGCCCCCCTTTGTTTTTATTTTTAAATATATTTTAGTTTATTTTATTTTTAATTTAATGTCTTATTTATTTCTAGGAGAGAGAGAGAGACAGCGTGAGCAGGGGAGGGTCAGAGAGAGAGGGAGTCACAGAATCAAAAGCAGGCTCCAGGCTCTGTCAGCACAGAGCCCGGCGCGGGGCTCGAACCCACGAACTGGGAAATCGCCTGAGCCGAAGTCGGGCGCTTAACTGACTGAGCCACCCAGGCACCCCTTTAGTTTTTATTTTTAAATGTATTTTATTTTATTTTATTTTTAATTTAATGTTTTATTTATTTCTAGGAGAGAGAGAGACAGCGTGAGCAGGGGAGGGTCAGAGAGAGAGGGAGTCAAAGAATCAAAAGCAGGCTCCAGGATCTATCAGCACAGACCCCGACACATGGCTCGAACCCACGAACTGTGAAATCGCCTGAGCCGAAGTCGGGCGCTTAACTGACTGAGCCACCCATGCACCCCTTTAGTTTTTATTTATAAATGTATTTTATTTTATTTTATTTTATTTTTAATTTAATGTTTTATTTATTTCTAGGAGAGAGAGAGAGACAGCGTGAGCAGGGGAGGTTCAGAGAGAGAGGGAGTCACAGAATCAAAAGCAGGCTCCAGGCTCTGTCAGCACAGAGCCCGGCGCGGGGCTCGAACCCACGAACTGTGAAATCGCCTGAGCCGATGTCGGACGCTTAACTGACTGAGCCACCCTGGCACACCTTTAGTTTTTATTTTTAAATATATTATATTTTATTTTATTTTCAATTTAATGTTTTATTTATTTCTAGGAGAGAGAGAGACAGCGTGAGCAGGGGAGGGTCAGAGAGAGAGGGAGTCACAGAATCAAAAGCAGGCTCCAGGCTCTGTCAGCACAGAGCCCGGCGCGGAGCTCGAACCGACGAACTGTGAAATCGCCTGAGCCAAAGTCGGGCGCTTAACTGACTGAGCCACCCAGGCACCCCTTCAGTTTTTATTTTTAAATATATTTTATTTATTATTTAATGTTTTATTTATTTCTAGGAGAGAGAGAGACAGCGTGAGCAGGGGAGGGTCAGAGAGAGAGGGAGACACAGAATCAAAAGCAGGCTCCAGGCTCTGTCAGCACAGAGCCCGGCGCGGGGCTCGAACCCACGAACTGTGAAATCGCCTGAGCCGAAGTCGGGCGCTTACCTGACTGAGCCACCCAGGCACCCCTTTAGTTTTTATTTTTAAATATATTTTAGTTTATTTGATTTTTAATTTAATGTTTTATTTATTTCTAGGAGAGAGAGAGACAGCGTGAGCAGGGGAGCGTCAGAGAGAGAGGGAGTCACAGAATCAAAAGCAGCCTCCAGGCTCTGTCAGCGCAGAGCCCGGCGCGGGGCTCGAACCCACGAACTGTGAAATCGCCTGAGCCGAAGTCGGGCGCTTAACTGACTTAGCGACCCAGGCACCCCTTTAGTTTTTATTTTTAAATATATTTTAGTTTATTTTATTTTTAATTTAATGTTTTATTTATTTCGAGGAGAGAGAGAGACAGCGTGAGCAGGGGAGGGTCAGAGAGAGAGGGAGACACAGAATCAAAAGCAGGCTCCAGGCTCTGTCAGCACAGAGCCCGACGCGGGGCTCGAACCCACGAAGTGTGAAATCGCCTGAGCCGAAGTCCGGCGCTTAACTGACTGAGCCACCCAGGCACCCCTTTAGTTTTTATTTTTAAATATATTTTAGTTTATTTTACTTTTAATTTAATGTTTTATTTATTTCTAGGAGAGAGAGAGACAGCGTGAGCAGGGGAGGGTCAGAGAGAGAGGGAGTCACAGAATCAAAAGTAGGCTCCAGGCTCTGTCAGCACAGAGCCCGGCGCGGGGCTCGAACCCACGAACTGTGAAATCGCCTGAGCCGAAGTCGGGGGCTTAACTGACTGAGCCAGCCAGGCACCCCTTTAGTTTTCATTTTTAAATATATTTTATTTTATTTTATTTTATTTTCAATTTAATGTTTTATTTATTTCTAGAAGAGACAGAGAGACAGCGTGAGCAGGGGAGGGTCAGAGAGAGAGGGAGTCACAGAATCAAAAGCAGGCTCCAGGCTCTGTCAGCACAGAGCCCGGCGCGGAGCTTGAACCCACGAACTGTGAAATCGCCTGAGCAGAGTGGGAAGCAACTGACTGGGCCACCGAGCACCCCTTTTAGTTTTATTTTTAAATATATTTTATTTTTATTTTATTTTTAATTTAATGTTTTATTTACTTCTAGGAGAGAGAGAGAGACAGCAAACACGGGAGGTCAAGAGACAGGGAGTCAAGCAGGCTCAGGCTCTGGCGCTGAAACCCAGACGCGGGGGCTGAACCTGACCTGAAATCGCCTGAGCAAAGAATCGGGCGCTTAACTGACTGAGCCACCCAGGCACCCCTTTAGTTTTATTTTAAATGTATTTTTATTTTTTATTTTATTTTTAATTTAATGTCTGTATTTATTTCTAGGAGAGAGAGGGAGCAGTGAGCAGGGAGGGTCAGAGAGAGAGTCACAGAATTAAAGCAGGCTCAGGCTCTGTCAGCACAAGAGCCCCCGGCGCGGGGCTCGAACCCACGAACTGTGAAATCGCCTGAGCCGAAGTGGGGCGCTTAACTGACTGAGCCACCCAGGCACCCCTTTAGTTTTTATTTTTAAATATATTTTAGTTCATTTTATTTTTAATTTCATGTTTTATTTATTTCTAGGAGAGAGAGAGAGACAGCGTGAGCAGGGGAGGGTCAGAGAGAGAGGGAGTCACAGACTGAAAAGGGCTCCAGGCTCTGAGCTGGCAGTCAGCACAGAGCCCGACGCGGGGCTCGAACCCACGAGGCTGAATCGCCTGCAGGCAAGTCGGGCGCTTAACGGCTTGAGCCACCCAGGCACCCCCAGTTTTTTATTTTTAAATGTATTTATTTTATTTTACACTAATTTAATGTTTTATTTATTTCTAGGAGAGAAGAGACGCGTGAGCAGGGAGGGTCAGAGAGGGGGAGTCAAGGAATCAAAAGCAGGCTCCAGGATCTATCAGCAGACCCCCGACACATGGCTCCCGAGCCACAGCTGTGAAACCCGCCTGAGGCCGAAGTCGGGCGCTTAGCTGACTGAGCCACCCATGCACCCCTTTAGTTTTTATTTATAAATGTATTTTATTTTATTTTATTTTATTTTTAATTTAATGTTTTATTTATTTCTAGGAGAGAGAGAGAGACAGCGTGAGCAGGGGAGGTTCAGAGAGAGAGGGAGTCACAGAATCAAAAGCAGGCTCCAGGCTCTGTCAGCACAGAGCCCGGCGCGGGGCTCGAACCCACGAACTGTGAAATCGCCTGAGCCGATGTCGGACGCTTAACTGACTGAGCCACCCTGGCACACCTTTAGTTTTTATTTTTAAATATATTATATTTTATTTTATTTTCAATTTAATGTTTTATTTATTTCTAGGAGAGAGAGAGACAGCGTGAGCAGGGGAGGGTCAGAGAGAGAGGGAGTCACAGAATCAAAAGCAGGCTCCAGGCTCTGTCAGCACAGAGCCCGGCGCGGAGCTCGAACCGACGAACTGTGAAATCGCCTGAGCCAAAGTCGGGCGCTTAACTGACTGAGCCACCCGGGCACCCCTTCAGTTTTTATTTTTAAATATATTTTATTTATTATTTAATGTTTTATTTATTTCTAGGAGAGAGAGAGACAGCGTGAGCAGGGGAGGGTCAGAGAGAGAGGGAGACACAGAATCAAAAGCAGGCTCCAGGCTCTGTCAGCACAGAGCCCGGCGCGGGGCTCGAACCCACGAACTGTGAAATCGCCTGAGCCGAAGTCGGGCGCTTAACTGACTGAGCCACCCAGGCACCCCTTTAGTTTTTATTTTTAAATATATTTTAGTTTATTTGATTTTTAATTTAATGTTTTATTTATTTCTAGGAGAGAGAGAGAGACAGCGTGAGCAGGGGAGGGTCAGAGAGAGAGGGAGTCACAGAATCAAAAGCAGGCTCCAGGCTCTGTCAGCGCAGAGCCCGGCGCGGGGCTCGAACCCACGAACTGTGAAATCGCCTGAGCCGAAGTCGGGCGCTTAACTGACTTAGCGACCCAGGCACCCCTTTAGTTTTTATTTTTAAATATATTTTAGTTTATTTTATTTTTAATTTAATGTTTTATTTATTTCGAGGAGAGAGAGAGACAGCGTGAGCAGGGGAGGGTCAGAGAGAGAGGGAGACACAGAATCAAAAGCAGGCTCCAGGCTCTGTCAGCACAGAGCCCGACGCGGGGCTCGAACCCACGAAGTGTGAAATCGCCTGAGCCGAAGTCCGGCGCTTAACTGACTGAGCCACCCAGGCACCCCTTTAGTTTTTATTTTTAAATATATTTTAGTTTATTTTATTTTTAATTTAATGTTTTATTTATTTCTAGGAGAGACAGAGACAGCGTGAGCAGGGGAGGGTCAGAGAGAGAGGGAGTCACAGAATCAAAAGCAGGCTGCAGGCTCTGTCAGCACAGAGCCCGGCGCGGGGCTCGAACCCACGAACTGTGAAATCGCCTGAGCCGAAGTCGGGGGCTTAACTGACTGAGCCAGCCAGGCACCCCTTTAGTTTTCATTTTTAAATATATTTTATTTTATTTTATTTTATTTTCAATTTAATGTTTTATTTATTTCTAGAAGAGACAGAGAGACAGCGTGAGCAGGGGAGGGTCAGAGAGAGAGGGAGTCACAGAATCAAAAGCAGGCTCCAGGCTCTGTCAGCACAGAGCCCGGCGCGGAGCTTGAACCCACGAACTGTGAAATCGCCTGAGCCGAAGTCGGGCACTTAACTGACTGAGCCACCGAGGCACCCCTTTAGTTTTTATTTTTAAATATATTTTATTTTATTTTATTTTTAATTTAATGTTTTATTTACTTCTAGGAGAGAGAGGGACAGCGTGAGCACGGGAGGGTCAGAGACAGAGGGAGTCACAGAATCAAAAGCAGGCTCCAGGCTCTGTCAGCACAGAGCCCGACGCGGGGCTCGAACCCACGACCTGTGAAATCGCCTGAGCCGAAGTCGGGCGCTTAACTGACTGAGCCACCCAGGCACCCCTTTAGTTTTTATTTTTAAATGTATTTTATTTTATTTTATTTTTAATTTAATGTCTTATTTATTTCTAGGAGAGAGAGAGAGACAGCGTGAGCAGGGGAGGGTCAGAGAGAGAGGGAGTCACAGAATCAAAAGCAGGCTCCAGGCTCTGTCAGCACAGAGCCCGGCGCGGGGCTCGAACCCACGAACTGTGAAATCGCCTGAGCCGAAGTCGGGCGCTTAACTGACTGAGCCACCCAGGCCCCCCTTTGTTTTTATTTTTAAATATATTTTAGTTTATTTTATTTTTAATTTAATGTCTTATTTATTTCTAGGAGAGAGAGAGAGACAGCGTGAGCAGGGGAGGGTCAGAGAGAGAGGGAGTCACAGAATCAAAAGCAGGCTCCAGGCTCTGTCAGCACAGAGCCCGGCGCGGGGCTCGAACCCACGAACTGGGAAATCGCCTGAGCCGAAGTCGGGCGCTTAACTGACTGAGCCAACCAGGCACCCCTTTAGTTTTTATTTTTAAATGTATTTTATTTTATTTTATTTTTAATTTAATGTTTTATTTATTTCTAGGAGAGAGAGAGACAGCGTGAGCAGGGGAGGGTCAGAGAGAGAGGGAGTCAAAGAATCAAAAGCAGGCTCCAGGATCTATCAGCACAGACCCCGACACATGGCTCGAACCCACGAACTGTGAAATCGCCTGAGCCGAAGTCGGGCGCTTAACTGACTGAGCCACCCATGCACCCCTTTAGTTTTTATTTATAAATGTATTTTATTTTATTTTATTTTATTTTTAATTTAATGTTTTATTTATTTCTAGGAGAGAGAGAGAGACAGCGTGAGCAGGGGAGGTTCAGAGAGAGAGGGAGTCACAGAATCAAAAGCAGGCTCCAGGCTCTGTCAGCACAGAGCCCGGCGCGGGGCTCGAACCCACGAACTGTGAAATCGCCTGAGCCGATGTCGGACGCTTAACTGACTGAGCCACCCTGGCACCCCTTTAGTTTTTATTTTTAAATATATTATATTTTATTTCATTTTTAATTTAATGTTTTATTTATTTCTAGGAGAGAGAGACGGCGTGAGCAGGGGAGGGTCAGAGAGAGAGGGAGTCACAGACTGAAACAGGCTCCAGGCTCCGAGCTGGCTGTCAGCACAGAGCCTGACGCGGGGCTCGAACCCATGAACGCGAGATCATGACCCAAGCGAAAGTCGGACGCTTAACCGACTAAGCCACCCAGGCGCCCCAGCACAATGACCAAATTCTTATAATAGCACTTGTCTGTGTCATTCATTTGGCACCAAATGTAGGTTCATTATAATACTAGCTATCTTTGAGAACTTGAGATGCTTGCTCACCACTTTAGATTCAGCTACTTTCTCCCAGGAACTTGTGCCTCTTGATACACTCAAAACCAAAAATAGTACTCTCATACAATATTCATTAAACACTCATGATGACCATAATCTGATGTAATGACCTGCAGTATTGTCATGCCCTCAAAGAGCTTATCAACTCTTGACTTATAGAGTTGGGCTAAGAGCAGTGAGAGGAACTGGCTATCTGGGGAAAAAAAAAAAAAAAGTACCCAATAAACGTATGTTGGTTTTGAACTTTTGTTTAGGTTTATTTTGTAATGATTTGATAATTTTATAAATGTGTTCACAATTAAAACAGTACACTTAATTGGAATTACAGTTAAAGTGAATCACCGTTAGTTGCTGAAACATGGTTTTTGTGACAGCCATTTAGCATTAAAATGGTTTTTCTGGGACTAAAACAATACAAACTTCATAACTATGGCTTATAATTAGCCTTGCTTTTTGTCATATAACAAAGACAGAAATCAAGGCCTATGATGCTAGTTTTTTACACCATTGCTATTTTATTTAAGCTGAGATAACACATTGACAGATTATTCACAATGCAGAAGTGTGTTACTGCAATATTGGAATCCTAATAGTGGTTGTAAAATTTCATGGTTTAAGAAAATGATACAACCCCATAGATACATGTTATAAAGAAGAATATGAGGTTTGAAATTAAAAGGTGAAGCATTTGTATATTGCCTTTTAAAAGTGCTGATCATACACCATCAACTTTGAAGTAAAAATACTATAATTTTGGCTTTGTTCTGAGTTAGAAAAGTAACTCCCTATGATAATATTATTCTAAAGTTGTTTTACTTCTGCATGTATCCAAAGAAACAACCTGGTGATTTTCAAGTTGTGTGTGTGTGTGTGTGTGTGTGTGTGTGTGTGTGTGTGTGTTGATTGATCTACAATATTGTATTAGTTTCAGGTATACAACATAATGATTCAATATTTACATACATTAAGAAATGGTCACCACAATATGTCTAGTTATCCATTTTCCACATCTTTACCAACACTGGTTATTATCAAAAGGACAAGAAACAACAATTTTGACAGGTATGAGCTGATATCTCATGGTGACTTACATTTCCCTGATGGTTAGTGATGTGGAAGATTTTTCATGTGCCAGTTGGCCATCTACATGTCTGGGAAAATGTCTATTCAGCTCTTTTGCCCATTTTTAATTGGATTTTTTATATTGAGTTTTAGGAGTTCTTTACATTTTTTGGATGTTAACCCCTTATCAATTATAGCATTTCCAAGTATCTTCTCTTACCCATTTGGGAGAAGGTTGCCCTTTCATTTTGCTCATGATGGTTTCCTTCACTGTAAAAGCTTTTTAGTTTGATGTAGTTCTATTTGTTTATTGTTATTGCTTTTGTTGTCCTTGCCTGAAGTGACAGATCCAAAAATATTAAGACCAATGTGAAACCTACTATTTATGTTCTAGGAGTTCTGTGATTTCAGATCTTATATTTTAGTCTTTAATCTATTTTGAGTTTATATATATATGATGTAAGAAAGTGGTCCAGTTTTCCCAGCATCATTTATTGAAGAGACTGTCTTTTCCCTCATTGTATGTTTTTGACTCCATTATTATAGATTAATTGATGATATAAACATGAGTTCATTTCTGGGCTTTGTATTCTGTTCCATTAATCTATGTATTGGTTTTTGTGCCAGTACCAAATTGTTTTGAAATCCAGGAACAAGACACTTTCAGCTTTGTTCTTCTTTCTCAACATTTCTTTGGCTACTGTAGGTCTTTTATGGTTCTATACAAATTTTAGGATTATTTGCCCTAGTTCTGTGAAAAATGCCATTGGTGTTTTGATAGAGATTGCACTGAATTTGTAGATTGAGTTAGGTAATGTGGACATTTTAACCATATTCTTTTAATCCATGAGCACAGTATACCTTACCATTCATTTGTGTCATTTTCAACTTCTTTCATCAATGCATTACAGTTTGAGTCTAGATCTTTTACCTTCTTGGTTAAATTTGTCCCTAGGCATTTTATTCCTTTTGATGTGACTTTTTAATGGGCTCTTTTCTTAAATTCTCTTTCTGATGATAGTTTATTATTAGTGTGTAGAAATGCAACAGATTTCTGTATATTAATTTTATGTCCTGTACCTATACTGAATTCACATAATAGTTTTAATAGTTTTTGGTTTTGTTTTGGTGTAATCCTTAGGAGTATTTTTTTTTTAATGTGTTTTATTTATTTCTAGGCGAGAGAGAGACAGCATGAGCAGGGGAGGGTCAGAGAGAGAGGGAGTCACAGACTGAAACAGGCTCCAGGCTCTGAGCTGGCAGTCAGCACAGAGCCCCACACGGGGCTCGAACCCACGAACTGCAGGATCATGACCTAAGCGAAAGTCGGACGCTTAACCGACTAAGCCGGAGTATTTTTTTTTTTTTATGTATAGTAACCTGTTATCTGCTAATAGTGACTTTTTCCTTTCCAATTTGGATGCGTTTTATTATTTTTTTGTTGGCTCACTGCTGGGACTAGGACTTCCAATATTATGTTGAATAAAATAGGTGAGCGTGAACATCCTTGTCTTGTTTTTGACCTTAGGGGGAAAGCTTTCAACTCTTCACCACTAAGTGTGATAGCTGTGAGTTTGTCATATATAGACTTTATTATGTTCAGGAATACTCCCTCTATATCCACTTTGTGAAGAATTTTATCATGAATGGATGTTGTACTTTGCCAAATGGTTTTTCTAATTTTATTTAGATGATTGTAGGATTGTTATTCTTCATTTTGTTAAAATGGTGTGTGTTCATTGATTTGCAGATATTGAACCTGGCTTGCATCCCTGGAATAAATCACACTCGACATGGAGTATGATCCTTTTAATGTATTGTGGAGTTCCATTTGCTAATATTTTGTGGCTAAATTTTGCATCTATGTTAATCAGGGAGATTAGCCCACAATTGTTTTTTTGTATGGTCTTTGGTTTAGATACTGGGGTACAGCTGGCTTCACAGAATGAGCTTGGAAGCATTCCTTCCTCTTCAAATTTTTTGGAATAGTTTGAGGATAGGTGTTGGCCCTTTAAATGTTTGGTAGTATTTACATGTGTAGCTGTCTGGTCCTGGACTTTTGTTTTGGAGTTTTTTGATTACTGATTCAATTTTGTTACTAGTAATCCTGTTACTAGAAATCATTCTGTTCAAAATTTCTATTTCTTCCTGATTAGTCTTGGTAGATTTTATGTTTTTAGGAATCTACCCATTTCTCCTAGTTTGTCCAATTTGTTAGCATATAATTGTTTATAGTAGTTTTTAAATGATCTTTTGTATTTCTGTGGTATTAGTTGTAACTTCTCTTTCATTTCTAACTTTATTTGTTCCCCCCCTTTCTTTTGACTCTGGCTAAATGTTTATCAATTTGTTTATCTTTTCAAAGGACCAGTTCTTAGTTTCATTAAACTTTTCTATTTTTAAAACCTCTGTTATTTATTTCTGCTTCGACTTTTATTTCCTTCCTTCTAACTTTGGTCTTTGTTCTTTTTCTAGTTCCTTTAGATGTAAGATTAGATTGTTTATTTGAAATTTTTTTGTTTGTTTGTTATTTAAGGTGGGCTTCTATCATTATAATCTTAGAACTGTGTTTGCTGTGTTCCATAGACTTTGGAGTATTGTTTTCAATTTTTTTCGTCTCATGGTATGTTTTTATTTCCTTTGATTTCTTCACTGACCCAATGATTGTTTAGTAGAGTGTTGTTTAGTCTCTGGTTTTTTTTGTTTGTTTGTTTGTTTTTGTTTTTCAGTTTTCTTCTTAGAGTTGATTTTTAGTTTTATACTGTTGTAGTCAGAAAAGGTGTTATGATTTTAATCTTAAATTTTTGAGACTTGTTTTTGTGGCATAATATGTGATTTATCCTGACAATTTGTTGTTTAAAAAGGTAGTTTGATGTTATAAAGAGAAAACACTGATTCTGATCTCAGGAATCTAGATTAGAATCATGGCTCTACTGCTTAATAGTTGTGCAAACTTGGGTAAACCACTTCCTCAGTATTCTTATCTCCTAAGTGGAAATGGCATCTTTCCTACATACCTTCAAAACTTTCAGTTTCTTTGATCATTGTCAGTTTTCAACCTTGTTAGGCAGTATTAAAAATTAAAGTTCATGTAGTTCAAATGGATCAATCAAATGTTATGGGGTGTAATATTTTATGTAATAAAATTATTTTTAACATTCTACTGCTATGTGAAGTAAAACTAATGGTCATCTTTTCAACTTCATCTTTAAGAGTTTTTAAAATTTTCTATTGAAATATAATTGACATGTGACATTAGTTTCAGGCATACAATGTAATAATTTGATATCTGTATATAATATGAAATCACAGTAAGTCTAGTTAATATCTGTCACCATTCATAGTTAACGTTTTTTTTTTCTTGTGGAGAACTTTCAAGTTCTTTAAAATGTTTTATTTCTCAGAGAGGGAGAGAGACAGCATAAGCAGGGGAGGGTCCGAGAGAGAGGGAGATACAGAATCTGAAACAGGCTCCAGGCTCTGAGCTGGCTGTCAGCACAGAGCCCAGTGCGGGGCTCGAACCCACAAACCATGAGATCATGACCTGAGCTGAAGTCGGACGTTTAACCAACTGAGCCACCCAGGCGCCCCAAGAACTTTCAAGTTCTATTCTCTTAGCAACTAACAAATATAGAATGCAGTTTACTAACTATAGTTGTCATGCTGTATATTACATCTCCATGACTTATGTTGTAATGAAATTTGTACCTTTTTACTGCCTTCACCCATTTTGACACTCCTCCCCTGCCATATACACATGCAACTACCAGTCTGTTCTCTGTACCTATGAGCTTATTTTTTTAAGATTCCACATAAAAGAGAGATCATATGGTATTTGCCTTTTTCTAATAGCATTATGCCTTCAAGGTCCATTCATTTAGTCACAAGTGCCAAGATTTCATTCTTTTTTTATAGTTGATTAACACTTCTCTGTGTGTGTGTGTGTGTCCCTTATTCATTCATTCATTGGTGGACACTTAGGTTGTTTCCATGTCTCAGCTATTGTAAATAATGATTCAGTGAAGATGAGTAGCATATATCTTTTCAAATCGGTGTTTTCATTTTTTAAGACAAATACACATGAGTGGAATTGCTGGATCATATGGTAGTTCTATTCTGAATTCTTTGAAGAAATCCCACACTATTTTCCATAGTGGTTGCACCAATTTGCATTTGTACCAGCAGTGCACAAGGGTTCTCTTTTCTCAACATGAATACCTGTACTTGTTATTTCTTATCTTTTTGATACCAGCCATTCTTATATGTATGAAGTATCTCTCTGTGGATTTGCATTTCCCTGATGTTTAGTGATGTTGAGCATAACTTCAGGTACCTGTTGGCTATCTGTATGTCTTGTTTGGAAAAATGTCTATTCAGATCCTCTGCCCATTTTTTTTAATTCAATTTTTTTGTAGTTGTAGAATTTATGTTTTGAATAGTAGTTTTTTTTATTAAACATTTTTTAAATGTTTTCTTTATTTCTAGGAGAGAGAAAGAGAGACAGCGTGAGCAGGGGAGGGTCAGAGAGAGAGGGAGTCACAGACTGAAACAGGCTCCAGGCTCTGAGCTGGCTGTCAGCACAGAGCCCGACGCGGGGCTTGAACCCACGAACCGTGAGATCATGACCGAAGCGAAAGTCGGACGCTTAACCGATTAAGCCACGCAAGCACCCCTTGAATAGTAGTTCTGTATCAGATATGTGATTTGCAAATATTTTCTCCCATTCAGTTCATTGCCTTTCCATTTTGTTGTACGGTAGCTTTTTTTTTTTTTTAAGCTACTTTAGCTTCCTTGGTTGTGCAGCTGCTTTTTAGTTTGACGTAGTCCCACTCGTTTTTATTTTGTCTCCTTTGCTTTTGGTGTCAGATCAAAAACTCACTGACAAAACTGATGTCACTGAGATTACTGCCATTACTTTCTTAGAGTTTTATGCTTTTAGGTCTTCAAGTCTTTAATCATTTTGAGTAAATTTTTGTGTGTGATGTAAGAGGTGTTTTTGTGTGTGTGAAAGAAAACTTTTTTAAAGTGGGCTCTGGGAACTGAGGATGAGTCCCTTTCAGTGTCCTAGGGGTGATTTTGTCCTTTTCAGTGATGTGACCAATGACTCCCATGTCTGACACTGCATTCTAGTCCATAGCTTTCAGCATAGCTTGTAATATGGATTCAAACAGGTGCTCTAGATTCATGTTTGTCTCCCAAAGGGACTCCTATATCCCATACATTTGTTTATTGCATGTGTTGCTGACCACAAAGTTGTCAGTCACCATCGGGTAGCTGATGAGATCTAGAGGGTACTGAAGGGCCTAAAGATCTCTGGGACCAACTGGGCAATTACTGGCTCAGTGTAGTACTAGCCAAACTACTTCTCAGAAAGGAGGTTGCCTACTATGTTCATGAGGGTTTCAGGCTTGATCTGCCAGCCATACTTTAGCTCATATAGGTTCATCCAGAACTTGAGGTGCAAGGCAGTAGACTGGACATTCATGGTGAGTCCAGCCAATCTGATATACAGCCAGTCAGCCATGGGAAAGATGTTCTGGAAGTCTGTGGTCACCACCTGGACTAATAATTGTATTATTTCCTCCCTTTGCTTTATTTTTTGAGGTGTAATTAACATAAAATGTTTTATTAGTTTTAGGTGTATAACACTGGTTTAAGAATTCTATACATTACTCAATACTTACCATGATCATTGTAGTCACGATCTGTCACCATACAATGTTATTACAATATTATTGGCTATATTCCCAATGCTCTACTTTTCATCTCCATGACTTATGTATTTTATAACTGGAAATTTGTACCTCTTGATCTCCTTTATTTCACCCAACCCCTCTTCTCTGGCAGCCACCAGTTCTGTGTATTTAACAGTCCTGCTTGTTTGTTCATTTGTTTTGTTTCTTAGGTTCTACATATAAATAAAATCATATGGTATTTGTCTTTTTCTGTCTGACTTGTTTCACCAAATGTAATACCCTCTAGGTCCATCTATGCTGTCACAAATGACAAGGCCTCACCTTTTCTTTTAATTTAAAAAAAAATCATTTATTATGGAGAGACAGAAATAGCATGGGCATGGGAAGGGCAGAGAGAGGGAGACACAGAATCTGAAGCAGGCTCCAGGTTCCCAGCTGTCAGCACAGAGAACGATGTGGGGATCGAACCCATGAACCGTGAAATCATGGCCTGAGCTGAAGTCAGACGCTTTTTTTGGGCTCCATACAAGCTTTAGTGTAATTTTCGTTCCGTGAAAAGTGCTCTTGGTGTTTTAATAAAGATTGTACTGAATTTGCAGATAGCTTTGGGCATTGTGGACATATTAACAGTATTAATTCTTCTTAAATACATTGGCATGGAATATATTTCCATTTGTTTGTGTCATCTACAAAATTTCCATCAGTATTTTATGGTTTTCAGAGTATGGATTTTTCACCTCCTTGATTACATTTATTCCTCGGTATTTTATACTTTGTGGTGCAACTGTAAATGTTTTTTTTTTCTTAATTTCTTTTTCTGCGACTTTGTTATTAGTGTATAGAAATGCAACAGATTATTTTGTATTCTCCAAATTTACTGAATACTTTTATTATTTCTAATAGTTTTTAAGTGGAATCTTTAGGTTTTTATATAGAGCGTATCATGTCATTTACAAAGAGTGACAATTTTACTTTTTTCTTTTTAAGAAAAAGCATTTTTATTTTTCTTGTCTGATTGCCACAGCTAGGATTTCTAGTGCTATGTTGAATAAAAGTGATGAGAGTGGACAGACATCCTTTTCTTGCTCCTAATCTTGGAGGAAAAGCTTTCAGTTTTTCACCTTTGGGTATGATATTAGCTGTAAGTTTTTCATATATGACCTTTATTATGTGGAGCTATGTTCCCTTTAACTTGACTGTTGAGCAACCATCATGAATGAATGTATTTTGTCAAATGCTTTTTCTGCATCTATTGAGATGATCATATAGTTTTTTAACCTTTTGTTAATGTGATATATCACATCAATTGATTTGTGAATACTAAACCATCCCTGGAATAAATCCTACTTGATTGTGGTGAATGATTTAAAAATGTATTGCTGAATTCAGTTGATAAATGTTGAGGATTTTTGCATCTCAGTTCATCAGAGATATTGATATTGGTCTGGTTTTCTAAGTTCATTTATTTACTTAGAGAGAGAGCAAGAGAGAGAGAGAATGAACATTAGTAGGGGAGGGAAAGAGAATGAGGGAGAGAGAGAATTCGGGTCAACACAGAGTCAGATGTGGGGCTCAATCTCATGAACTATGAGATAATGACCTGAGCCAAAAGCAAGAGTTGGACACTTAACTGAGCCACTTAGGTGCCCCAGCCTGTAGGGGTTTGTCTGTTTGTTTAATAATGCCTGTCTGGTTTTGGTATTAGGATAGTTGGCTTTGTAGAATAAAGTTGGAAATTTTCCTTCCTCTTAATTTTTGGAATAGCTTGAGAAAAATAGATATTAATTCTTCTTTAAATGTTTGGCAGGACTTTGTTGGGAGTTTTTTGAGTACTGTTCAATTACGTAACATGTAGTCAGTCTGTTAAAATTTTCTGTTTCTTCCTGATTTAGTTTTGGAAGAGTCTATACTTCTAAGAATTTATCCTTTTTTTTTTTTTTTTGTAGGTTGACAAATTTGTTGACATAAATTTTATAATATTCTCATATAATTCCTTGTATTTCTGTGGTATAGGTTATTTTCTCTTTTTTGTTTATGATTTTGAGTACTCTTTAAATTTTTTCATGTTTATTTTTGATTTTTAAAGTTTATTTTCAGAGAGAGAGAGAGAGAAAGAATGGGAAAGGGGCAGAGATAGAGGAGTGAGAATCCCAAGCAGGCTCCACACTTTCAGCAAGGAGTCTGATACAGGGCTCTAACTCATGAACTGTGACATCATGATCTGAGATGAAGTCAGATGCTTAACCAACTGAGCCACCCAGGTGCCCCAAATGTTTATTTTTGAGAGAGAGAGTGCACATGTGAGAGCAGAGTAGGGGCAGAGAGAGAGGAAGACCTGAGCAAGCTCAGGCTCTGAGCTGTTAGCATAGAGCCTGGCATGGGTCTGGATTCACAAACCACAAGATATGACCTGAGCTGAAGTCAGATGTTTAATGGACTGAGCCATTCACGTGCCCTACGTCCTCTTTTTTCCTTGATGAGTTTGGATGAAGGTTTATCAATTTAGTTTATCTTTTCAAAGAACCAGCTCCCGGCTTCATTGATCTTCTCTCTCTCTATATATATTTTAGTCTCTATTTCATTTATTTCAACTCTTAATTTTCCTTCCTTGTAATAGCTTTGGTCTTTGTTAGTTCTTCTTTTCTGAACGCTTTAGGTGTAAGATAAGGTGTTTGAGATTTTTTTTTTTTTTATATAGGTAGGCCCATATCATGATAAGCTTTCCTCTTAGAATTGCTTTTGCTGCATCTCCAAGATTTCAGGCCATTCTGTTATTTTTTTGTAAATTTCCTTTCTTATTCATGGTTAACTCGTTCATTGTTTAGTAGCTTGTTTAGCCTCCATGTCTTTGTTTTCCAGGTTTTCTTGTAATTGATTTCTAGTTTCATACCATTGTGGATGGAAAAGTTGCTTAATATGACTGCAATCTTCTTAAATTTACTGAGACTTTTTTGTGGTCTTACATGTAATCTATCCTGGAGAATGTTCCATACACACTTGGAAAGAATGTGTATTCACTATATTTGGATGGAATATTCTGAATATATCTGTTAGGTCTATCTGGTCTAATGTGCCATTCAAAGACAGTTTCCTTGTTAATTTTCTGTCTGAATGATCTATTAATGTAAATGGGTTGTTAAAGTCCTCTACTACTACTGTATTACTATCAATTTCTCCTTTTATGTCTGTTAATATTTGCTTTATGTATTTAGGTGCTCTTATGTAAGATACATGGATATTTATAACCATTATATCCTCCTATTATATTGATCCCTTATTATATAGTGTGTTTTTATTTTGTCTCTTATTACAGTCTTTGTTTTAAAGTATATTTTTTCTAAGGATTGTTGCCCTGACTTTCTTCTTTATTTTTCCCTTCAATTTGCATGGTATATTTTTCTAGCCCTTCACTTTCAGCCTGTCAGTCTTTAGGTCTTAACTGAGTCTCTTCTAGGCAGCATAAACACATTTAATTTCTTAAATCTAGTCAGTCCCCCTAGGTCTTTTGATTACAGCATTTAGTCCATTTACATTTAAAGTAGTTATTAATAGGTATGCACATATTGCCATTTTGTTATTTGTTTCCTGGTTGTTTTTGTAGTTCTTCTAGGTTTCCTTCTTTTTCTATTGCTCTCCCTTGTGGTTTGATGGATTTCTTTAGTGTTATGCTTTGATGCATTTCTATTTTTTGTGTATCTATTATAGGTTTTTGACTTGGGTTACCATCAGATTCAATTATAACATCTTTTGTGTACAGCAGTCTATGTTAAGTTGATGGTTGCTTAAGTTTGAACACATTCTAATGGCATGACTTTTTAGTCCCTCCTCCATGTTTTATGTATTTGTTGTTATGTTTTGTAACTATTTTTTTTTTTTCTAGGAGAGAGAGAGAAAGCATGAGCAGGGGAGGGTCAGAGAGAGAGGGAGACACAGACTCTGAAACAGGCTCCAGGCTCTGAGCTGGCAGTCAGCATAGAGCCTGACGCGGGGCTCGAACCCACGAACCACAAGATCACGACCTAAGTGAAAGTCAGATGCTTAACAGACTAAGCCACCCAGGCGCCCCATGTTTTATAACTTTTTATTTTGTGTATCATATCCCTCAACTGTGTGTGTGTGTGTGTAACTGATTTTACTACTTTTGTTTTACTACTTTTGTTTTAATTCCATACTAGCTTTATAAGTGATTACCTTTACTACATGTTTGCTTTTAGTCATGAATTTTTTTCCTCTCATAATTTTTTTTTTTTAGTCCTTATTATGGCCTTTTCTACTCAAAGAATTCACTTTAACATTTCTTATAAGGATAGTTTAGTGATGATCAACTCCTTTGTGTGACTGGGAAACTCTTTATCTCTCCTTTTATTCTGAATGATAACCTTGCTGGGTAAAGTATTCTTAGTTGCAGGGAATTTTTTCCTTTAGGTATTTTGAATATATCATGCCACTCTATTCTGGCCTGCAAAGCTTCTGCTGAGAAATAAGCTAATTGCTTTATGGGTTTTCCCTTGTATGTAACTATTTTCTCTTCTGCTTTAAAAATTCCCTCTTTATGATTGCTTTTTGCCATTTTGATTATTTTGTGTCTTGGTGTGGACCTCCTTGGGTTCATCTTGTTAGGGACGCTCTATGATTCCTGGATCTGAATAGCTGTTTCTTTCCCCAGATTTGGTAAATTTTCAGTATTTCTTCAAATAAGTTTTCTGCGCCCTGCTCTTTCTTCTTCTGGGATCCCTATAACACAAAGGTTATTATGCTTAATGATGTTGCAGAGTTCCTCTTAACATATTCCCATTTTAAAATATTTTTCCCTTTTTGCTGTTAGCTTCGTTGCTTTCAATTATCCTGTCCTTCAGATTGCTGATTCATTCCTCTGCATCTTCTAATCTGCTGTTATTTCCTCTAGTGCATTTTTATTATTGAATTCTTCATCTGTTACTTTTTTGTTTTCTACTTGAAGTTCTCGTTGAGTTAGTCCATTCTTTCCTCAAGTCCAGACTCTATGACCATTACTTTGAATTCTTTACCAGGAATATTGCTTATCTCAGTTTTTAGTTTGTTCCTTGTATAGTCTTATTCTTTCAGTTGGTACATGTTCCTCTATCTCATTTGCTTAACTTTGTTTGTTTCTATGTATTAGGAAAGTCAGCCACATCTCCTTGTCATGAAAGTAGTGGCCTTGTGTAGAAGAGGTTCTGTGCTGGCCTGTAAAACGATCATCCCTAGTCACCAGAACTGAGAGCTGCAGTGGTGTCTCTTCTGTGGGCTACTTGTGCCCTGCTGTTGTGGCTAAGTCACTTGTCTTTATCTCAGCCTGCTGTAATGACCCACTGCCTGCTGGGTTTGGTCCCTCTGTTGATAAGAGGACTGTCAAGGCCATTGT
>JAESUZ010001358.1:0-20344 GCA_017311185.1 Proteles cristata cristata
AAATAAGTAGAACCTTAAATAAACAAAATCATGTGCAGATGAGTTATATTATCTATTTCATTTCATTCCATTTCGGCAGAGCCAAGAGGATAGTCCCAGAGCTGACATTCAACCCATCACATGCGCCAGTGTGGCCATCAGGGTGGCTAAAATATGGAAATACCAAAGTATAGATTCGCTCAGTTGCTAAATGGCCACTGCCGTGAGCCCCCTATTCTCACCCTCCCGGGTCTTCCCCCACATCCAGCAACCAAGGGGTTAAGCCCAGGCATCGATGGAGGGAAGGGGGCCATGTCTTAAATGCTGTTGAATGGTCTGCTCCCTTTTCCAAGCAGCAAATATTTGTGTATCCTTCCTGGGCATTACAAAATGTTTGCTATAGAAAGTGGAGGGCAGGCAAAGAGCCACGTACAAATGCACCTTTATATGCATTAGCCCCAAACTGGAAACCGTCCAGTGTCCATTACAGGCAATGGATCAACAAACTGGTGAACGGCAGAGAGCGGAATACTCTTTGGTGATTAAATACAAAAAGGAACTGACTGATAATGGGCAAATTTTAATGCCTAAAGTTCAAAGGCATGATGTGAAGTAAGAGAAGCAGAACACGGGGCACGAAAGGCGACATACTATATAGTTCCACTAATGCGAAATTCTAGAAGAGCCAAAGGAATCCTTAGTGACCCCGAAGCAGGGGGGTGGAGAGAGAAATATGTTGCAAAGGCACAGCAAGAAATCGGGGCGGCGGGTGAATATCGTGTGTCTTGATTTCGGTGGGTTTCGCTAGCTTAAGCATCTGGTCAAAACTCATCCAATTACCTTCTTCAGCAGGGGCAGTTTATCGGATGCAAGTTACATACACCTTAATAATGTTGACCCCTCCCCTCCCAAAAAGTCCAACAAGGGGTGTCTGGGTGGCTCAGTCGGTTAAGTGTCTGCCTTCGGCTCAGGTCATGATCTTACGGTTTGTGGGTTCGAGCCCCGTGTCGGGTTCTGTGCTCAGAGCCTGGAGCCTGTTTCAGATTCTGTGTCTCCCTCTCTCTCTGACCCTCCCCTGCTCATGCTGTCTCTCTCTCTCTCTCTCAGGAAATAAATGGGCGCCTGGGTGGCTTAGTCGGTTAAGCGTCCGACTTTCGCTTAGGTCATGATCTCGTGGTTCGTGGGTTCGAGCCCCGCCTCGGGCTCTGTGCTGACTGCCAGCTCAGAGCCTGGAGCGTATTTCAGTCTGTGACTCCCTCTCTCTCTGACCCTCCCCTGCTCACGCTGTCTCTCTCTCTCCTAGAAATAAATAAAAATATTTTTTAAAAAAAGAAATAAAACATTAAAAAAAAGTCCAACGGGCCTAGAAACTGTCGTTAGGAGAGACAAAGCTGTCATTACCCTGTGTCTGCCAGCCCCCCGCCCCCATCCTGTTACTATGAGCCTAGGATGCAGGTCCAAGCCCGGTGCAGGGCTAGCCTGCTCACTTCCCCCCAAGCCAGGCTCCTTCGAAGGGGCAAGAGAGGTGTCCCCCAAAGCAGGGGTGGATGGGGGAATGGAGGAAGGGAGCCGGGCCCCAGAGGGCGGCGTTACAGGTGCTTTGCCTTCTGCCCTTAGGTAAACTTCACCGGTGGCCTTTGGGTGAGGCATAAGAGAGCCATTGTCACCAGAGGGTGAGGCTCTGGAGTGCTTGTGCAAGGTCATGCAGCTGGCAGGCAGGATCCCGTCTGAGCTGACGTAACAGCCTCTAAGCCAGGCAGCTCGGTAGCTGGAGCCCCGTTTATTCATTCTGCAAACGTTTACTGAGTACCTACTATGCGCCGAGGCCCACGCTGTGCTGAGCATACAGTTGTGAATGGGACAAAGGTGGGGTGCTCAACCTAGTGGGGACCAGGTCTGGGAGTCCCTGTCCACACTGAGGCCTGAAATGGTTCCAGACCTTTTAGATGACCCAGATCAGCATCTTAGGCAAAGTAGTAACGTGTGCCCAGTAAATCTTAAAAATGGAATAGAAATGGGGCGCCTGGGTGGCTCAGCCGGTTAATTGTCCGACTTCAGCTCAGGTCAGGATCTCACGGCTCATGGGTTCGAGCCCCGCATCAGGCTCTGTGCTGACAGCCAGCTCAGAGCCTGGAACATGTTTCAGATTCTGTATCTCTCTCTCTCAGAAATAAAACATTAAAAATTTTTTAAAAAATGGAATGGGGCGCTTGGGTGGCTCCATTGGTTAAGCACCCAACTTCCACTCAGGTCATGATTTCAGAGTTTGGGAGTTTGAGCCCCACATCAGGCTTGCTGCTGTCAGCATGGAGCATGCTTTGGATCCTCTGTCACCCCCCCAAATAAACATATTTTTTAATGGAATAGAAAAAAAAAGAGGGGGATACTGTTCTACTGAATTTGGCCGAGTTATGTTATCCCTTGTATGTACACATGTTGTGTATACAGTATATGTAATATTACATAAGCATGTGTGTGCCCTTCATAATCTAAATCTAATCCATTCCCAAAAAGCATTAAATAGAAAAATTAAGGACTCAGCTCCTTCCAGCAACCCCAGCCATTTTCCCCAAATACCATTAAAACTCTTAAACATTGTTCTCACTGCCCACTAAGGATTTGGGCATCATAGAAAGCACTGAAAATGACAATTAATTATTCAACCCTTAATGAACTCACTAGTGGTTATGTTCGTGTATGATACACGAGTTTTGCACAGAATCAGAAATGAACTACAGGGGCGCCTGGGTGGCTTAGTCGGTTAAGCGTCCGACTTTCGCTTAGGTCATGATCTCACGGTTCGTGGGTTCGAGCCCCGCGTTAGGCTCTGTGCTGACAGCCAGCTCAGAGCCTGGAGCCTGTTTCAGTCTGTGACTCCCTCTCTCTCTGGCCCTCCCCTGCTCACACTGTCTCTCTCTCTCTCTCCTAGAAATAAATAAAAATTAAAAAAAAAAAAAGTAATGAACTACATTCTCCTTACGCACTGCAGTGATCATGCGATGTAACTAAATAAACAAAGCAACAGAAAGATGCGAAAGATACCCAAGATAGCATCTATATAATTGGGCTTCGGGTTGGTGGTGCCTCCCAGGCACTTGGCAGAAGTTGACGTAGGGCCCTGAGGGGGGTGATAATTATCAGTAATGTGTAACACATTTTAGCAATGTGTAAGACAGGACCTGGGATCTTTAGGACAGGTGAGCCACGGCTGGGTATCATCCACATCCTGGACTCGAACAGGACTTAAAAACAGCGGCACAGCACATTTTTTATTCAAATAGCAAATTCTAGGTTAAATAAAAAAGGGGTGGGGAGAGCAAGTCATTACTGCCACTATTGGATAGAGTTCAAGTATCAAGGAAGTCCCTGTAAGTGGCTACAGCAGAGTCAGTCTCTTCCCAGGAGTTGTACGGAATTTTCCACGGCCAAGATGTTACACATGGGGTAAAATCACGCACATCTACGGTGTGCAGATGAGCGTGCCCAAATGTATGTGTCTGTATAAGCATCACCCGTGTCGGGATACGGAACATTCGCAAGATCACTTAACTGACTGAGCCACCCAGGCGCCCCCTAGTGGTGTTTTTTTTTGACGAACAGATAATCATTTCGGTGAAGTCTGTTTTATCCTGTGTGGTTTTTCAGTGTGTGCCTCATGCTTTTGGTCTTAAAAACACCTGATGAGATAGAGTTTTGTTGCTACAAAAAATGTCCTTTGGAGTGACGGCAGTATTTGTCCTCAGGCTCCCCAACCCCGGCAAGGTCCCGAGGAGTGTTTGTTACTGTGGAGGGAAGAGGGTGGGATGTACCATGGAGTCACAAAACACACACACACACACACTCGCATACACACAGCTACAGCCACCAAAATAGCCATCAACCCATTGGAACGTCCTTTTTCTCAATGAGGGCAGAAATCCACATGGTGACCTGTGCCCTGAGAGGTGGGGGGCCCAGAACGACATGGTTTCTCCATCTTGTTTCCTAACTTTGGTCAGAAACAGGAATTGAAGACTGGGGAGGACTTGGGGAGATACACACACACACACACACACACACACACACACACACACACACACACACACCCCTATACCCCAACATCGAAACTTCCCAGATCTGATGTCGGGGAGACAGGCTGGGACCCCTAGAACCCTCAAGTGTGCAGGCAGGGCCTCCATAGCCCCAATTCACGATCCCGATGTCCCGAGTGTCCCCAACAGGGCAGGGAAAGTCCCCGCGGGGTTTACATAACCGACTCCTTCTCGCAGGGGTCCGCGTCCCCAGCAGATCCCAGGTGGTGTTTGAGGAGGGGGTTCCCCTCCTCAGTGGGGGCGGGCAGTGGAGCCAAGGGCACCTCGCTCTTCACTTGGATCAACTCCGGCACCGAACTCCGCAGCTCTGTACGATCCACGTAACTTTGGAGGAGTCCCGCCCCAAAGGCATCACCTTCCACATTGAGGACCGTGCAGGACCGGTCCCTGAAGGGGCAGAAGCGGGAGGAAAGTGAGTGGGAGGGGAGGGGGTAGGGCCCAATCCTCCCGCCTCCTGAATCTTTTTTTCCTTTTTTGAGAGAGAAAGAGAGAGAGAGAATCCCAAGCAGGCTCTGCACTATCAGCGTGGAGCCTGAAACAGGGCTCGAACCCATGAACCAGGAGACTATGACGAGCTGAAATCACGAGTCAGATGCTCAACCAACTGAGCCACCCAGGCGCCCCCCTCTCCCCCCATATCTTGAAGTCCGTATCATGTCCTTCATGCAGCCCTGTTCTACTTCTAAATTTTTTTTAATGTTTTATTTATTTTTTAGAGAGAGAGAGACAGACAGAGTATGAGCAGAGGAGGGGCAGAAGGAGACACAGAATCCGAAGCAGGCTCCAGGCTCTGAGTTGTCAGCACAGACCCTGATTCGGGGCTCAAACCCACGGACTGTGAGATCATGACCTGAGCCGAAGTCGGATACTTAACCGACTGAGCCACCCAGGCGCCACTCCCCCTCCGTTCTACTTCTAGATCCAACTTATCCCTCTATCCTCCCAAATAACCCTTTCTCCCAGAGCCTCCAAGGTCTTTTCACCCAAGATCCAAGAAGCCCCCTACTTCCCTTCTTTCCCATGGAATCTAAGTGCCCCATCATACGATCTGTGCCTTAGAACTCCAAAGAACCCCTCCTCCACCCTCTCTGGACCCCAAATGATACTTCTTCCAATAAAACACAAGATGTGCTCCTCATGCAACCTCAAAAAGTCATCCCTCCCTTTTCTTGGGGCCTCAGAAGACCTATCCACCTCTCTTCTTCTTCCCCCCAAATACTATATTCTCCCTCAGGCTTTTCTCATAATCCTAAAGATCTCTTTTGGCCTCCTCTTCATACTTTATGCGGGTGTGTGCCATTTTGGAAAATTAGGCTATAATTCACATAGAGTAAAATTCACCCTTTGAAAGTATACAATCCAGGTTTTTTTTTTGTATATTCAGAGTTGTACGACCATGACCTCTAATTCCAGAATGTTTCCATCACCCTAAAAAGACACTCCTATACCCATTAAACAGCTATCCCCATTCCCTCCTCCCTCTAGCCCCTGGCAACAGCTAGCTAAGCTACAGTCTACAGATTGGCCTATTCCCACGTCGGGCTCAGCACTGACAACGTGGAGCTGCTAGGAATTCTTCCTCCCCCTCTCTCTCAAGATCCATCTCCTTTCCTCTAGAACTCCTTCCTTCCTCTCCTTTCCTCCTCAGCTCTCAATGACCCTCTTGTTCACCTCCTTTCCCAGGGTACCGGTTAGGCCCCTGAAGCCCCGGACCCACACTTACACTAGCCAGTCCACAGCCAAGATCAAGGAGATGTCATTAACTGGCAGGTTGACTGCCTCCAGGATGATGGCCAGAGTGAGGACACCTCCAGCCGGAATGCCCGCGGCACCCACGCTGGACGCGGTGGCGGTGACCCTGAGGGGACGAGACGGGAGGTCAGGGAGAGACGTCGGTAGTGGGAGGAGCTGCCACGGGAGCCCTGCCCCCCTCCGGCCTCTGTCCATTCTCGGGGCCGGGCCAGGTGGGCCCGGGGTCCTAGCTGCGGCCCCCCACACTCACAGGATGGTGATGATCTTCACAAAGTCCAGGGATTGCTGGTTGAGCTGCGCGATGAACACTGCGGCCACGCACTGGAAGAGCGCCGCACCGTCCATGTTGACGGTGGCACCGATGGGCAGGATGAAGCGGCTGATGTGCCTGGCGACACCATTCCTCTCCTCCACGCACTTCATCATCAGCGGCAGCGTGGCCGAGCTGAGGGGCAGGTCAGTTAGCACGCGAGACCCGCCCCCTGCCGAAGCCCCGCCCGGACAACGCGCCCCCGTGGCCAATCAGCACAAGCCCAGGCTCCGCCCACCAGCCTAGAGCCCTCCCCCGCAAGCCCCACCCCTCTCCACCCTCAGCCTTCGGCAGTTCTCTTCCAGAGCCTCTCAGAGGCATAGGGGATCCTGCAGAATGTCAGGATTCCAAACTGTATGAGTCCTCGACCCCCTGGGAGGGCATAGACTGCTCTCCTTCAAAATACACACAAAAATTCAAACCTAAGTTCTATAATGTCTAGGAGCTCACTGCCCCACACTCCTCTGCCACTCCACCCAATAATAGGCTTTGGGTAAGAATCGCTATTTTCTTGGGGATGCTGCTGTGGGGAGGGCCAGGTTCGAGGGTGGAAAGAGCTCCCAGAAGTTGGATCCAGGGTGCAGCACTAGACCATTGCCTCCCAGGGCCAGGCCTTGTGGGGGAGGAGAGGTTTTCAGGAAGGGAAGAAGAAATCTCTAAGCAGTGAGTGGTTTTCCAATTGCAGGGGGGAGGGTGCGAGGTGGGGGGCGTTCCAGGACCTTCTGAGAAACTTACAAAAGCATGGCCCCGGTACCCAGATCCAATGTCCCCAGATACAAAATTTCAAGGGTCTCCAGATAGCTGATGTCCACTTACGGCCCCTTAGCTTAAAAATCCCGCACTGGTTGGCCCCAAGGCCATACCTCGAAGAGGTCCCGAAGGCAGTGGCCAGCGGTGTCATGATGCCCCACAGGAAGCGGTAGGGGTTTTTGCGGGTGAAGAAGAAGTAGATGAGGGGCAGCACCAGGAGCCCGTGGATGGCGTGGCCCAGCAGGCAGCACAGGATGTACTTGCCGAGGCTGGTGAAGAGCAACCGCACATCCTCCATCTCCACGATCTTGCCAGCCACCAGGAACAAGATGCCAACAGGGGCATACCTAAGCACCCAGGAGACAGATGGCAGCCTCTGACTGCGTGCCCACCCAGGGCCCGACCACAGCCTCCCTTGTGGGCGGGAGACACCCGAATCAACGTGTGATCAAGCACCTTCCCTGCCATCCTCCAAGCTCGATCCCCTCGCAAAAAGGGCAGAGGAGACGGGTGCCTATGAGGGGCTCAGTCTGTGAAGCGTCCGACTTCGGTCAGGTCAGGATCTCGCGGTTTTTGAGTTCGAGCCCCGCACTGGGCTCGGTGCTGACAGCTCAGAGCCTGGAGCCTGCTTTGGATTCTGTGTCTCCCTTGCTCTCTGCCCCTCCCCTGCTCACATTTTTTTCTCTCTCTCAAAAATAAACATTAAAAATTTTTTTGAGATAATAAAAGAGAACAGAGCGGAGGGAGATAAAAGAAGCCTGGGGGCCTCTATTGCCACTTTGAATACAATCACCAACCAGATTCGGACTTACACCTGCCCCCCCATGTGTAAGTCATTTACATTTTCTGGGTTCATTTGTTATAGCGGCTAGGATGATTTTTTAAAATTTTTTAATGTTTATTTTTGAGAGAGAGAGAGCGTGAGCAAGGGAGGGGCAGAGAGAGAGGGAGACACAGAATCTGAAGCAGGCTCTAGGCTCTGAGCTGTCAACACAGAGCCCGATGCGGGGCTCGAACTCACAAACTGTGAGATCCTGACCTGAGACGAAGTCAGACGCTTAACTGACTGAGCCCCCCCAAGCTCCCTGCAGCCAGGATGATTTAAACTGATACAATCTCTCGCCACATCCATAAAATAGAAAAAGTCCATGGTTCATGTCTTAATAGCAACCGAGCCCTTGACCATGATTGAGTCTTTAACCACAATCCCACGAGGGAGCCCTTCGTTTAGTCTTTTGAAGCTACAGTTGAATTAAAATCGAATGGGTGTGTAAAACAGGGACATTAATGTGACCAGCCTCACAGGAATGTTGGATGTAAGGAGGTCCTTGGGCTTGAAAGCTTCTGGTGCACAGTAAGTGATCTATGAACTTCCGCTGGAATTATTATCACTCTCTTCTGGAGCAAAGACCCCAGGGGTGCCCATGCCTCCCAGCCAGGAAGCCTCCCAAGCCTGCCTCTCCGTTTGATCGCTGCAGCTTCTTGTCTCTCAAACCCCTTCCTCTTTTTGGTAACAGAAAAAAGGCACCACTTCCCAGCCATCTGTAAAGCGAGGTTTGGCCAAATGCCCAAGCTCTGGCCAGGGGATGCACCCGGAAGTTATCCAAGCGATGTACTTGATAAAGATTAGTCAACAGTGTTGACTGTAGGCACGCTATAGGTGAGGCAGCATCCCAAGGGCTTAACTCACTTGTGCCTGCAACTCTCAATCCCATTTTCCAGATGGGGAAACTGAGGCACACACAGCGAGGTAAATACCTTGTTAGAGGGCACACGGGTGGGAAGTGGAGTGAGCCTGCTCTTACCACCCTGACTCTCTGGCAAGGAGCCTTTACGAGGTTGTGCACGGCAGCCTCTTAAATGTCGCCTGCACCAGAATCAGGCGGGGGGGGGGCTCTCATGGAATACAGCGGTGTCCTCATGTTATAAAGAGGAAACTGAGGCACAGAGAGGGCAGGTTACTTGCCCAAAGTCACCCAGCCAGGGGATGGTCAAGACTGGATGTGGTTCCAAGCAGCAGAGGCGCTCCCTCCCACAGCCCCGGCCCCGTGTCCCCCCACCTACCACATGATCCAGGACACCAGCACCATGGTGGCGTCATTGAAGGAGTTGAAGAATCGGATGAGCAGCTCTCCCTCGGGTCCCAGCTTGCGCAGGGCCACGCCAAAGACAATGGCGAAGACCACCAAGCCCAGGATATTCATACTCTCCACCTCATTCCCTACAGGCACCTTTGGGCGAGGAACAGATTGGAATGGGAGACGGAAACTCAGTCAACCTGCACAGTCACTAAGGGCCTGTCCTGGGCACTGCTGGGGCACAACACAGACAAGACGGGTGCTTGGGTCCCTTCCTCCCAAGGCTCAGAGTCTCAGTCCAGGGGAAACAGACCTGCCATCAGGGACCACCCAGAATGGTTGACACAGGGAAACGCAAGGTAGTGTGGGAATTGAAGGCGATGCCTGCTTGGTCGGTGGGGAGGGGATCCGGGAGGGCTTCGTGGAGAAAGGGGCCAGAGATCCGGAGAACAGGAGGATGAACAGGTCAAGAGTGGTCGTAGAAGGTTCCAGAGGGAGCAAACAGATGGCAACAGTCTGGGAAGGACAGCAGCTCGGGCATTCAAAGGGCAGAAGGAAACCCACTGGGGCTGGCATAGGCCAGGCAGAGCCAAAACACGAGGCTGGCTGGGCGGCCGGGCAGAAGCCCGATGCTGCAGGGTCTTACGGAGAGTGGCAAGGAGCCCGGGCTTTCTTCCGAGGACACTAGGGAGCCTACAAAGGCTTTGGGCAGGGGAGACGCAGGATCAGGTTTGCGCTTTGGAAAGAGCACGCTGGCTGCCAGGCAGAGGGTAGGTAGGAGAGGGGTCCTCTGGGGGCAGATCAGGTGGGGGGGGAGGGCCCAAGGCAGGATGGGATGGGGGAAAAAGGAAGCCTGGACCAGGGAGGGAGACGAGGGGGCCAAACGGAGATACCAGGAAAAACAAAAACTAGGGAGAGGCTGCAGAGAGTGTAAAACAAATACCACCAGATGGGCAGACAAAGGCTGGGGCGGGAACGAAATGCAAAAACCACAACGCGGAGGGCTGCGCACCCTCCCCTCCCTTCCCCTGCTCTCACCTTCACCTCGGTTCCGTTGATCCGCTGGGTTTTATAGACAGTACTGTACTGCAGGTGGGGTTGGGAAGAGTCAGGATTAATGGCCACAGAGGCTCCCCTCACCCCGTCCTGCCCTAAGCACCCCCTGAACATGATCTCGTTTCATCCTGCCAGCGGCAGCTCCACTGAGGCAAGATTTTCGTACGTGCCCATTTTCTAGAGGTGGAAACCGAGGCTCTGAGAGGAAAAGGCAGTTAGTTGCCCGGGGTCACACTGCTGGAATCAGAACCCAGAAGGAGCCCAGAACCCACATTTATTCTCCTTTCTCGATGAGGGGCATGGACGGGTTTAGGGGTTACCCAAGGACCCTGCAACAGCATTCATAAATATGATGTGAGCATGCGCACTTGGCCAGGCACCACTGGAGAGCCGGCACCAAGGGGCTCCGACTGGCCTGTCACCCTCCTTGCCCAACCCCCACCCGCCGGGACATACCCCCAAGGACTCACTGAGCGGAAGGCTGCGGACACCAGGTTGGAGGGGAAGATATTTCTGCAGAGACAGACAGGGAGGAAGGCATGTTATTAAATACCACGGTGGGGGAACGGGGGGCATCTGAGGAGTTGGGGATGGGGAGAAACTCGGAGGCCCTGTTCGCACCTAAATGTCCCCTCCCCCCCGCCCCCATGCCCCAGCCAGGTCTGGTCAGGCAGAGTTGGGAGCTGCGCACTTTGCCAGGGTGTGGGGAGTCTGAGCTGGCCTCCTAGGGCCCCCGTGGGGCAGCCTGGCAGCCACGATCATGGACTGGAGGCAAGGAATGCTGGCTTCCCAAGGCAGGCGGCGGCAGGGTCACCTGGGGCCTCAGCTCCACCCCAGGCTGCAAACTTAATACCCTGGGCGTGTTGCATCAGCTACTTCCTCCTGGAGGGCTGAGAACCGCTCCGGCCCTGGGCCCGGCTGAGAAAGGCAGAGGACACGTGTGCTCTGGAGAAGAGGTAGTGAGAGAGGGCGACAAGGGACAGCTGTGTGTGCCGCGAATGTGTATCTGCACAAGCAGCGTGCACTAAACCCCACTGAGCACGTCAGGGGGTCAGTGGGACCCCCTCTTGAGTCTAGAAGTGGGAAGAAAGTAAGGGCTAATGTGTCCACAGTCCCTGTAATGCTTGACATAAACCCACTCATTTAATCCTCGCTGCAGCCCTCGGGGTACCACACGGTCATCCCTGTTTTTAGAAAAGGGAACCATGGGGCGCCTGGGTGGCTCAACTGGTTGAGCGTCAGACTCGATTTCCGCTCAGGTCTTGATCTCATGGTTTGTGAGATAGAGCCGGCGACAGGCTCCACGCTAGGTTTCAGATGCTCTTTCTCTCTCTCTCAATCTCTCCCTCCGTCCCTCTCCCCCACTCTTGCGCTCTCTCTAAAACTAAAATGACGTAGGAGCGCCTGGATGGCTCAGTCAGTTGAGCGGCCGGCTTTGGCTCAGGGCAGTCCGTGAGTTCAAACCCTGCATTGTTGGGCTCTGTGCTGACCGCTCGGAGCCTGGAGCCTGCTTCCAATTCTGTGTCTCCCTCTCTGTCTGCCCCTCCCCTGCTCACACTCTCTCTCCCAAAAATATATACACGTTAAAAAAAAAAAGTATTTAAAAATAAAAGTAAAGGGAACCGAGGCACAGAAAGGTAAAGAAATCTGGCTGGCTCGAAAGTGGCAGAGCTGGGATTTGAACTCAGCCAGCTGGCTACGAGGTCCCACTACCCCTCACCAAGCGTGTGGGTGAGCAGCTGTTGCGTGGTGGGTCCCTAAACAGTTTCTCAAGTGTTGGTGTCCGCGTGGGGGTGCCGGCAAGTACCCAGATTCGTGGCACAGAGTCGGTGTCCACGTATTCTCGAGCATGCCTGTCCAGGCAACGCTCCGTGTACCGGCGTGGCCAGTGGCACTCGTGAGTGGCCGTGAACAGGGATGTCAGTACACTGGGGGGCAGGGGGGCCACATGTGTGGCAGTTGGTGTGAGGCCACGCGTCACTGAGAGAGGTCCCGGCTGTGACTGGGTGTCTGAGGGCCTGTGTCCAGCTCTGTGTCATCAGCTATAAAGCTGTGTGGCTCTAAGATGTTCCGGAAAAGTCTTGAGGGGATGGCCAAGGATTTCGGCACGCAGGGGAAGCCTGAGCGCACAAACAGCCTTCAAGTGGGCGTGCCCGTTGGCCGGCAGGCCTGTACCCACCCAGGCCCGGCAGGGCTGGGTCGGACCCGGCTAATCTCCCCCAGCCAGGAGCCAGCCATCCACTGCCACTTCTGGGGACACGAAGCCTGCCCCAGAATCTCTCCTCTCAGCCTGCCGACACCCCCAAGAGGCTGGGAGAACCCAGTTCCGTGACTCATCACTTCCTTCCCCCCACTTCCTGGAAGTCCCCAACCAACCTGAGAGATTGAATCAGCAGGTCTGAAAGGCAAGGCCATGTGGACCCAGGGGTCTGCCCCTTCTCAAATGGGGGAAGAACTCTTCTTGGGATGGGGGCGGGGGGGGGGTGCGGGGAAGCAGAGATCAGAAGGCAAAGAGTCTGCTCTCTTTCCAAAAGTCTCACTGGCTCCCTTCTGGGCAGCCTACGGGGGGGTTGCCCAGACCGACGTGAGAAATGGAATGGAAAAGTCTTCAGAGGTGGCTGGATTTAGCAAGAAGATATAAAAAGGAAGCAGCCAGGGCCCAGCCCTGGGCGGGGAAGGGAGGCTGAGAAAAAAAAAAACCTGGCTGTGTCCTGGTGACATGGGTGACACGTAATGTGGGGAGCCCTGGGACTGGGAAGAGGGCCTGGCAGAGGTCACTCAGATCTCCTACGCACTCCTCAGGGGGTCGCAAACTCTCTGACTCTGGGCTCAAGTCCTGAGGCCCTTAGCGCCCCAAAATGCCCTTCCAAGTTCGCCCCCCCCAGATCCTCTCCCCTCACAGGAACACCCTTATATCCCTTCCCTTCCCACAACTTCTCAAGGATTACTCTTTCTTCCCTCTACCAGATTTCCTAGTCTATCACTGTCTTGGAGGGTCCCCACTGATGTCCCCAGGCCCCCACATTCGAAGCCTCCTTCCCCAGGGGTCTGTCCCCACTCGCTGACTTCTGGCCCTCCAAGGGTCACCATCACCATCCAGCCCTGTTTCGCTCAGGCCCTGGGGGCGTCCCGGCTCCGGAGGGCTCACAGCCCTCTGGCGTCCACGTGGTCACTCCGGCCATCCCTGACACGGGTCCCCCCCCCACGTGGCTGCCCCTCTCCCCCACGACTTCCCCGGGCGGCTGGGGTCTGACCTTACGAGATCCAGGAAGGAATCGAGGACTTCCTTGCTGGGGGCCTCTTCCACGGCGTCCACGGCGACGAGAGAGGCGTTGGCGGCAGCGAAGGTGGCGCCCGGCTGCAGCGCCAGCGCCAAGCCCACGCCGAGTGCCGACGCCAGCAGCGTGGTGACCAGGAAAAAGAGCAGCGCCCAGGCGCCCAGGCGGCCGAGCGCGCTCGAGTCCAGGCTGGCGGCGCCGCCGATCAGACTGCACACCACCAGCGGCAAGATGATCATCTTCAGCAGGCGCAGCAGCAGCTCTCCGGGGAAGGCGAAGGCCGCCAGGCGCGCGGGGCCCAGCGCGCGCGCGCCACCGGCCCCCGAGACCCCCAGACCCAGCGCCACGCCTGCCAGCACGGCCGCCACCGTCAGCAGCACCAGCAGATTGGCGCGAAGACAGCGGCGCGCCCGCTCCTGGGAACCGCAGCAGCGGCCGCGCGCGGAGTCTGGGTCCTCTTTCGCGAGCAACACCGGGGCACCGTTCGCGGCGGGCGCGGCCGCCTCGAACCCCTTGGGGTCTCCGCGAGGGGGATCGGCCACCATGTTGGAACGTGCCCGGAGTTCCTTAGCGCCTGGAAGCTTGGGGCTCCTTCCTGGAACGCCGACGTTCCTTAGAGCGGAGAGTTCTGCAACCCAGCCTGGAGGCTGGAACTCTGGGGGGTTCCTTGGAGTTGCGAGTTCACAGCGCCTGGGTTCCTTGGCTCTTGAAACCTGGAGTGTCAGATCCCGAAGCTGGGAGCTCTCTGGGTTGGGTCCTGCGCCCGAAAGCCGGGAGCACCTGGGATGCTCGGCCCTACGGATGGGAATACAGGAGTTTATCGGGCTGGGACAGGGAGGTCCTTGGCTCTGGAAGGCTGAAGGTGTCCAAGTGGCAGAGGTCCTCAAGAGGCCACGTCCCGGTAGCGCAGATCCTGGAGGCAGGGATCCGGGGTGCCGGGGTCCTGGAAACGGAGGCTGGGCAGCTGGACTCTGGGGGTGGGGTGCGGGAAACAAGAGTTCCAGGAAGAGGGGAGCTAAGTCTGGGAGAGGAAATCCAAGGCCCTGAGCGCGGAAGGCTGCGGTCCGGGACCCCGGGAAGTAGCGGCTACCGACTCGGACGGAATCCCGCGGGCGCGCCGCGTGGCTCTGAGCCCACAGGGCGGAAGCTGAGAGAGTTAAGGGCAGGGGCGAGGCTTGAGAAGGCGGGGAGCGAACCGCGGGCGTCGATTGGCTGCGGCGTGTTCGGGGGCCCTCCTGCGAGCGAGAGGTGGGGCGGAGGCCAGAGTGGGGCCAATCACCCTTAGAAGGCCGACTAACAAACTCTATACCAAGGGGCGGGGACTCGGGGAGGCGGGGCGGGGCCAGAGGGAAGCTTCCATCCCCCAACCCCGCCAAAGGAATCTGGATGCAGATGGGGGCCTTTAACCTACAGCAGATCTCTGGCTGGAAGGTCTCTAGAAAGTGCACGTGGTCCGCAGGTGGCTCAACCCAGCCGGCAGTGAGCGGCTCCGCCCTGAGTCCAGTCTTTTGTCGCCTCTCGGAATTCCAATTCCCCGTAGGTAAAATGCAGATTATGAAAGCTCATCCCACACCTGATTGGTGTTAAGATTTAAATTAGATGGAGTTATTTATTCAATAATAACAATTAAATAAAATGTTCCAGGGGCGGCTGGAACACTAATGTGCTAATCACTTCACAAATGCTTTCACCAAATATTTCCCCCCACATTTTATTATGACAGATGTCAAACATACACAAAATTGTAAAGTATCCATATACCCACCAACTAGAGTCTACGATTATTTCCTCAAACTTCTATGTCGTGTGTATTATCTGTATTATATACATAGATGTTATTATCTATATTATTTCTATCCATTTACTTATTTCCCTATCCACTCATCCTTTCACTTTTTAAACCTCATTTTATTTTATAATTATTTTTTGTTTATTTTTGAAAGAGAGAGTGTAAGTGGGGGAAGGGCAGAGACAGAATCCAAAGCAGGCTCCAGGCTCTGAGCTGTCAGCACAGAGCCACACGCAGGGCTCGAACCCACGAACCACGATTTTATCCTTTTAAGTTAAAATGTACAATGAAATGCACCAGATTGTAAGCACCATTTGCCGACTTTTGACAAATACATGGGCCTGATTTCGCTAGAATCTTCAAAACTGCTTGGTGAGATGGGTCCCACTATTATACCCATTCTCCAGATGCACAAAACTGGGGCTTAGGCCCAGAGGAAGGCCACACCTGGGTAGGCTGGGAGTTGCATTCCTGCCTCTCAAGTTCCTAAACCTACCTATTGGGCTGCCTCCTTAAATTCCTTCTTGGTCATTTGAGTCATCTCCAGTGAATCAGTCAGGATTCCTAGCTTCTTTGGGCGGGCGCTGTTGAAACCTTAATTCCCTCCCCAGCTGGCCTGCTCTCTGGTGACATTTCAGACCTTCACATTTGCTCCTAGACCGTACTTAGTGATGACTTCAGAAGCTGCCTCCTGTGGCAGCTGTGGGGCCCCCGGCAAGTCACAAGTCACATCCTCGGAAGCCTCCGTTTCTACAGCAGTACAATGGGAAGTAGAGTAGATCATACCTCCTTGGGTGCTGAGAGGATCCAATGACATCATATGTTTAAAGCATTTAGACAGGGTACGGGTTGGCCCTTTAACGTTTTTTTTTAATGTTTTTATTTATTTCTAGGAGAGAGAGAGAGACAGCGTGAGCAGGGGAGGGTCAGAGAGAGAGGGAGTCACAGACTCAAACAGGCTCCAGGCTCCGAGCTGGCAGTCAGCACAGAGCCCGACGCGGGGCTCGAACCCACGAACCACAAGATCATGACCCAGCGAAAGTTGGACGCTTAACCGACTAAGCCACCCAGGCGCCCGGGTTGACCCTTAAAAGTTAGCCAGTGCTGGGGCGCCTGGGTGCTTAGTCGGTTGAGTCCGACTTTTCGCTTAGGTCATGATGTCGCAGTCTCGTGGTTCAGCCTCGTCGGGCTCTGTGCTGACTGCCAGCTCAGAGCCTGGAGCCTGTTTCAGAGTCTGTGTCTCCTCTCTCTGACCCTCTCCTGCTCACGCTGTCTCTCTCTCTCTCTCCTAGAAATAAATAAAAATATTTAAACAAAAAAAAATAAAAAATAAAAAGTTAACCGGTGCTACTCCTATAATTGTTGTCATTATTATTGAAGAATATGGTTTTTTAAAGTTTGTTTGTTTATTTGTTTGTTTATTTGAAAGAGAGAGAATGAGCAGGGGAGGGGCATTGATAAAGACAGAGCACCTGAAGCGGGCTCTGTGCTGACAGTACAAACCCCGATGCGGGGCTTGAACTCATGAACCCTGAGATCATGACCTGAGCCCACGTCGGATGCTAAACCCATCGAGCCCCCCCAGGTGCCCCGAAGAATACAGCAGGGGCTCCAACCAGCTCCATGGCGCTGCTGGGCCCTGCTGGTGAGCTCTCCCTCCTGGCTGCCACGAGCCCTAGACCCAGACCCACTTGGGAAGGAGCTTTGAGAACTTTCTGTGACCTAGGATCTCAGCCAAGGGGGCCAGGCTGAGCCGAGATCTGCCCAGGCTCTGCCCACCCCAGACGCATGTGGCCATGTGCACCTCCTACCGGCGGCCGCCCTCACACACTCTCCGATCCCAAGTCTTCCCGTCCTCAGCTACTTTAGAAAGCGCCCACCGCCTTCTCACTCTTAGAGCCTGAAGTTCATAGTCGTGTGACAAACTTCTGCTCAGCTCCTGGGCGTGGTTATATTCGAGAAAGAGTGGGCGCCAAAACGACAGAGGCGTGGGTTTAAATCCTGCCTCCTCCACTTACCGGCTGAGTATTGGCTGGTGGTCCTCATGGGTCCTGGAGCCCAATGGGAGCATGAGTTTGACCATGCACGTGGGGACGCTGGGTACAAAACGTCAGGGGACAGCCCGTGAGCCCTCCATTCGTGCTACAAATATTCCTTGAGCCCTTACTACGGGCTGAGTGCTGTTCATTGTGCTGAGGATTCAGCAGTGAGGAGAAAAAAAAAAAAAAGACAAAACTCCCTGCCCGTGTTCTAGTGACGGTAGACCATGAAATAACCTTGGCCTGCCAGGGGGTAAGCCGGACAAAGCGGAAGTCTGGCATTAGAGAGAGGCGGCATGGCCAGGAGGAGCCACTCTGAGGCGGTGACATTTACAGCGGGACCTGAATGACCAGGATGAGCTCCAGGCTCCACTACCGGAAGAACATTCGAGGGAAAGGGAAGAACAGGTGCAAAGCCCGGAGGCGGCAGGCGGCGAAGGCTCCTGCCCTGTGTGAAATGCTGTCACACGTTATCTTATCTCCAGAATCCTTGCGATCTCACGCTCTAGCTAACTGATTTGGAAGCAAATGGACGAATGAGGTTTGCTGCGGTCCAACCCCCTACCTGGGCAGAGAACTTTTTTTTTAAATGTTATGTTTATTTATTTTTGGGGGGAGAGAGACAGACAGAGCATGAGTGGGGGAGGGGCAGAGAGAGAGAGAGAGAGAGGGAGAGGGAGACACAGAATCTGAAGCAGGCTCCAGGCTCTGAGCTGTCAGCACAGAGCCCGACGTGGGGCTTGAACTCATGAACCATGAGATCATGACCCGAGCCAAAGTGAGACGCTTAATGCACTGAGCCACCCAGGCGCCCCTGGGCAGAGAATTTGAACTCAGGTGTCTCTGACCCTGCTATGCCCCCAACCCCTATGGGACACCATGGCCACCCCTGCGTGGGGCTCCGCCTTCAAGCAGAGGCATTTCTGCCAAGGGACCACGATCTATTCTGAGCACGATGTTGGGCTCCGGGATGGGTGCCCCCAGGGCCCTGGCCTCTGGGGACTCACAGTACCAGTGGGGAGACCACTCATCCCAAGGAGGTGATGACGACAGAGTGAGCAGGGCTGGAATGGGCAGCCCAGAAGGGATGCTTGGCCCAACATGGAGGTCAGGGAAGACTTCCTGGAGGAGGAGACAATCCCAGCTGGAATAGCAAAGAGCTGGACCAAGCCCAGGGAGAGAGTGTACCAGGCAAACAGATCAGAACCTGCAGAGCTCCAGTGTTGAGAAGAGCTCAGGATGTTCCCAAGCGTGGATCTAAGCTGGTCACTCCACCCTCGGAGTGGCCCCAGTGGACTTCTCCTGGGATAAAGTCCACGTTCTCCGGCTGGCCATCTGTCTCCCCGGTAATTCATTCCCTCAGTCAGTCAACAAACCACATCCACAGAACGGAACACAGGAGAGACGTCAAATGAAATGAGACAGATGAGGAACTGGGTGGACGGGCGGGCTTCAGCAATAAATCTGGTGTCCAGAAATATCATTAAAGAGGAACACGCGAGGGGCGCCTGGGTGGCTTAGTCGGTTGAGCGTCCGACTTTTGCTTAGGTCACGATCTCGCGGTTCGTGGGTTCGGGCCCTGCGTCGGGCTCTGTGCTGACTGCCAGCTCAGAGCCTGGAGCCTGTTTCAGTCTGTGACTCCCTCTCTCTCTGGCCCTCCCCTGCTCATGTTGTCTCTCTCTCTCTCCCCTGTGAAATAAATAAAACATTAAAAAAAAAAACGTTTTTAAAAAAAAAAAGAGGAAAACGCAGGACGCCTGTGTGGCTTAGTCGGTTGGGCGTCCGACTTTCGCTTAGGTCATGATCTCACAGTTCGTGGGTTCGAGCCCCGCGTAGGGCTTTGTGCTGACTGCCAGCTCAGAGCCTGGAGCCTACTTCGGAGTCTGTGTCTCCCTGTCTCTTGACCCTCCCCTGCTCACGCTGTCTCTCTCTCTCTCTCTCCTAGAAATGAATAAAAATATTTTAAAAAAAAAAAAAAAGAGGAAAACGCAAGATGCAAGAGATGGCGTCTAGGACAGGGCAGCACATCATCTGTGGGGAGCGGGGGAGGTTGGGGGACAAATGTTTAACAGCCTCTGTTTCAGCTCTTCCTCTGAGCCTCTGTTTCAAGCACATTGACCATCTCTGCAAGAATTCACAGAAGCTGCCCGAAGCCGCTGCTTTCAGAGAGGAAAGCCTGGCTTTGCGGTTGGGCGTCAGCGCTGTGGTTCGCCGGCAGCGGCGGCGTCTGGCCTCAGAGATCACGGAGGGACCGACCAAGTTCATGTGTACAAAGTGCTTGGGTGGTACCCGGCACGCTGCAGCCTCGTGGGATCTGAGGCTGTGATGACCTCTGGAGAACAAGTTTTATCTAAGGCCAAAGGGAAAAAGGCTGCTTCCACATTTGCCCCCAGACACAGACTCCCGGGCTGGTGCTCTCCACCCAGGGGGCCTCCGGGGTTCAGGGCCGCGGGGCAAACAGAGCCTCAGAGGAAGCAGGTGGGACCCAGCAGCTGGGTTTCAGGTGCTGCGGCGGCGGCACGTGGCCAGGCTGGGGGCAGGGAAGCTTCTGGCAGCCCTCCTGGTGATCAGGGCCCTGGGAATGGAGAAGTGGCCCAGGCTGGTTGGGTCACGTGGCCGCGGGCCAGCCTTCACCCAGGCCCTGCTCTCGAATTTCAAGTGTGGGGCTGCCGGATGGGGAGGCAAGATGGAGCGAGGAGACTCGAGGACCCAGGGGACCCTGGAAGTCAAAGTTCCCCAGAACTTTCTGGAAGGACGGGCTGGGTCTGGGCCAAGAGGGGAAGGCTTGAGGGTTTGCTTCAGGATTGGCCAGTGGAGTGTCCCCACCCCTTCCCCTGCTCAGGCCTGGAGAGAAAAGTATACCAACTAGTCCCAGCCCAGCCAGCCTGCCTTCCCCCGAGCCAAGCCTCCTACCCGGATCGGATCCGCATTTCATCATCGGCAAAGAAAAGGCCTGGGGCTCTGGGAAAGAGGTGAAAGGGGTCCGGAGGATGCTGGGCTGAGCAGTGTGGCATCTCCACCGCACAGAGCAGGGATGACCTTCCTGGCCTCAGTTTGCCACCTGTGAAATGGGTATTGTTTGGAATGGTATCCTCTGCTCTTCCCTCAGATTTGCACATATTCAGCAAACTTTTTCTTTTTTTATTAAAAATTTTCATGTTTAGGGGCGCCTGGGTGGCTTAGTCGGTTAAGCATCCGACTTTCGCTCAGGTCATGATCTCG
>JAESUZ010001359.1:0-390000 GCA_017311185.1 Proteles cristata cristata
AGGTGCACCTGCGAGCATATAAACAATCTATTTCCTTTTCTCTATAAATCCTCTTGGGCCCCATTAATTTTATTGATCATTCGGGAGTGGGGTAGGGGTGGGTTAAATTTTTATTCTATCATTGTCTTCCCTAAGGAATCCTGTCACTTTCACAAATGCTATCTTGATTACGTGTGAAGTTAGTATTTAATTTTGAATATATTTTTTAGAAATCTTGCAGATAGGAATTTATTTGGTCAATACTTGTGCCTCAAACTGTGTGTGTCTGCCATCTAGTGGCTCGATGCTGAAATTACATTTCCCTCGAACTTCGATGTTTGGTAGAGGATTCCAGGATGTTTTTCTTCATTCAGAAACAGAGAAAACTATTTATCAGAATTATACAAATAGTCAAATCTTTCTTATTAAAAAATACAACTTTGAGCAGGAATTCCACATGTCCAGAAAACTAGGTTGTAGGAGAATTCACGACAATTAAAGAACAGGATTCCTGGTGTTATTAAACCTCTAATGATTAGGTGGCTCGTGCTTTTCAAAAAACACTTAAATAATTGTACGAATGAGAGGGTCCGAGGGTCTGGTGGGTTTCAGCCGTGGAAAGATCCATAATTCTTAGTTTTAAATTCATTCTGGTTAAAGTACACACAATATTTAGCACGGTGCCCGACACACCTAAGTGCCACACACGGGTTTGCTCTTAGGATTCTGCCCCCAGGTGGTATCACCATCTTCTTCCTCTCGGGCTCTGGTTCTGGGTCCAGACCCCGAAGCGCTGCTTGGTCCCCTCTGAGGCCCCCGCTGCTGGGAGGCCGGGTGGCCGCGGACCGCTGCGTGGTGCCACCTGCTGAATCGTCCAAGGCCTGCGACTGGCATGTGCGGCTGGTGCACGGCACCCCGATGCTCCCTGAGTCATGGCAGCTTTCCGCGCTGGAGCCTCTAGGTGGACGGCTGCGCTCTCCTCTCATAAAACTTTTGGGTCCCAAGGAGCCGTGAATTACTGATAACTGCTGTACACAAAAGCATTCAGAGGGGGTAGAGCCTTCAAGAACATGCTATTTCTTTGGAGGTAGACTGCTTGGGCTCAAACCTTGCTATGTACCCTTGGCGTACCTGCAGGCAAGTTATTCCGCGCCTCAGTTCCCTCATCTGTAAAATGGGGATAAAAAGGTAATATTTCCCTTTTAGGGAGGTGCAGTGGTCTGAATAGGGTCTTCCTCAAATTCATGTCTATCTGGAACCCCAGAATGTAACTTTATTTGGAAAGTGGGGCTCTAAAGATGGAATTCGTTAAGAATCTCAAAATGAAAGTCTCCTTCTGGCGGTAAAGCTGCCAAACTCCAGAAGCAGCCGAGGCCACCAGAAGCTGGCAGAAGCGAGGAAGTTCCCTCTCTTTGTGCCTTTGGAGGGAGGTGGCCCTGTTGACACCCTGATTTCATACTTCCAGCCTCCAGAAATGTGACAGAACCCATTTTTGTTTTTCTTCAGCCACCAAATTGGTGGTTAATTTGGTTTTATTTTTAAATGTTTATTCATTTTTGAGAGAGAGAGAGAGAGAGAGAGCGAGCACATGTGAGTGAGCAGGGGAGGGTCAGAGAGAGAAGGAGACACAGAATCCGAAGCAGGCTCCAGGCTCTGAGCCAGCTGTCAGCACAGAGCCCAATGTGGGGCTCGAACCCACTAACCATGAGATCATGACCTAGAGCTGAAGTCAGACACTTAACTGACTGAACCACCCAGGCGCCCCTAATTTGCTATAGCAGCTACAAGAAACTAATACCAGAGATTCCTGGGCTTAATAAGTTACCGTGAAAAAGGTCCTTAAATCTGTCCTTTGCACAGATTAGCAACAGATCAGTGTCAGCTGTCGGTCCTTCTTGGGGCCATTTAGCATGGTGGCTGACAGCCTGGGTGTCGTCTGACAGATTAGGATGGAGACCTGGCTCTGACTCACCAGCTGGGCGACTTTGGGGATGTTAGGTCTTGGTTTCCTCCTGACTAATCAAGGGTACTAAGCGTTACTACCCGTGGGGCCATGGTGAAGCTAGAGACGAGAGACGTAGGCTTTCCACACAATGCTTGACATTACAGTGTGAGCTCCCAACATGGTTGACCAAGTGTGGGAAACTGGCTCATTCCCAGAAGCCTCCTGGGTTCCATACACGATAAAGCCACGGAGGACTTGCCTTACGGTCCTCTAGACTTGCCCAGAACCCAGAGGTGAGCATAGTTCAGACCCAAACCAGTATTTCAATGGTGTAAACAAAATGCATTTCTGGTGACAAGTTATAGATCATTAAGACGTCCGAGTTGGGTCTAGCAGACTGCTCCATTGGGGTCGGGGACCTGAGTCGTAGCCCCAGCTTCGTGGCTAACTTCTTGCTTGGTTTTAGTCAATCAGAGCTTATGGCACCTGCAGAATGATGTCATTGGACTTGAGCTCCGAGGCTTCTTTCTACTCTGAGACCCTCTTACTCTGGGAGGAAGCCAGGGTTCCAGCACAGCTGATGAACAAGAAGGCCTTTCAAGCAAGGAACGTAAAGCTGATGCTGAGGACAATGTTAGCTGCCCTTGACACCCATCCTGAGTCCAAACTCCAGACAACAGCTGGCTACTAACTTGCTAATCATCTGCCTGTGTCTTTAACAGATGGCCATTGAATTGGCATCTTGAGATTGCTCCAAATGGTGGGCCAGGTAAGTGCACAGAGGAGCGATTCTGTTGTGAATAAGAACGGGATATATTTCTGTGCCTCCCACGATGCCGCCCCTGAACCTGGTATCTCTTAGGCTTCAGTAAATAAAATATGAGCAGAATGCAAGGAGCAGGCACTGTTGGGCTGATTTAGGCATTAGCCCTGGGGTGGAGTCGAATGAATTGGAATACTTGTACAAGGCAGGGAGTTTGAATGCTGGCTCTGTTCCTGTGCTATTCTGCGAAGCAGCTTCACATCTCTGAGCCTCAGCTCCTCATCTGCTCAATGGAACTCCAATGCCTACGTGTATCGGTCAGGTTTATTTTGGTTACAAGAAACAGAAAACCCAGGGGTACCTGGGGGCTCAGTCGGTTAAGCGTCTGGCTTCCGTTCAGGTCATGATCTCACAGTTCGTGGGTTCGGGCCCTGCATCGGGCTCTGTGCTGACAGCTAGCTCAGAGCCTGGAGCCTGCTTCAGGTTCTGTGTCTCCCTCTCTCTCTGACCCTCCCCTGCTCACGCTGTCTCTCTCTCAGAAATAAACATTAAAAAAAAATTAAAAAAAAAAGAAACAGAAAACCTGACTTAAACTGTTAAACAAGGAAATGTAGCATCTCCTATAAGAGAGATTTCTTCCTTTTTTTTTTTTTTTAATGTTTATTCATTTCTGAGAGACAAAGACAGAGTGTGAGCAGAGGAGGCGCAGAGAGAGAGGGAAACACAGAATCTGAAGCAGGCTCCAGGCTCTGAGCTGTCAGCACAGAGCCTGACACAGGGCCCAAACCCAGGAGCTGTGAGATTATGACCTGAGCCACCCAGAAGCCCCAGGGTATCTACAATTTTTAGTTGTTTTGGATTTTTAATTTTTAGGTAGGTGGGCTACTTATCCTTTTTCATAATTTTTTTTAACATTTATTTATTTTTTAGAGACCGAGAGAGACAGAGTGTGAGCAGAGGAGGGTCAGAGAGAGAGGGAGACAAAGAATCTGAGGCAGGCTCCAGGCTCTGAGTGGTCAGCACAGAGCCCGACATGGGGCTTGAACCCACAAACCATGAGATCATGACCTGAGCTGAAGTCGGCAGCTTAACCGACTGAGCCACCTAGGGTCCCCTCTTTCCATTTCTGAATCTGATGCTATAAAGCAAATTTGTAACTCTCTAAAGGGAAGAGTTTTCTACCAATAAGTGACATTTTTAGTGGGAGGGCAGAAAGCTTTGCCTTTGAACATAACATTCCCATTAATGACTTGGGTACAGACAGAGAAAAAATGGTTGTCAAGTGTGGTCCCACGCGACAAAGATGTGGAGAGAGAGCTAATGTTATAGAGGATAATCTTAGAATCAAAATGACTTCCATTCACTAAAATGCTGAACTGAAACCAACAGAGTGAGATTCAACAGAGATGAATAGTTGAGCACTTAATTTTTAAGTTCTAAGTAAAGCAAAGAGAGAAAAGTCCTGGTATTTTAGCTAATCTCAAGTCTGAGATGCGTAGCAGCTGAGGAAAGCCTCACAGTCATAGCATCAATCGCGTGAGGGCCCAGATTCCTTACTTGGAGCCTCGCAGATAATACCTGGCTACTGTATTTTAAGAAGGGCACTGACACACTGACGATGTGAGATAATAAAATAAGTTATAATTTTCTCCACTGTGAGCAAACTATTCTACTAAACCCTTAACATATCTTATCTCTGATTTTCACAGAGCCCTGGAAAAGCAGATATAATCGTCCATATTTTACAGAAAAAGGAAATTAACAAGAGAGGTCACACACTCTTTTCCTCTCCTCCTAACCCCCTTGAGCAAGTTAGGAAGTTTAATTCGAGGTGAGGTGCTATTTTTACTAGTCTGGGTATGTCCCTCTGAGGGACAGGAGGCCTCAAACAAATTCTGCACCTGGTGCTTTAGGAGATCAGAATGTGCCACCCCCAAACAAGCCACTTTGGCACCCACTCCTGAGGCTCTCACAGATTCTGTGGTGCAGTGTGAATGGTTTCTCTGATCTTACCCAGCCCCTAGAATGATCGCTATTCCAGGTCTTTTTTTTTTTTTTAAGATCTTATTTTAAAGTAATCTCTACACCCAATGTGGGGCTTGAACTTACAACCCCGGGATCAAGAGTCACATGTTCCACTGACTGAAACAGCCATGTGCCCCTCTATTCCAATTCTTTTCTTTTTTTTCTGTTTCTTTAAAAAAACCCAACCCATTCAGTAGGGTTGTGGCAGGGAGTAGAGGTAGATGCATGTGTCTAATTCTTCACATTTAACAGCAAATCTAAGCTCTTTCATGTGTGAGCTCATGAAGCTTCCCAACTGTATTGTGGGGTATGTACCATTACCCTGATCTTACAGATCAGGAAACTGAGGCAGAGAAATGTTTAATTAACTTGCCCACACTCTCACGTAGCCAGGACACAGCAGACCCAGAGTGCAAACCCAGGGAATCTGGTACCAGGAGCGAAGTTCAAAATGATGCTATTTTGCCTATTTACAACTTAGCGAAAGACAGGAAAGGGTTAAGCATGTGGAAACAGAAAACAGAGAGAACAGGAGGTGAAGCACCATGACAGGAGGCTTTTCATTTGTTTTCCAAATGAAAAATGAATGGAAGAGTATTGATTGGTGAACAATACAGTATTATTAACTATAGTCACCATGCTCTACCTCAGGTCCTTGGAACTTATTCATCTGATAACTGAGAATTTGTACCTTTAGACCAACATCTCCCATCCCCCCCCACCCCACCCCCCACTTCAGCCCGTGCCAACCACCAATCTACTCTCTGTTTCTATGAGTCTGATATTTTTAGATTCCACATATAGGTGACAGCATGCATACAGCCTATGTTTCTTGTCTGACTTATTTCACTTAGAATAATGCTGTCAAGGTCCATCTATATCATCACAAGTGGTAGGAGTTTTTTCTTTTTTATGGCAAAAGAGTATTATGTTGTGTGTGTGTGCGTGCGTGCATGTGCGTGTACACACATCACATTTTCTTAAGCCATTCATCCGTCCATAGACACTTAGATTGCTTCTAAGTCTTGGATACTGTGAATAAGACTACAATCAATATGGGAGTGCAGACACCTCTTCAAGATCATGATTTCATCTCCTTCAGATATATACCCAGAAGCAGAATTGCTAGACCACATGGTAGTTCTATTTTTAATTTTTTGAGGAACCTCCACATTGTTTTCCATAGCAGCAGTACCAAGTTACACTCCTTCCAAGAGAGGACCAGGGTTACAGAGAGGCTTTCGATGGCCGCAACTAGGAGATGGTGCGACTGGCATCCAATGGCTAGAGGCCAGAAACACTTTTAAACATATCCCAATGCACACAGGACAGTCCCCCTAACAAATTATTCAGCCCTCAACACCAGGGAGGCAAAGGTGGAGGAGTCCGGATCTATAGGGAATCCTACCAGTCAACAGGCCCTATCTTCAACATGGAGCTCCCAGTTGCCTTTTCTATGACCTTTTTTTTTTTTTTTTTACAAATAGTTTATTGTCAAATTAGTTTCCACATAACACCCAGTGCTCATCCCCACAAGTGTCCTCCTCCATGCCCACCCCTCCTCCCCCCCACATCCACCAGTCCTCAGTTTTTGTCAGCATTCAAGAGTCTCATGGTTTGCCTCTCTCCCTTTCCCCCACCATTTCCGCCCTTCGTCTCACCCTTGGTCCTCTGTTAAGTTTTTTCTCCTAATCCTCCTATACGTGCACACATATGATATTTGTCTATGACCTATTTTTAAAACACAACCAGATAGTTGATGAGATTGCAATGTGAAAAAGAGACCCCTAGATTGGCTGATACAAAAATAACCCTTGAAGAAATAGAGACACTACAAGGAACAAAGAGAATTAAAAGCACACATACATACCACAATCCGCAGTAACTTCAGTTGTATCTTCAGAGAGGTTTGAGAAGATATTTTTTGGCATACAAAATGTCACGAAAAAGGAACAATCAGAGAATGGAAGGAAGATCTCCTGAAAATTAAAATTATAACTGTCACATTTGGAATTTAATAGAAAGAGTGGGCTGTTTTTTTCTCTGTTTCCCTTTCCAGATCCTTTCTCTGTTCTTTCCTGCCCCGATGTATGGGAGACTGACCTCGACAAATTACGTGATCTGGATTGCATTCTATCTGACTTCTGGTTGGGTTGGCCAACTAAGGGAGGAATGGAGGAAATACATGGATTGGATTAGTGTTGTTCAGTTGTGAGTTACAGTGCCGTTCACCTTGAGTTCAATATTAGTAAATTAATGATATGTACTAAATAAGATGCCTTTAAAAACTTATTTATTTATTTATTTATTTAAAATGTTTTATTTATTTCTAGGGGAGAGAGGAGTCAGCGTGAGCAGGGGAGGGCCAGAGAGAGAGGGAGTCATAGACTGAAACAGGCTCCAGGCTCTGAGCTGGCAGTCAGCATGGAGCCCGACGCGGGGCTCGAACCCAGGAACCGTGAGATCATGACCTAAGCGAAAGTCGGACGCTTAACCTACTAAGCCACCCAGGCACTCCTAAATAAGATGCCTTTAAACAGAAACACACATAAGCGAGGTCACATAGTCGTATGTTGACAAAAATGTGACCTGAGGCTCACAGGAACCCAGCTCTGTATTTTTCCTGGGAACAATGGTTTGGTATTCATTAATTCAGCATTTATGGTAATTTTATAGAACATATGTATTGTGAATAATGAGAATCAACTGTATATCCCTTCTTATCCCTACCTCAGCTAAGATGGTGGCTGCTTTTTTCTCTTATAGCCACAGCTCTTATCAGATGCCCCCCTCTGCTTTGCTGGCTCTTTCACACTGACCATCCCTCTGTAAGTACTTCGTTCCTTCATTCAATTGTCTTCAGTTACCCTTTGGAATGTGCCATTTATTTCCTGCCAAGATCCTGGTGATTCAGACGGGTAGAAAATGTACTCAAGGTATTCTCATATATGTAGAACAAAAAAGAATGAGTATTTTTTTTTAATAATAAGAGAAAGAAAAAAGTGGTATAGAATTACCTCTGACTGATAGAAGTTCAAGATAGACAGGAAAGAGCAAATAGAGGGCTAGAAAATACCACTGATTCAAGAGCGTTTTACAGAATTAAAGGAAAACATGTATTTTCAAAGTGAAAGACTCAGCAAAGTAAACAGCTCATTTAGCTATTCAGGGCATTAAGTATAATGATACTAAAGGTTTTCAGGGAAAAAACGAAAAGTTTGTATATAAATGAGGAGGAATCATACTGGCCTGTGGTATTTTGTTAATAGCCACAGATGTTACAGGGCACAAGAACAGTGCTATCAAATTTCCGAAGGGGAATAATTTCAGTTCTACATTAATCTAAACCATCAAAGGCAAGAGAAGAATAAAAATTTTTCCATATGGAGGCACTGGGGTGGTTCCATCAGTTGGGCGGCTGACTCTTGATTTCGTCTTGCTTGTTATTACTTAACAATTCTGAGCATCTTTCAAGAAACAAACAAACCAATGACAAACCTAATGACTGTAACATCTTTATCTTCTAGAACTTCCTTCTCCAGTGGAATTGTGAATGAGTTAATCACATATATGTATTTATATTTGCCCTTGACCATAGTGTTGCCGATCACTTATACTCTGCAGAGGAAGAGTCTGTGGTCCTGTGCCCAGGAAAAATTTGACCCTTGTTTTTCCTCTGAGGGAGGAAAAAATAAAAGTTCAAACTGCCCCTGAGATGGAGTGGGCACACTGATGTCTACAGGCTTTCTGAAGCTAGGTGAAGTTCTTGGGGAATGGAGGGTGAGGGAGAGGGAGGGAGGGGGAGTGGGAGGGGGTGGGAAAAGGTGGGGGACAGCATCTGGTCCGTTTTCCCCTTCCATTGGAGCTGCCTCAGGGCAGTGCTATGGGTTCAGTTGCAGAAAGGGTTAATTGATTACTGGCTCTTTTCCAAAGCTCACACCCAAGCACAGTAATGGATCAATAGGCCTGAAACATATAGGTCTAGGGTAAAAGTGAGGGAGCCCAAAGATGCCTTAATGGAACTGATGTGCCCAGCAGAGGTTCAGAAGTAAAGAAATGTGATGGCTTCTCCCAGCCCTCTCTCCTCATGGGCCACTGCCCCTGTCTTGCTTGGCCCATGAGAAATGCTTAAACCAGCAGGTGCTCATCCGGGCGGGGCCCCTACAAACACATCAGGCTGGGAAGGTGGTCTGAACTTTACATCAGTGTGAGCTGGGTTTGGTGTGATTGAAGGAATAACGTCAGACCTCTGGAAATGAACCCGACCCTTCAGTGAGGTCACCTGGAAAGGATGGGCTTTCACCAGGAATGCTGTGAGTCCAGCCAACGTGACTACTTATGGGCAACAAGTGTCCCCCATGCCTTCCGCATACCTTCATGAGGTGGCCAGTTTCTAGATAAATGAGACACACTACAAAGGCCTTTAGAACCCAAATGAAAGACGATGGGGATTTTAAGGACTTAGCAATCAAAAATAATGTCTTTTTTCTTTCCAATCTGTCTTGATTCTTTAAGGGGCAGATGAAAAGAAGAGATTTGTTGTACTGCCAGTTGTTTTATATTGTTTCTTTTAGTCAATCAGGTTGATCTACTTATTTCTAGCCTCTTATTTCACTTGAAATGAGGAAATAACTTTAGACGTTTTCGTAAGGGAAATGTAATTTTTTTTTTCCAAAAGAAAGGGCTTTTCATTCATCAGGATTGTTAAGGCTTACTAATTCAAGGATAAGGTTGAAGGGGGGAAATCTAGAAATAATATGCTTCAAGTCTTGATTTAATGCTGCAGGAAAAACTATTACTTTTTTTTCCACAGGAAGAGTCCTCCAATGTCTCTCGATTCCTGTCTACCGCTGACACTGGAGATGAAGAAATGGCCCTACCTCTGTTGCTTTCAGATCTCCAGAACCAGGAAATGCTGAGGGAAACAGGGCCTGGGTTTCCTTTACTCTCACCCACAGCACTTTGACAGCAGATGGTGAGAGGGTTTGCACCTCGAACAATCTGACGCTGCCTGCCTAGGGTTGATCCGGACTCTGCAGGCTGAGAGCTCAGCCCCACAGACCTGCCCCCACCTCAGATGCTGGCTTCCTGGTCGCTCACAACTCCGGTCAGAACTGGCTACAAATCAGAGGTTCTATGACCCCCTCTTTGGATTCTATCATCTGCTAGAACAGCTCACAGAACTCAGGGAAACATTCCATGGTTGCTGCTTTTGTTATATAACAGAGGATCTGATAAAGGATACAGATAAACAGCCAGATGAAGAGATACGTACAGTGAGGTCTGTCAATGGAACAAGACAGAGAACCCAGAAGTAAAGCCGTGTGTATATGGTCAATTAATATGTGACCAAGGAGGCAAGGGTGTACAATGGAGAAAGGACTGTCTCTTCAATAAAATGGTGTCAGGAAAACTGGACAGCTACGTGCAAAAGAAGGAAACTGGACCACTTTCTTACACCACACATAAAAATAAATCTGAAATGGATTAAAGGCCTAAATGTAAGACCTGAACTCACAAAACTCCTGAAAGAAAACAGACATTAATCTCTCAGACATTGGCCTTAGCAACATTTTCCTAAATACACCTCCTCTAGTAAAGGAGACAAAAACCAAAATAGACTTATTGGGATGACATCAAATGAAAAGGCTTTTTCACAGCAAAAGAAACCACCGACAAAATGAAAAGGCAACACACTGACAGGAGTTGAAGACATGTGGCTCAACACCAAAACCACAAGAAATCCAACTAAAAATGGGCCAAGGACCTGAACAGACATCTTTCCAAAGAAGACATCCAGATGGCCAACAGACACATGGAAAGATGTTCAACATCACTCATCATCAGGGAAATACAAATCAAAACCACAATGAGATACCACCTCACACCCGTCAGAATGGCTAAGATTAAAAGACAAGAGACAAGTGTTGGCGAGGATGTGGAGAATGGGAAACTCTCGTGCCCTGTTGGTGGGAATGTAAGTTGTTGCCAACACTGTGGAAATCGGTATGGAGTTTCCTCAAAAAATTAAAAACAGAAATATCCTATGATCTGATAATTCCACTGCTGGGTTTTTAGCCAAAGAAAACAAAACACTAATTTGAGGGGCGCCTGGGTGGCTCAGTCGGTTAAGTGTCCGACTTCGGCTCAGACCATGATCTCGGTTCATGGGTTCTAGCCCCCCGTGGGGCTCTGTGCTGACAGCTCAGAGCCTAGAGCCTGTTTCAGATTCTGTGTGTCTCTCTATGACCTTCCTCTGCTCACGCTGTCTCTCTCTCTCTCTCAGAAATAAATAAAATGTTAAAAAATTTTTCAAAAACCCACTAATCTGAAAAGATATATGCATCCCTGTGTTTATAGCAGCATTATTTACAGTAGCTGAGGTATGGAAGCAACCTAAGTGCTCATTGATAGGTGAATAGATAAAGAAGATGTGGTATCTATATACAATGGAGTACTACTCAGCTATCAAAAATGAAATCTTGCTGTTTTCATCACAATGTGGATGGACCTAGAGGGTATTTTACACAGTGAAATAAGTTGGAGAAAAAACCAAATACCATATGATTTTACTTATATATGGAATCTACAAAACCAAACCAAACCAAAATAAACAAGAACAGAGCCAAACCCAGAAATACAGAAAACAAGCTGATGACTGCCAGAGGGGAGGAGGGTGTGGGGATGGGTGAAATAGGTGAAGGAGAGTAAGAGGTACGAACTTCCAGTTATCAGTCAGTCATGGAGATGAAAAACACAACACAGGGAATATAGTTAATAATGTAAAAATATCATATGGTGACAGGTGGTAACAATCCGTACTGTGGTGAACACTGAGGAGTGTACAGAATCGTTCACTATGTTGTACAGCTGAAGCTAATGTACTATTGTATGTCAACTATACCTAAATATAAATAAAAAAAGTCCATGATGACTTAAAAAAAAGACAAAAAATAGGGTGAGATTTGGAAAGGTCACAGTGGACTTGGGGTGTACCCTCCCATGTACGTAGGTGTGTTCACAAGCCATGAACCCCACACTTTGGCATTTTTATGAAGTCTTCACGACCCAAGCCTGACCAATCATTAACTCTTTTTTAAAAAAATTTTTAAATGTTTTTTATTTATTTCTAGGAGAGAGAGAGAGACAGCGTGAGCAGGGGAGGGTCAGAGAGAGAGGGAGTCACAGACTAAAACAGGTTCCAGGCTCTGAGCTGGCAGTCAGCACAGAGCCCGACGCGGGACTCGAACCCACGAACCACGAGATCATGACCTAAGCGAAGGTCGGACGCTTAACCGACTAAGCCACCCAGGCGCCCCTACTTTTTTTATTTTATTTTATTTTATTTTATTTATTTTTTTTTATTTCTAGGAGAGAGAGAGAGAGACAGCGTGAGCAGGGGAGGGTCAGAGAGAGAGGGAGTCACAGACTGAAACAGGTTCCAGGCTCTGAGCTGGCAGTCAGCACAGAGCCCGACACGGGGCTCGAACCCACGAACCGTGAGATCATGACCTAAGCGAAAGTCAGACGCTTAACCAACTAAGCCACCCAGGCGCCCCTCATCAACTCTCTCTCCAGCACCTCTTCCCTTCCAGGGGTGAGGATGGTGGGGGTGGGGGGTGGTTGAAAGTTCCAAGCTTCTAATCATGGTTTGGTCTTCCTGGTGGCCAGTCCTCATCCTGAAGCTATCCAGGAGCCTACCCAGAATCACCTCTTCAGAATAAGAGACACTCCTGTCACCCAGGAAATTCCAGTTCCAGTCAGGAACTGGAGGAACAGACCAGTATACATATTTTCTAGTATCTCACAAGCCTCTGTGTAAAAGTCTGGAAACAGTCCATAACACTTATACTTTCTCTATCCGATCTCCAAGTGTATGACCCTCTCGGGCTTAGTGTTAGACAAGTCTACCTTTTGGAATGACAGGTTCAAGTTTAGAACTTTCAGATTCCTTGGAGCTCCATGAAGGAATGTTCTCCTGTCGGGTGGACAGAACTCCATGCGCCAGCCCATGGCACGACTTTCGGCTTTTCCCACACCCAGCTTTCTGTCCCATTGTGAAGGGGCCTGGGTGCATGTGTGCCGACACCTTGGATGGCACACTCACGCTCTGGCACCACCCAATGCTCACGCCCTGCCCGCCCTTGGGTGGTCTGCTCGGACCTCAAAAGCTGGCTTAGCGCTGTTGGGTAGGGAATTCCAGAGTCCCAGATACCTGGAGTCTGATGTAAAGGTGGGGGTGGGGCTTAGGCATGTTGTCTAGACTTCCCTGGACTCCTGGCTGGGTGGGGGAGCCCATCCAGCAGAGGGAGAGGAGAGGGGCCTCTCAGCACAGGCTCACAGGTGAGGTTCTCCTTCTCCAGCACTAAGGTCAATGTGAGAGCACATTCTGGGGCTAAAGCATATGGTCGTTTTCCAAGTTGTTTGCCTGAGAGATGGGACCACTTTTCATGCCTATTTGGTGAAGGACACTGGAGTTACCACTGATCTGGTGGTCAAGTGGCCGTGGGCAGGACAAGGAACCTCACCAGCCTTTGGTGACCTCATCTATCCCATAAACTCCTTTTAGCTGTAACCTTTGATGGTTTTCCGAAATCAAGCTCTGTGCTTTAACCATCTGTGGCCTAAATTTCTGAAACCTCCCTTGGTCTGTAACAGAGGTCGCTGTAGTGGTCATTCCCAGACATGCCTGTGTCTCCCGGGCACACATCAAAGCTCCTCGGCTTAAGTTCCTGCCAGGCCAGGAGACAGCGCCCTGAACTATCTAGGTTTTTCCACTAGCTTTATCAGTCCATGAAAGGTTAAGGAAAACAGAAGCATCTCACTTGTAACACAGGCAACTTTGATTCTCCCTTTTAAGTTTTTCTTCTCCTCCAGCTATCTGTAATAAAATATACAGCTATAAAACAAGGAAGTCACACCCTCTCTGGTTCCAGAAACACTAAATCCTTAGTGACTCTGTGGTTATCTGGAAGATTTTTATTACATTTCATTGCAAACAGCTGCCCTGTGTTTATCCTTTGGCTCACCTACTCTTCTCAGAGCCCGAAGGAGAGATTTATCTTCAAACCCAGGAACATCCTCCGGCCCTTGGAGCTACGTATGTAGTGCTTTGTAGAGAGAGGCTTTCAGTTTCCTGAAGATGGCACTGTAATTATACTTCAGTTCACACACATGCTTCCAGCACGCACAGAAGCGTTCCCTCTGCGGACGATGTGTGCCCACAGATTCATTTCAGTGCAAATGTCTGAGAATGTACCTGCATGACCAGGAACGCAGATCACAGACACGTAAGACTGGTAAAAGCACACATTTCTAAAGGAAACTCAACGGCTTTAAGAGGAGTTTAAAAAAAAACAAACCCTTCCTGGGGTGCTTGGGTAGCTCATTCAGTTGAGCTTCGAACTCTTGATTTCAGCTCAGGTCAAGCGTGGAACCTGCTTGAGATTCTCTCTCACTCCCTCTGCCCCTCCCCCATGCATGCTTTTCTTCTCTGAAACAAACAAACAAGCGAACAAACCAAAAAACCCTGGGGCACCTGGGTGGCTCAGTTTGTTAAGCATCTGACTTCGGCTCAGGTCATCTTGCAGTTTGTGAGTTCGAGCCCTGGAGCCTACTTCAGATTCTGTGATTCCCTCTGTCTCTCTTCCCTCCCCTTCTCCTGCTCTCTCTCAAAAATAAATAAACATTTAAAAATTTTTTTAATAACAAAAAATCCTTCCTAAGAACCTAAGGGTGCATTCTATAGATAAACCAAAGCTATCAGAAAAGAACTTAAAACACCTTTGTTATGGTTTTAATCTCCTTGTCTACTGAGTTGTTATCATTTAAGTAAAATATAAATCAAATGGATGATTTGATCATAGAGTATTTATTCATATGGATTATTTCAGACTGGTTGACTGAAATCTCGCTTCAGCCAGAGCGTTCCTTATAATCTTTGCCCAAGACAAATGTGTGTCCCTTCCCCAAGGGATCACTTCTACCTGTCTGAAGACTCATACGGCATAAACAGAAGTGAGGGAGCTGGTGTGGCCAGTTGTACCTGCCTCAGACCCGAGCCGCCATGATCATGCACTCTGCTAAGCCTTACCTCTGTCAGCCTTCATTCCTAAACATGAACCCTGGGTGAGAGAGGAGCCCTCTGCTCATTTATGCTGGCATCCTCTAGCAGGTAGGAAAAATGCCTTTGACTAAGGACACATTCAAAAATTATTCTTTTTTAAAAAATATTTTAATGTTTTATTTATTTCTGAGAAACAGAGAGAGGCAGGGTGAGCAGGAGAGGAGCAGAGAGAGAGGGAGACACAGAATCCAAAACAGGCTCCAGGCTCTGAGCTAGCTGTCAGCACAGACCAGCATAGCTCAGACTCACGAACCGTGAGATCATGACCTGAGCTGAAGTCGGACGCTTAACCGAATGAGCCACCAAGGCGTCCCAAAAATGATTCTTGAATTGGGTTGAAGAAACTCTCACTTTGCCCTCTCTAACAGGCAAGGTATTGTAGTAAGATGGCTGATGAATGGCCTCTTGGATGGATGTACATCCAAGACACATGCTTCATTTTCTCAGAACTCTGAAACCGCATTATCAGAATGAACAGGAGGAATTGAAGGAAGATGGCACCAGGACTAGGGTGAGGTAAACAAGGCCCCCAGGGTACAAACCCCGAGGCAGCCCTGGCGCTCAGGACTGCCCTAGGCTTGCCTCACCCTGGCCCCATCCTTGACCACCCAGAGCAACACAGCTGGGGAAAACATCACAGAACACGGCAAAGTCTCCCAGGGTTGACGCCCTTCCAATGGCTGAGAACCACTTCCACAGTCATCTAGAAGGTTCTACCTTTAACCTCTCCTGGCCTTGTGCTTCTGGGGGACGAGCAGGGCAGGAACCCCTAAGGTGGGAATTTGTCTCAATTCTCCTTTCATCTATTCATCTTGAACTACCCTGTCAACAGAACCAAGAACTTTCCAAGAGGCTGGTCCCTGGGTAATTGCAAATTGTTCCAATATCTCTAAAGAACTATCTAAATTTGAAGCCCTTGGAAGGTGACTGGACCCTTCAGGAAGGAAAATCTCAAAAAGGATTTCAAAAAGAATGTGTGTGTTGCAGGTTTTGGGAGTTACTGAGCAGCATTTTAAATAATTGTTGAGATTCTACCATAGACCCTGGGGATGGGTTGGGGGGAGGGGAGGCATAGAAGGATAAAAAAGGTACTTTCTGCTCTGCCCCTGAGATGTGGAAGGAGAACTGATAGTCATATTTAAAAAATTTTTTTTAATGTTTTTTAAAAATTTATTTCTGAGAGAGAGAGACAGCATGAGCAAGGGAGGGGCAGAGAGAGAGGGAGGCACAGAATCCGAAGTCAGGCTCCAGGCTCTGAGCTAGAGCCCGACGTGGGACTTGAACCCACGAACCGTGAGATCATGACCTGAGCCTAAATCGGATGCTTAACAAACTGAGCCACCCAGACGCCCTGATCATATTTTAATAAAGATATTTACTGTTTCCCGAAATGTTATACTGTCTCAGCTACGATCAGCAGAGCCTCAAACCCCATTGGTACATTTCTATAGCATTTGTAACTACCATCGGACAAAGTGGATTCTGTGTACTCAGTGCTCTGGGGTCTCCCTAAGTCATGTTGAACAAGTTTAATGTAATTTCTCAAAGCAAATCTGACTCTCACATCTGAATTATTGAACACCTTGCTGATTGAGCATTTTCTGCAAGCCACATCCCCCCCCAAGTACCCAGGGACACATGCAGCCAGCCGTCTGCCCGCTGGTGCCTGCCGTGCTAAGTGAGACAAGCGAGACAAGCAGAACAGTTATTCAAATAATATTAAATATTAACACTGACATTTTCTAGGGGCTGCATCTGTCATAGATCATGTGGGTCACATCTGTCATCTCGAATCCCTTCAGAGTCTGTGCGCTCCAGAAATGTTATGTTTCCAAAGCCATGTGCTACTCGAGGGCGGGTTCACTTTGAAAGTGTTATAAAGCTGCTGCAGAGAGAAAGGAAGAACCCTCTAGTCTCCAGACAGCTCGGAGTTTGCTGCAGATCAGGGGAAGCCCCTGGGTGGGCGGGGTGGTGTGTGCGTGCTGTGGGGGTTAGGGGACAAAGTTGAGTAATTACAGGTGTCTGGGATGTGTGAAAGCTGGTGGCTGGGACACACAGCTCTGTGTCTCTCGGGGACAGACCCCCCCACCAGCCCTGGGACCCAAGTCTGCCAGACCAGTTTGGCTTTATACAGCCAGAACCACAGGAAAATGAAGAGTCTTGCTTTGTAAGTAGAGCTGGGAACAGAGCCTTTGTGAATAAAATTTTTCTCAACCTCTTGTGGCCAAACTGAATTTGATGTCCTACCTGGACAACCCAGATTTTATTTTCTTTATTTTTTAAAAGCTTATTTATTTTTGAAAGAGTGTGCGAGAGAGGCAGAGAGAGAATCCCAAGCAGGCTCCGCACTATCAGCGCAGAGCCTGATGCATGGTTCAAATTCATGAACCGTGAGACCATGACCTGAGCCGAAATCAAGAGTTGAATGCTTAACTGACAGAGTCACCCAGGCGCCTCTGGAAGATCCAAATTTTAACTCTTCTGTTTAATTCAGCCTTTGTGAAGACAAGATAGTCTCTTCTGATTTAGTTGTCCTGGGGCTTCCGGTGTGTTCCACTGACCAAGTCCAGGGGCTGCCCTCTTCTGGGGTGAAGTGACTCACCAGACTGTAAGGTGCCTGTGTCCTTGTCCTGTGTGTGTGTGCGCGTGCGTGCACACGTGTGCATGTGCTCGGTTTCCTTTTCTGTGCACTCCATTTCCTTTTCTTCCAGAAACCTGAGGGATGCAGTGCTAGATTTTTGGTACGTTGAAGTTCATGCCTCCTCATCCAAGCTGTCCTCCATGGCCTGGGCACTGCTCTAACGACCAGACGGTTGAAAGGACTCTGTAGACCAACAATTTTATTTGACCCATTCCTAACAGAGTAATCACATTGGAAATAGCTCTTATTAATTCAGCACCTGCTAGAATTTGAATGGCCCAGATTCTTGTCACTTCCTGCTTTCCCCAACTCTTATAATGACCTCATCCAGGCAAGTTTGATGATCTCCATATCCTGAGGAGGTGTGGGATGGCAGAGGGTGCGTGACTGAGACATGGAAACCTTAAGTAACTACTTGAAGGCATACTGTTCAGAAATGCCAAAGCTGGAGTTCAAAGTCTGCTCTAAGGTCTCGGTGGCCTTTCCGGCACATTGTGCTCCCTTCACTTAAAGGTCAAACTTGGACTTTAGAAAGAATTTGCTTGAGAGCAACACACTCTATTAATAAAGATGTTGACTGAATTTGCAACAACAGTCAAATGCCTCAGCTGATTACAAATATTCTATGTGATTTGGGGCTTTGTCCCTCAGTCCCTCCTCAATAGAGAGTTTGGTGGTGTCCCTGTGGTCTGGCTGACTTGAGTCTCAGGCTTGTGGCCCCAAATTGTTGAACCTTTCTGTCTTCATTGTCGTCCAGAATTTCTCAACACAGTTGGGATAGTTGACATCAGTCTGGGTAAATCTTTTTCTTTTTTTTTTTTTTTTAAATTTTTTTTAATGTTTTATCTATCTCTAGGAGAGAGAGAGACAGCGTGAGCAGGGGAGGGTCAGAGAGAGAGGGAGTCACAGACTGAAACAGGCTCCAGGCTCTGAGCTGGCAGTCAGCACAGAGCCCGACGCGGGGCTCGAACCCACGAACCGCGAGATCATGACCTAAGCGAAAGTCGGACGCTTAACCAACTAAGCCACCCAGGCGCCCCAGTCTTTTTCTTTTTTTTAATGTTTTATTTATTTCTGATAGAGAGAGAGAGAGAGAGAGAGAGAGAGAGAGAGACAGCATGAGCAGGGAGGGTCAGAGAGAGAGGGAGACACAGAATCCGAAGCCGGCTCCAGGCTCCGAGCTGTCAGCACAGAGCCCGACGCGGGGCTCGAACCCACAAACTGTGAGACCATGACCTGAGCCAAAGTCAGGCTCTTAACAGACTGAGCCACCCAGGCGCCCCAGTCTGGGTAAGTCTTAATTGTAGGACCGTCGTGTGCATTGTTGGAAGTTTAGCCTTGGGCTCTACCCACCAGATGTCAGTAATGCCGACTCCTTCAGTTATGACAAACTGTCTCCAGCCATTGCCAAATATCCCCTGGGAGCAAAAGTGCCCCAGCTGGGAACAACTGAATTAAAAATACTTCCTGCCGGTTGTTGGGAATCACATCCTTCACTGGCTTATCTCCCTTTCTGCCCTTCCCTCCCGCCCCTCATTTTTACAGGTCTCCTGGGGCCATGTCCTCGATAAGTTGTGTGGAAGCAAATCCTTCTCTCAAGTTCTGCTTCTAGGGACCAGCCCGAGATGCCTGTTTGGTGCAAATAGAAGGAGAGCCCAGGAGAAAATGAACGGCTCCACGCAAGCTGGTCAACTTCTCTGGGTAGCAGTTTAATGTCTTGTGAAGGAAAGGTCCCTTCCAGTTCTAAAGCTCTGTAATCTATGCAGATAATAGGGTGTCACAAAATGCGGGTGGTCCTGGGGTCTCCAGAATTTACTTCCAGAGAAATAGAAGTGAGAAGATCTGGACAGGAGGCATCAACAAATATTTGTTGGCCGAATTGCTGAACTGGCAATGGAAGAGAACTGAACACTATAATTTATATGGAATACGTCAAAGTGGATCTGACGCTCTAACATGCAAGTTGAATAACTATTTCAGGTGGAAGGATCACATCACCCCCTTTTTACCCAAATAGGACAGGAATTACAGGAAAACACCTGGAGTCAAAAAGTCAGCTTACTGTTTGTTGCAAAGAGGGAGAACACACACCACGGAGAACCGTGTGCCGTCTTAGTATGTGGATGCTGGAACGGACTTATTCTAGAAGTTGAGCTTGTGTTAGCACTGACAGTGCGGAGCCTGTGTGGGATTTTCTCTCTCTTCCTCTCTCTGTCCGTCCCTCTCCCACTCATGTGCGCGCGCTGTCTATCAAAATAAATAAACTTCAAAAAATGCGTTTTTGTCTAATGACATGATTCTAGATGAGTAATATTAAATTTTTTGGACTGGTGTTAAACACAGTTGAAGAATAGAACACCTTTGACCTTAAGTATGTGGTTGCTGTGAGCCTATGGGGACATGGAAGCTCTCTAGGGCTTATTGTTGGCACAAGAAACATACATGCACACACACACACACACACACACACACACACACACCCCAGAAAGAAAAAATAAAAAGAAAATGAAAAATAGTTTCCCTCAGCTTGCCTTCATTGCTCTCTTGTGAAGGGATTAGCCCTGAATCCCTTTGTAATTTCCTGCTGAGGGGACGTTGAACAGACTTACTTCCTGCTATCAGGGACACCACGGAGATGCCACCTGGGGCAGGAGTGATGGCATCTCTGGTGGGCGGAGCTCGAGTTGCTGTGTAAACAGTTCTGGGACACGGGCTCACCTCGAGGAGCCTCGTGTGATTTCTGAGCTGAGGATTTACGAGACTCAGCTCCAGGATTAACGAATTTTGCAACTTTAGAATAGATTCTAAATGTGCAAATAAACGAATCTGTCAAGTGCCTGATCTGAGGCCATAAAACCTGAAAAGCTTTGCTGGAGATGAGCCAATAAGGTGCTGCTTGAGGCAAGATTTCAGCCCTCGGTCTGACCTTGCTCTACCTGGAAACTTCTGGAGACAAGATAAAGGATTTGAGGGACAGATTATCTCAACATAATCTGCTCCCAGTGAAATGGCCAAGGCTGTACCTAATGAAAGAAATTTTAAGTCTTTAAAAAAATTTTTTGTTAATGTTTATTTTTGAGAGAGAGAGGGAGAGAGAGAGAGAGAGAGGGAAGGGCAGACAAAGAGGGAGACACAGAATCCAAAGCAGGCTCCAGGCTCTGGGCTGTCAGCAAAGAGCTGGAGGCAGGCCTTGAACTCACAAGCTGTGAGATCATGACCTGAGCCACCGAGATGCCCCTAAAACCTGAAATATTTAACCTTGGGCTTCCTGCTCCTTGGGATGAAGGATCAGGATTTCCCAGAGGTCATGTAGGTCTGAGGCTGAGAGAGTTACAGCAGTAGTTTTAGAATCACTGCAAACTACCCACCATGAACCAAAGAGCCTGAGCATGCGGGAAGGGCTCAGCTTCTCTCCCATGACACTTGTCACCAGTTTACCTGACCTCACTGAGCTCTGGGTCCTAGGCGGTCATGTTGATGTGCATCTTGCCGTGTTTTCATCTGTACAGATGTGTGATTTCTCCTGTGACTTGTCTTTCTAGTAACTAGCCTTCTTGGAGATTTCATGTAAACACACAGGCTCTGCAGCCAGAACAATGGGCTTCAAATTCCCATTCTACTGCTTGCCGGGGGTGTGACCTTGGGAAATTACATGCAGCGGGACTGATGGGTACTTACAAGCAAGGGGGCCGCGAGAGACAAGTGAGCAGATGCACTAAAGCCCTTCATATGGCGCCTGGAACATGGTAAGCACACGATGAAAGTCTGATGTTTTTCGTGTCACTTACAGAAGAACCAGTTTAGGAATTCAGAAACTCTACTCGGGAACGATTCCCTGCCCTTGCTGCTCTGGGTTTCACTGGTTTCCTGCCCACTTGCCATTACTCACGCCGTTCAGTCTGCCTGGAATGCCCTCTGCTCACACTTGCCTGGCTTAAATCCCACAGAGCTTTCCAGGATCTATTAAAAACTGCTTTTTCCGTGAAACCTTTCCCCAGGACTCCACCTAAAGAAAATAGCCTTTTCTTGAAAATCCCATACCTTTCTTCTGAGACTCCAAAAGTTTATTCTAATAAAAATAACTTCTATTTGTTGGATCATTTTGTGCATGAACGTCACTTTATGTGCATTGATGGATTTCCTTCTTCCTAATCATGTAGGAAAACAGGTCCATGAGGTCGAGAAATTACCCTGTGCCACAGAACTGGTTAAGGCTAGTCAAAACACATGGTTCTTTGAGGGACACCTAAGTGGCTCTGCTGGTTGGGCATCCAACTCTTGATTTTAGCACAGGTCATGATCCCAGGGTCGTGAGATCGATCCCCACGTTGGGCTCTGTACTGAGCCTGCTTGGGATTCTCTCCCTCTCTCTCTGCTCCTCCCCTACTCGTGCACATGGTCTCTCTCTCAAATAAAAAAAACATATTTTTTTAAAAAAAGAGCATGTGGTTCCTTGGGAAATGCATTCATTTCTGGTTCCTCTGCTCAGTCCCCTAACCACAGGTGCTCAACGTTTGGCTGAACTGGCCAGGGCCATTCAAGAGAGCTCTGGGTTCTGGTGTCTGCACCCTGTGCTTTCTCCGCGATGGATGCGTCTGATCACTCAGAACTGTGGGGTCAAATGGGCCGCCCTCCCTCTCCACAGGGGTCCTCTTTCATCCAGTTCCTGTGGGAGAGTAGGTTTTACAGCCAGGGAAGGAAAGACAAGGGGAAGAAGCAGAGAAGACAGATCTCTATAGATCACAAAGCATCTTGGGAGTCCTGAATATGCCAGGAGCCTGCTGTTCTGTGATCTCTTTCTTTGGGAAGGCTCTTGAGATGTCTAGTGGCTGCTTCAGTCTTGGAAAGAAGCAGCTGTTTTGTGGCTGCAGCTTTCAGGGGAGCACCTGCTGGGACACAGGGGGTCTTTGTTTTGTTTTCTTTTTTTTACCATTTTTTAAGACTAGGCTTCACACCCAATGTGGGGCTTGAATTCATGACCCTGAGGTCGAGAGCCACGTGCCTTACCCGCTGAGCCAGCCAGGGGCTCCCCAAAACAGAGGGTGCTGCGATGTGTTGGCACCCAGGCTGACCTGCTCTCTGCTCTGTTCTCGCAAGTGCTGCACAGCCCTGGTCCTGGAAATGCGGTGTCGTGGGGTGAAGCTGGTGGGGAGAAGGTCTTTCAAAGAAGCACTGTCTCCCCTGATTTGTATGTTGAAGTCCTAACCCCTAGAACCTCAGAACATGACTGTATGTGGAGATAGGATCTTTAAAGAGGTAATGAAGATCTAATGAGGCTGTTAGAGGGGGAACCTAACCCAAGGAGAGTGGAGTCCTTATAAGAAGAGGAAGGAGGGTCCTGGGTGGCTCAGTGGATTAAGCGTCTGACTTTAACTCAGGTCATGATCTCGCAGTTTGTGAATTTGAGCCCCATGTGGGCTCTGTGCTGACATCAGAGCCTGGAGCCTGCTTTGGACTCTGTGTCTCTCTCTCTGCTCCTCCCCTGTTTGTGCACTCTCTCTCAAAAATAAATAAATGTTAAAAAAAAAAAAAAAAGAAAGAAAAGAAGAAGAGGAAGAACAACCAGGAACGCATGTGCCAGAGGAAAGTTACGTGAGGATGCAGTGAGAAGACAGCCTTCTGCAAGCCAAGGAGGGAGTTTCTCTGGGGAAACCACCCCTGCAGACACCTTGACCTTGGGCTTGCAGGCTCCAGAATGGAACAGACAAGCTTCTGTTGCCGGAGCTGCCCCCGCCCCTTTCCCATCGGTGGTATTTCTCTGTGGCAGCTGCAGCAGAATAACACAGGGGGGCAGCTGGAAAGAATGGCCCAGGGTTCCTCTTGCACAAAATTTGACATGTGTGGCAGCCACAGAAAAATGCAGGGTCGAATGCTCACCTACTTGACAAAGGGTGGCTTCATCAGGGCCCCGTGGCTTTGAGTTGCAAAGGGACTGAGCCAAAGAAAAAGAGAAAGGTTGAAAGTGAACTAAGTTTTAAGAAGTATTCTGGGGGCAACAGCCATTGAAAAGGATGAACTGGGGCGCCTGGGTGGCTTAGTCGGTTAAGCGTCCGACTTTCGCTTAGGTCATGATCTCGCGGTTCATGGGTTCGAGCCCCGCATCAGGCTCTGTTCTGACTGCCAGCTCAGAGCCTGGAGCCTGTTTCAGTCTGTGACTCCCTCTCTCTCTGACCCTCCCCTGCTCACGCTGTCTCTGTCTCTCTCTCTCTCCTAGAAATAAATAAAACATTAAAAAAAAAAAAAGGATGGAACTAAAATTTATAACCGTATAAATTTTTAATAGGAATTTATAACTTTTGATGAATATTATCACTAAGTTAGTCCCTAAACCTAGGACTAAAAATAAAATTATGCTGGCCCATGTGCTCAGCAGTAAATGGAAATGTGTGTCCTGAAAGCATGATATAGGCCAGCATGATGGTCAGGTTGAATAATTATGGTCATTGAAGGTCAAAAAAATCACAAAGAAGGATGTTTTTCTTTTTTTTCTTTTAAAGTTTGTTTATTTTGAGAGAGAGAGAGACAGAGAGAGAGAGAGAGGAAGAGAGCATGAGCAGGGGAGGAACAGAGAGAGTCCCAAGCAGACTCCATGCCATCAGCATGGAGCCCAACACAGGCTTGAACTCATGAAACCTTGAGATCATGACCTGAGCCGAAACTGAGTCAAAAGCTTAACCGACTGAGCCTCCCAGGGGCCCGAAAGGATTTGTTTTCCTAACTCCATCCTCTCAGCAGCTTCTGCAGCCTCTCTGTACCAGGAAGCCTCTCTAAGCACTTGGCAAATGCCCTACGGTGCCCACGGTGTCTTCTGGCACACCCAGACCCAGGAGAGCTCCTGCCTTCCTGCGGCAGATGGGACGGAGCAAGAAGTGGCCCAGCGAACAGAGGCAGAAAGTGGCAAGTCTTAGGCAGAGGACAGACATGGTCTTCTGGAGTTGTTTGTCCAAATGGCTGGGACACATTTCCCAAGAAAGCCTGAAATCAGATCACTTTCCCTCATTATTGTTCAATAAACACACACCGACTTCCTCTGCTACAGGTGGGTTCCCTTTCTCACAGCGTATATGACTTGACATGTATATGACTTGACACGCTGTGGGAAAACGCGAGCTTTCAGAAAGGAAGTCTCTGCTTTAATTGCACCAAGCGTTCGATGAGACTGTGCAGCCTCTGAATGTCACACTCTGAATGGGGCCCTGAGGCTTGGTGCGTGGGGCCAGCGGTGGACGGGACCTGGTGGCTTTGGTTAGGCAGGGGTGGGTGAGGCTGTCTGCCCCGACGGAAGTGATGAACTTGAGCCTGACAGTCTAGTTGTATTATCCAGGGGGGAATTCAGCCTGGTGTTTGGGAGCACAGTTGCCTCGGTCCTGGGGATCCTGTTTATTTGGGGCAGGCCTCCAGCTAGCTGCTTTGGGGGTACGGAGGGGGCAGGGGCCTGTTCCCGTAGAGGTAGGTGCCACCAATATGTAGGCAGGAAGCCACATCCCAGCTAGGCCTGCAGAACCCGCCTCAGGTGCGGTGATCAAGTCGGCTGGGCTGGGAGGGAGTTGGGAGGTCCTGGCACTTTTCACCTCCCTAGAAAGAAAGTTTGGCCGCAGGCTCAGGGACCTCAGCAATTTGAACTGGCTTCATCTTCTTTAACTCAGTATAACTTGCAATCAGGCATCCCTTAACTTCTCTCTCTTGTAAGTTATTTTACTAGGCTTTGTTAATGGGCATCCCAATGGCCTCCTGGATGGTTAGCCTCTCATGTTTAAGGTCAACACTGGGGGTGCCTGGGTGGCCCAGACGGCTAATTGTCCAACTCTTGATTTTGGCTCAGGTTCTGATCTCGCAGTTTGTGAGTTCGAGCCCGGTGTTCAGCTCTGCGTTGACAGTGAGCGGAACCTGCTACAGATTCCCTCTCTCCCTCTCTTTGCCCCTCCCCAACTCTTTCCCTCTCTGGAAAAAAAACATTAAAAAAAAAAAAAAGGTCAACACACTGCTTGGTTGCCTTCCCTTCTTGCCCCCAGTGACCGCAATGCACCTTCTGTGGGTGACCCCACGCAGAGCTCCTGCTGAAAACACGCCAACATGCCCACGTCGATGGCCAGCGCAAATTCATACCTGCTACTCCCGGATTCCTGTCACCTGGAGCGAAGGGACGTGGCTGGTCACCTGACCCTTGCAGAACGTCCAGAACGATTCTCTCCCTTACCTCCTGTCACTCTGGTACTGCCCTTGCTTGCTCCTCTGTCCCCAGACACAACAGTTGGTCAAAGGTTTTGTGATGATAATCTCTTTGGTTTTGGGTAAAGGCTGATGGGACGGGACCCACATTTTGCTGCCTCAGGAGAGCCCTCTACTGACTTTGTAGTGGGTTCAAGTCCACATAAACAATCAAGATGAGATCCTCCATCACCAAGGCCTTTCCAGAGGAAGCCCTAACACAATCGCTCGAGGAAGACATGTGATAGCCTCTTGTCCCTGCCTGTGTGTCCCTCCTCTTTGGGGAGGCCCGTCACATCCTGGTCAGTAATTTCCCTAAAAGTGCTACTTGGGTTTTGGACTCAATTCCAATGTGTAGAGGGAGTTCTCGGACAGCAGCCAGGTACCCTACAACTCAATTCTGACACCTACAGGTTAAGGTCTCAGTCCCCCAAGACTGTTTCCAACCCCCCAACTTCAGAAGCCAGTGGAAAGCCCAAGTACTGACCCACTGGCCATAGATTGAAGTTTCCAACTGCCCCCTCCTTGGGTTTCATTAATTTGCTAGAGTGGCTCACAGGACTCAGACATTTTACTTACGAGGCCACTGGTTTATTTTAAAAGGATAGAGCTCATGAACAGCAAGATGGGGAAATGTACGGAGCAAGGGGTGGGGGAGAGAGCTCAGAGCTTCCACATTCTCTCTCTGTGTGGTCCCCAACAATGTGTGCTCCCCAGCCAGGACACTCTCTGAACCCTGTCCATGTGTGTGTGTTGAGAGAGAGAGAGAGAGAGAGAGAGAGAGAGAGAGTCAGTCTTAGTGAGCAAGGGGTGGAGAGAGAGAGACACCCACAAGGGGGAGAGGGAGAGAGGGAGGGAGGGAGAGAGAGAGAGACAGAGAGAGAGAGACAGAGAGAGAGAGACAGAGAGAGAAAGAGAAGTGGGGCTCAAGCTCACCAGTCGTGAGATCATGACCTGAGCCAAAGTCAGATGCTTAACCAACTGAGCCACCCAGGTGCCCTTTTGAGTTTTTAACAGAGGGTTCATTACCTCATTACAATCAATTAAGTACTGTGATTGATTCAACTTCCGGCCTCTCTTCCCTCCCCAGGGGTCAATTTCGGTTCCCTGGCAACCAGCTCTGCCCCTAGTTGTTTTTCAAAAGTCACCTTCTTACTGGAGGTAAACTCCGGTGTGGAGAGGTTCTCTTTCTGGAAAACAAGGCACCCACTTCACATTTATGGCTCCGAGGAGATTTCAGGAATGGAGGACAGGAGATCAAATAATAGAGTAGAAGATGCTCCCATTGCTCTTTTGGGAATCCTCCAGGTTTGGGGAGCTGGGAGCTAGGAATCTTTGATGAAGACCAATTATGTATTTCTTATAATCACAATGTCACAGGCGCTCTGCCCACAAGGACCAAGGTTTTAGCCTGCTGGGGACTTTGGGGGAACCAGCTTTTCTGTTCCATAGACATTTTTAGGTTTGTGTGTGACTCTGACATTTCCCACCCCCACCCCCCGCAGTGATGTATTTCACCTTCCTTTAAGGAGCCCTCATCCCTGCCCCAGAAGGAAAGGGAGTCTGAAGGTTCAAGTTCCTGGGCTGTATCCTGGGAGAGTTACAATTGCTAGTGGGTGTTCAGGCAGGGTTTGAAACAAGCATCAGCATCGGAACTCGAGGAGATCAGAATGAAGTGGAACCCAAACCACTAGCTGCTAACCTATCGAGAGAAAGTTCTAAAATTATCTCTCCATTTTTATTTTTTCAATAGCATTGTGATAAAAAGGAAAAGGTGGCAATTTAGGGTTATAATCAGATCTCAAACCCCTTAGTTTTATAGCCAAGATCCGGAGGCTTTTGGAAGCCCAGTCCCTGGGCTGGGGCGCCTGGGTGGCTCCGTGCGTTAAGCGTCCGACTCTTGGTTTTGGCTCAGGTCATGGTCTCACAGGTTTGTGAGTTCGAGCCCTGAGTTGGGCTCTGCGCTCACACTGCGGACCCTGTTTGGGATTCTCCGTCTTTCCTTCTCTCTCTCTGCCCCTCCCGTACCCATGCTGCCGCTGTCTCTCTCAAATAAATAACTTAAAAAAAGCTCGGTTCCCACCACTTCCTGATGCCAGGACACACCCATGGCAAGTGATTTAGGTTAAAGGAGTGATGAGTGAGGGACCCATAAATCTGTACGCTGCTGCTCAGTCATAAGTACTGAGCAATCATTCCGTTTTGGTTTGGTACTAATTTCATAGAATTTTACAGAGAGGGGCAGTGGGGTAGGGGGGCCACATGAGGCCATGGGGTTTCTGAGGGGCACCTGACCTGCCATCTGGGAGCTTCCTGATCCACCAGAGACCGTCCCCATAGCACTTGATTAATATCAACCAGATTTAGAACCTCACACTTTTCCTGGACTTTCAGAACGACGTGAAAAGTGCCTTTGACGTCCCCTTAGCCTCCCAAGAATAACAGAAGCATGAAGGAAACAATCTCACAACCATTCCTTTTGAGTGGCTTTCATGTTGGCCCGGCTCTTTTGCACTTGAGAAGTGGCATCAGCATCGTGGGGAAGTTAACACAAACCAGGATTGGGAAGAAGTACTCACCTTTCAGATGGAAATGGGGCTCAAGGTATCCCCTAGAGCCAGGAGTCCCAAAAGATGTGATTGAATACATTCTCTGTTCTTTCCGTCTCCCAGGAACCAAACCGGAGAAAGCTCTGTTCCCCCCACCTCCAGGCTCCAAGAAGCACAGCCTCCTTTGTTAATCCTTCTCAGGTTTGCAGAGCATTCCTGAAAGATCCGCGTGCTTGCCAGTGAGCAGCACCACCTGTGAACCTCCCCTTACGGGCTGGCAGCCTGGGCTCGGACTCATGGGTTGCATCTGAGAGGGACTGGGGGAGGCGGGCACAAGGCTGGTCTACACTGTTCGAGGGGGCAGTGGATAACTCTGGGACCTGAATCTCGTAGTGCCTGTGATGGACACCGAGTTTGTGGACTGAGAAAGAAACTTTATTCTCTGAAAAGTTTCTTCAGAAACAATCACTAGCCTGTATTATTCTCTGCAGTGGGAAGCCATGAGGGAATAATTTTGTCATTGTGGTAAAATATGTATAATATAAAAAATTGTCATTTTAACCATTTTCAAGTGTGCAATTCCATGGCATTAGGAGCATTCTCATTGTTGTCAACCATCACCATCAGTTCCAGAACTTTATCACCCCCAACTTATTAATAACTCCCACCTGCCCTCCTCTTCCCTCCCAGCCCCTGGTGACCTCTATTCTATTTTCTGTCTCTGTTAATTTGCTTCTTCTAGATATTTCTGAACCATACATTTATCCCTTTATGTCTGGCTTATTTCACTTGTAATGGCTTCAAGATTCACACACGATTAAGGAAGGTTTTGTTTTTAAGGAAATTTTGGGGTTTTAATGGTTTTGAAATGTTTATTTATTTATATTGAGACAGGGAGCATGCATGATGGGGGAAGGGCAGAGAGAGAGGGAGAGAGAGAGCCTGATGCTGGGCTCGATCACACGAACCATCAGATCATGACCTGAGTTGAAATCAAGAGTCACATGCTTAGCTGAGTGAGCCACCTTGGTGCCCCTTTAAGGAAAATTAAAAAAACACTTTTTAAAAAATGTTTTATTTATTTCTAGGAGAGAGAGAGAGAGAGACAGCGTGAGCAGGGGAGGGTCAGAGAGAGAGGGAGTCATAGACTCTGAAACAGGCTCCAGGCTCTGAGCTGGCAGTCAGCACAGAGCCCGATGCGGGGCCTGAACCCACGAACCGCGAGATCATGACCTAAGCGAAAGTTGGGCGCTTAGCCGACTAAGCCACCCAGGCGCCCCGGGAAAATTTTAAAATAAATATTCTGTGGTCATAAAGTATCCTGATATGACAATTTGAAAATAAATGATTGGGGATTGCTTTTTAAAATTTTTTTAACGTTTTATTTATTTCTGAGAGAGAGAGAGAGAGAGACAGCGTGAGCAGGGGAAGGTCAGAGAAAGAGGGAGACACAATCTGAAGCAGGCTCCAGGCTCTGAGCACAGAACCCGATGAGGGGCTCAAACCCACGAACCGCGAGATCATGACCTGAGCCGAAGTCAGGTACCCAACCGAATGAGCCACCCAGGCCTCCCAATTGAGGATTGTTTTAATGATAACTGACGTTGACCTAACACCGACTGGGTGTGTGCAAAGCACTGTGCGAGGAAGGGCATGGGGATTGTTTTAAAAATCCTTTCAAGAACAAAACGACAAAGAGGTTATTAAAGGGATGGTGGGTGGGTGCGGAGATGAGCTAGATGGGTGATGGGTATTAAGGAGGGCACTTGTTGGGATGAGCACTGGGTGTTATATGTAAGTGATGAATCACTAAATTCCACTCCTGAAACCATTATTACACTATATGTTAACTTGAATTTGAAAAAAGAGGTTATTAGCACCATCTTCATATTATAAGCAAGGAGTTGGAGGAATAGCAAGATTAACTCAAACTGTTGGAAAGGTTGAGTCCTCCAACCAGTTCTGGGCTCAAATTCTCACTTCCCTGGGGCGCCTGGGTGGCTTAGTCTGTTAAGCGTCCGACTTTCGCTTAGGTCATGATCTCGTGGTTCGTGGGTTCGAGCCCCGCGTCGGGCTCTGTGCTGACTGCCAGCTCAGAGCCTGGAGCCTGTTTCAGTCTGTGACTCCCTCTCTCTCTGACCCTCCCCTGCTCACGCTGTCTTTCTCTCTCTCCTAGAAATAAATAAAACATTAAAAAAAATTTAAAAAAATTCTCACTTCCTTAATCACTCTCCCTCTCTGATTATTCTTTCTTTGTTCTCTTCCTTACCACACTTCCACTTGAACCTTTAAATTAGCACCTGCTACAGATTCCCGAGTTACTTGTGTGTAAATCCCGGAGTTTTACAGAGAAGACGCTCCATTGCTCATCTCCACCCATTTTCAGAGAGGGGTGGGGGCACAGAGAGAAAGGGAGATACAGAATCTGAAGCTGGCTCCAGACTGTCAGCACAGCCCGATGCAGGACTTGAACTCACGAGCTGTGAGATCATAACTTGAGCCGAAGTTGGATGCTTAACCTGCTTAACCAACTGAACCACCCAGGCGCTCCTCAAGGTCTTTGTTTTTAAACTACAAAGCAACTTGGCCTGTTTTCTGGCTGAAAACGGGCTTACCCCACCTGCTTGACCATCACTGATGTTAATGCTCCTCCCTAGAGGCTTCAGGAGGAAAGATTAGAGACACAGACCCTTGTCACAAGACTGGTTTTCACCGCGGTTGCTGGCCATCCTTTCTTCTTCTAGCCTTTCAAGACAGACCTAATAGGCGTCCAAGCAAATACGGTTAAAAGCATGTTTTTCATATTCATGTCTTTCTCTATTAACTCAGAGGAAAGCTGAAGAAAGGTCTACCTGCTTCTGACAGGCACGGTTAACAGATTACACTCCGGCTCTGCCTGAGTTTTCAAGAGGCTGCTAGGGAATTGCATTACAGAGTAATACACACACCCACACAAGGAATCGCCAGCGACAGGTACTACCCGGGGGAGAGATCATGAGAGGGAGGAATAAGAGTCTGTGGAAGGAGGCCATCATTCACCTCCGAGTCGTGAGCACCTCTCCTTTGGCCTCCCAGCCTGTGGGAGAAAGTTACACAGAAAAGAAGAGGGGTGGGAGTCAAATAGAGGATAGGAGTAAATTATGAAATGCATTTTATTTAAGACGGGGACATAGAAGTTATTTTAAAAAGGCCCATTAAATTCACTGGGATCCACGGTTTTATGGATGAATACATATTAAGACTGTCTCACCAGTTGCTCTCCAAAGGATGCCACTTCCTCTCTTTTCTGGCTCCAGGGTTAGTATAAAAAGGGTGGAGAAGTTTCAGATAATGTCTTGAAAACTGAAGCCCAGGAACCAATATGCTCCCCTGGGCCACTTCTGCAACCATCTTCCAAACTCAATTATGATTCCCGTGGTTGCGTCTCTTACTCTCCCTAACGAGTCCGTCTGCCCCTTGGGAAATAGAAATGCAGGTCAAGTTCTAGGTAGCATGATAACCAACCATGCTGGTGTTATACCGTATGGCCCGTGGTATGGGTGTGGCGCGATTCAATTTCACGACCGAGCAGATACACAGGTATTTGCGATGCTTTCCCCACAGAACTGCCTCCAGTCCATTGTTATAGACTGAATTGTCTTCCCCTAAAGTCTGGTACCTAAGAATGTGAGCTTATTTGGAAATAGGGTCATTGCAGATGAAATTAGTTAAGATGAGTCCTAATGGGGGATAGTGGTCCCTAATCCAATGTGCCTGGTGTCCTCAGAAGAAGAGGAAAAGAGACACACAGAGAAAGAGAAGACAATGTGAAAACGGAGTCAGAGATTGGAGAGGGGTGGCCACAAGTCAACGGAAACCAGGGGCTCCCAGAAGCTGGAAGAGAAAAGGAAGGATTCTTCCTTGGAGCCAACACTTTGATTTCAAGCCCCGAGGCTCCAAAATTGTGAGAGAATAGATTTCTGTTGTTTTACCACATCCAGGTTTGTAGTAATTTGTTACAGCAGCCGTAGGAAATGAATACAGCCATGTATCATATGTTATATACTATTATTGACAGACATTATTACACTTGGCCATGATTCACTTATGTCTGGTTTCCAAGTCAGTTGAGGACACAGCCAGTCACCTTGTCTCAGCTCACAAACTGGTACTGAGCCTGGTTCCCATTGGATGCTACTGTATAGCAGGGCCTGCCTTCTTCCGATGGTGAGGATGTCCGTGGTATTCTGAATGGATCCTACCTGTGCTAATACACTCCAGTATATGTCTCTTTCTGATTTGTTCTTGGGGGGAGGCTTGTCACAGTGCACGGATGGAAATTACAAGTGCCCCCCGGAGGGCGTCTGCGTGTTGGGAGGTCCGTAAGATTCCCATGAATGTGCCCTTGAGCCTCAGTGTCTAGGATGGGGGCGGTCATTGCCTCACGGAAGCTACTTTGCTTCCATTTTTACAAAATAGTCAAGAGACCCCACTGGGTCGTAATACAAGCCCCCTCCCAACAGTGGGTGCTGGCCATATCCAGCGTTATTTGTTGAGTTTACCCAACTGACTTCATTAGTTTTCATTGTCTTTCCAGGCTCACTTTCACGTCTTGCCTTCCTGGAATAGAATTCCCTTGGGTCTGGTATCCTAGTTAATAAGCCTTCTTCCAGTGAATGCTGCTTCTCTTACAAGTGACTTTAGGGACATCCGGGTGGCTCAGTCGGTTGAGCATCCAACTTTGGCTCAGGTCATGATCTCACGGTTCGTGAGTTTGAGCCCCGCATCGGGCTCTGTGCTGACAGCTCAGAGCCTGGAGCCTGCCTCGGATTCTGTGTCTCCCTCTCCCTCTGGCCCTCCCCAACTCGTGCTCTTTCTCTCTCTCAAAAATAAACAAACATTTGAAAGTTAAAAGTGGGGCATCTGGGGGAGTATTCAGTGGGTTAGGCATCTGATTCTTGATTTTGGCTCAGGTCTTGATCTCAGGGTCCATGAGTTTAAGAGTCACATTGGGCTCTGTGCTGACAGCTCATAGGGTGAAGTCTGCTTTGGAATTCTCTCTCTCACCTCTCTCTCTCTCTCTCTCTCTCTGCTCTTACACCGCTTGAGCTCTCTCTCTTTTTAAAAAAATAAATACACTTAAAAAAAAGTAAAAAAAAAAAGGTGATTTCAGTCTGTCCCATGTTGTCTAGGCCAACACCTATCTCTCTCAAAGTCCTGTCCTATCTCATGAGCCAGTGTTTAATTGTTGCTACTGTGTACCAATGGCCCGAGTACAGTTAGAATAGAAGCTTTATACCCCAAAACGTTGAGTCCCCTTTATGAGGGTTAGATGAGTGCTGGTCCCACTTGGATAGCTCACCTGTAATAATCCCGCCTTGTTAGAAATGGATCATAGGCAAAGCTCGGACACCTGTTTGGAACTTCTGCTAGAGATTGTGTCTGGAGATGGTCAGTGCAGCAACCCACATGTGTGAGTCACATGACCCCAGGTCTGCTATTTGTTCCTTGTCCCTCAGTTGTTCCAGAAAATAGTTGTCTTCTCGAAGAGAATAAATATTTCCCCCCAAATGAATCACATAATGCAGCACTGGCATCAAGGCAAGTAGTTTTGATTCGGAATAAATTCAGCTATCTGCTTTGTTCTATTTGCCAGTTCCATGTTTTTAAGATGATTCACACTGACTCATTTCTCTCTCCCATATGTCCTGGACTTGTACTTTATAACACCAGACGGGGATACTAATTAAACTTTAGAGTTTGCTCCCACAGTGCAGAAAGAGATTCGTAATGACAGGTCTGGCGGTAATCAATATATCTGCCGCACTTGTAATGATTTAAAGGGAATGCCATGGTTACTGGTTAGAATAAAAGCGAATGAGCTCTGTAAATTTCATTTAGAGGAGTTATAACTTGATCATCCAGAAATATATTACAGGCGCTTCTTGTAGTTTTTGACAAAGCCCAAGGCATGCTTCTAGCAAGCTCTGGGATTTAACCAGGGACTGTTTCTTCACAGTGAGGTGGATAACAGGTGACGCCTGCCCACTGGCCAGGCTTCAGGAACATCACTTCCCCAGTAGAGGTGTCGCTCTCATTCTACACGACACTACTTCAGAATCATTAGTTCACAATTAATGTCTGTTATTCTGTCCATGAATTGGAGGTCAAGCCGTCGGCAAAGTCGTCTTGAAGGTCAGTCCAGAGGCAGGATAGTTCGCTTTTGAAGTCACACATGGGAGGAACGAGGCATCGTCTTCTTTACATTTCTGTGGTTGGTGTGTGTTAACCCCGGGGGGTAGGCGGGAGGAGAGAGGCAGACCCCCTCCCTCTCCCCCTGCAGCTGCGTAATACAGGGAACCTTACTGCATGTAGAGAACAGAAATGAACAGAAATGCTCTGCTCTCAGCTCTCCTTGCAGATCGCCTTTGTCCATTTGCTAACATTATTTACTGAATTACCGTATTCGCTGAGGCACTTCCTGCCCCATGTCCATGCATCGGTCCTCATGGTTCTTGCTTTAATTGTGCTCTCCCTCAATAGGACTCGTGATCTCTTTGTCTCCCCCGTCCTGCCCCCACCCTCTTGCAGTCTGAGAGTGAAGCTGGTATTTCTCAGAATGAGTTATTTTGTCATCATCGGTCCAGACAGCGTCTCTTTTGTTTTATTTGGCATCGCGTCCCCACTCCTGCTTCATTCCCTCCACAGGTGATGATGTATTTTATTACATATGTAACATATTTTATAGAAGGCTGTATATGTATCTATGTACATATATGCATCCTTAATTATTCATGTGTTTTTGCGAAATGTTTTATTCTGTGTGTAGGTTTTTCGTTTTAATAAATTCTACTGTTTTGCGGATCTAGTTTCATTTCCTACGCTTTTCACTCCATACTATATTGTGAAGATGTAAGACTTAAGGTTGCCGTATATGGATCTAGTGTGTTACTTCTCTGGGCTGTACGGCATGCTTCACCTTCTCTCACGTGGTACATTTTCTAGGGACAGACATTTAGGATGCCTGCAAGTGTGGGCACCACAGACACTCCTACGGATGCCCTCATACACCTCCCTTCATGGATCTTTGCAAGAATTTCTCTGGGGGAGGGGTTATCACTCACGAAAACATTTTATTTTTAATTTTTAAATTTTATTTATTTATTTTGAGAGAGACAGAGGGAGAGAGGAAGAGGGCCAGAGAGAATCCCAAGCAGACTCTGCGCTGTCAGTGCGAGCCCTACACAGGGCTCGAACTCACCAACTGTGAGATCATGACCTGAGCTGAAGTCAGATGCTTAACCAACTGAGCCACCCAGGTGCCCCTGTTGCTGTCCCATTTTACAGATGAAGAGATGGAGAAGAACAGATCAAGAGGCTAGTAAACGGTGGTGCAGACTTCAAAAACACTTACACCGTGCCCGTCAGACCCTGGCTGCATGGAACCACTGATCTAAGCATCTTTAAACATAAATTTATAGATGAATTTGAGAATCTGGGGAGCTGCTGCGATCCCACAGCTGGCAGTCTGGAGCATGTGCCCCTCTTCCTGCCCCTCAAGCAACCTCTGGAGTCGGCCCCTACGCTATCTTCTTCAGAGTGTTTCAGCCTGGGGCCTGCGGTAAGAGGGACGAGCAGGAGAGGAACCTCAGGCCTGGCAAAGCTGCCCACGCCTCTGGGCAGCTGGACTCCATCCCCTGAAGGCCGACGATGCTGTGGGGCTGGGCTGGAGCTGGGGGTACCGTCCTGCAGCCGAGTGGAGGGGGGCAGGGGTCTGCGAGGGCCTCCCTGGCAGGAGAGCGCCATGTTGGGACGCTTCTCCATCAGGCACCCGTGCCTCACCCTGGTACTGCCCATCCTGCCTAATTTGTCCTAAATGTGCCTTCTTCCTGGCTTCAAAAGTTGCTCCTCATCTGGATATACTGGTGCTCAGGGGGGTAACCTCATAGTTACCCTCTCTCTCTAGCTTTCACGATTGAGATGCTTGCCGTGTCTCCGGTTAGAGGTTGTCTTCCCAGACTTAAGAATTTTATCTGCCAAATTTCTATTTGTGAACACAAAATGGCTTATTTTCATCATGTTGGCCTTTTTCACGTCTACCTTATCTTAATTTAAATTTCATAATTTTGATGGGCACCTGGAGGGCTCAGTCGGTTGAGCGTCTGACTTCAGGTCAGGTCATGATCTCGCAGTTCGTGGGTTCAGGTCCGCATCAGGCTCTGTGCTGACAGCTCAGAGCTTGGAGCCTGCTTCGGATTCTGTGTCTCCCTCTCTCTCTGCCCCTCTCCTGCTTGTGCTCTGTCTCTCATCTCTCAAAAATAAATAAATGTTAAAAAAATTAAATTTCATTAATTTGAATTTTTATTTTTAGAAGAAATGACTAACTTTCTCATACTTTAGGTTAGGGGACTTAAAAAATGTTGGTTTCTATCCTTTGGAGAAGACTTGGCATATGTTTTTGTTTTGTTTTGTTTTGTTTATAGAGTGAGAGAGAGTGTGAGTGGCGGAGAAGGCTAGAGGGAGGGAGAGAGTGAGAGAGAGAAAGAGTGAGAGAGTGAGAGAGAGAAAGAGAGAGAGAGAGAGAGAGAGAGAGAATCCCAAGCAGGCTTCATGCTCACCAGGGAGTCCGGCATGGGGGTTTGATCCCACGACCCTAGGATCATGACCTGAGACAAAATCAAGAGTTGGATGCTCAACCAATTGAGCCACCCAGGCACCCTGGGGATATGTGTTTATTTACCCCATCTCAAGAGATTTTTACTTACCATATACCCAGAAGATGAATAAAGATGGATGGAAAGACCATGGAAATGCAATCAGAAAAGTTGTGTTCTCTTTCAGGCCCTTTGTAGCCATCCAGGCTTTGTTTGTGGCAGTGGGGAAGGGTTGCCAGTAGAAAGGGGCCCTTAGGCACAGGGATTATTTAGCTCAGCCTTCACTGAATTCATGGTTTCGGAGTGACCATGGACAAGTGAGCACGTGCTAATGATTACTCGTAACACTTGCTGTAAAGAGTTGGCTTTCTGCTTAGGTTCACACAAACCTTCTCAAGAGAGAACACAATTATCTCCTCTTCTCTATGTTCTGGTAAGCTCACCATGCATGTCGTCACTGATAAAGAGTAAAATCTCCCCCTGCAAGTGTCTCATTGGTCCCTTCTCTGCTTCTCTATCCCCCATTCTTTCAACAGATCCTGCCTTGTGCCAAATGAAGTCACAGTCCTCCTGGAAATTACTGATCTCCTTGTCCACATGGTGTATGGTAGGTGCTACTGGGCAGGGAAGTGCTGGCTTTCTTTACTCAAGGGACTTACTGATAGTCTCCACCCGTTAGGTCACGGTGGTAAAGCAGGATCATTACCAAGAGCTATCTAGAACACTTGAGTATCATTGCTACAGACTGGCCTCGGGAGTTGCTAAGGAGCAGAGGTTGGACTTCTAAGTGGGAATTCACATGGATTCGGTATACATTGAAATGCTTCACTGAGAATCGACTAAAAGGAAATGGCTTCCCAATGTTAACTCAAGACTGGCAAATAGGAGGAATAATTTAGGGCTGTGGCTCTTAATGCCCATGGAGTGCATTTAGAAAGACACGTTGTAAATCTGTTGTCTGGTTGACTGGCCTGAATCCATTTGTCCATTATCCAATGTTACTCCCTCATTCCAAACATGGCTCAGAATGTATTCTGGACATCACTTAACTCTAACCACATTTTATCAAGCTGTGTGTAAATTAATCTAAAACATGAAGCCAATATCCATTATGCTACCTCAAGAAAATGGGGGAGGGGAGACATGTGTGGCCAAAGAAGGTTAACAATGAATGAGTCGGTAGAAGACCCGTCTTTGAAGAGTTGACTGTATCACCACAGTTTTGGGAACGATTACATTCCCAACAGAGATACGTTCCAGTGCCTGGAACTTTCTTTGCTGAAGGTTGAAAACGGCTTCTAAGAGAATCAGGTGGAACAAAATACAAAGAATCTCTTTTAGGATAATTAAAACTATTTTGGATTTTTTATTTATCAATCTGGTTTCTAATATAATTTCAGTTAAATGAAAGACATTCACAAAGGATATTAGGCATACATACATAGTTTCCTTCTTTCATTGTAATTTAACATGCTGTTGCTTTTAGAGAGTGAACTTTTGTGTCATTTCACAGGGTGGAATCCTAATTGACTTTACAGAAAGAATACTTAGCCCAGCTTTTCACAACCCTGACCTCCGCAGTCACCGAGCTCACTGAAAAAAATGCAAAAACTCAACCAAACTTAGAATCAATAACATCAGAACTGTTTCTTGGCCTACTTTGAGAGGATGTCTTCATAGCCATGTTAGAACCCAGCGGTTACTGTTTAAAATAAACTGAACTTGGAAATGTTGCAGGCCACCTGTGTAGATCTGCTCTTAAAGCACATTTTCATCTGGAAAGTGACCTTGGAAATGCATGTGGATATTCATACCTGTATGCTCAGGTATCTTTATCATCTTCTGCCAGTCTTTACTCCACGGGAGATAATTAACTTTTCACACGGTTTCCCTATTTCATTGACAATGAGTTTTATATACCACTCGCATCCGGAAAATACTGCTGTGAAAGAAATCTATTCTAAAGTTTCCACCATTATCATGCAGGGTATGTGTAGGGTAGGCACAGCGCCACGAGGCTACATGGAAAAATCACACTTGTTTCTTGTGTTATCTTATGTATAAGCCAGCCCAATGGCACTGGGGCCATGTGTAAGCCGTATGCCACATCTGGGTGGGAACTTACGCTTTGTGCACACTAAGTTCTGATTTCTCTGGCTGTTGGCTGTTGCATCTCCCAGGATTGACAGGTTAGCTCCCAGGCAGTCTACCTGATTAACAAGTTAGCAGCTGTGCGGCAATGCCCCATAAGTCTGCACACTCCTGGAGGTGGCCACCTTGTTTCTTTGGTGTGACTTACAGCCACAGGCCAGAAAGTCAGTCTTCCAGTGGGCTCCATTGACTTGGGTCTCTATATTGAGTGTCAATGGATGCTGAAGTCAAGACTCAATGGCACCTCATGATTGTCTTATCAAGTGGGCAAAGTAGCTGTATGTTAAATATGGGGCAAAGAGGGACCAAGGTTCACCAGCTTGACGTGGTCAAGTCAGGGAGTGAGAAAGGGTTAGGACTCCATCATCTGATTCCCACGGTCTACCCTCCCCATGACATCATTTTAAACATGGCGCTCATTGGTTTTAGCCCAAATCAGCTAGACATGCTGTTTGTCTCTCATCTATATCAGGATCACTTGGGTCTGCTGCCACTAGTAATTAAGGGCCTGTGTTTGGCTGGCTAACTGGAATTCAATTTAATAACCATTGCCTTTCTTTTTGAAAACGGCTGGACAGGATGACGAAAAGGAAACAATATTAAGCGGTTTAAATCAGGTGCTAATTGTTTGGAGGCATAAAGGGACCATTGAAATGTTCACACTATGGAAGGAAAGAAAGGGAGGAAAAAGAACAAGTGGAGGGATTAAAAAGAGCAGATCCTGTAATCGAAGGAAAAGAAGTTTCTTCTGGACACCACGCTGACACTGTGTTTTCACATTTGGTAGCTACGTTTTCCTTCGGTGCTTCCTATGGTGTGTGTCCTTGCGCGCAGCTCCCTGTAGGTCTCTGGGGGCCGCTCCACAGATGTTCAACAGTAACATTAAGATGTACTCTTTGGCTCATGCCAATTCTTTTTCCTATGCCCCTGAATCCCTGTTCCTGTTAGTAACGTGTGCTTGTTCATCAAACACAGGGCAACGGGAAGCTGTCCAACAAAGGCCCTCCAAACCCTTGTTTCCAGCGCCTATAGCCTTATGAATGAAGAAGGGTCAGAGAAGACCTTAACAATATAACTTCTCACCTCCTGAGCTAGTCACCTTGTGCTCTGGGGAATATTGTTATTTTGAGAGCTGAGAATGGTGCCGATCTTGCTTTCAAAGTCCTGCTTCTACCTTCTCAAAACCTAGACGTTTGTTTTATACACAGAAGATGCTTCCTGCACAGACAACCCTACGTCGGCCATCAGTTCTTCCTGACACATCAGTTCTTCCTGGCAGCTTGTTTCTAAAATTTTATCTTTTCTTTGTTTTGTTTACTATTTAAAGAGGTTACCACTAGCCTCTCTGGACTCGACTGAAAATGGACTGGGATAGAAGAATGTCAAGATTTTGTGGGATATGACTGACAAAGCAAGATCAGGCACTGAGCTTGGGTCACAATGGGCCGTCCAGGCTGCATTGTGCTGAGGTTTCAAGGGAAGGAGCTGGAAAAAAGAGATGTTCTTTATTTTCATGTAAATTATCGACCATTTAGCACATACTGGATGTGGCCTTCATATATACGTTTGGGACTTTGATGAAGACCACAATTCCAAAGAGAAGCCAAGGATTTCCAGCACTCACTTGGCACTTAACTTGGTTACTTAATACCTTATCCACGTTTTTCTGTCTTGTCTTCTGGCTGGACTTACCTCTCTTAAGGACATACTGTATGTTTAAATGGTGGTGACAAGAGAGACCCACTGATCCCTCAGTCAGTCCAGTGTCCTAGGTTTGGAAATTTGATGAGAGAAGTGTTAGGTTTTATTTTTCACCTTTTGAGGCAGGAAAAGAGGGAAGAGAGTGAAGAGAAAGGGTAAGAATGTTTTGGTGTCACCACTTGTTTTTGATTGTTTTAACCCCTTTATCATTTTGGAAAGAAAGGGAAAATGCTGAGACAATGCATAAATTAGAAAGCTATAATGGGAAATGCAGGAAACAATACATTCCCATCAGCATTATTTGTGAAGTGTAAAAGTAATACCTGTAAAGTAGGTTTAAAAAAAAATCTGAAACCTTTCTACAAAACATGTTTACAATTTTTGCTTTCATAATTTGACAATACACAAAAGAGCCCTTAATGGTAGTCATCTGGGTTAAACAAACAGCCTTTGTTTTTAATGTGTCATTTGTGTGCTATATTGTTCTGCTCTTTAGTCATAGCACATGCTTTTCATTTAACAATGTATATTATGGAATAATGATCAAGAACTTTTTAAGGTAAAGGTGTTTGTGACAGTGGCTGAGGGTCAGCAACTATGAAAGGCGGTCTGATTCCCTTTCGCCCTGTTACCTCGGCTCTGATGTAATGGAATTAGCTGGTCCAGTATCTACTTAGAGATGTGTCATGTTACTGGTACAACAAGCCCTTGGCCACTCTAGGTAAGTTTTCATTAGCCAAGAAACTGAGATCCTCCAAAAAGTACAAGCATACTGAGAATCTTGAAAAATACATATATAGAACCCTAACAAACTAGAATTTCCATTTCATTGAGGCACGCTATCAGAAAAATAGCAACAATACCTTTTTAACCTCATCTTACATCCTTCTAGGAGGAGAAGGAAAAAAGGGATCCTACTTAATTCCTCAACATGTTGGGAGTCTGAAAAAAAATTTTTATAGTACTTATTCAGAGTCTGAACTATAATGATCAAAAATGGTAGTCATTCTGGAAATAACTTGTGTAATTTACAAAAAGAGATAAATGAAATTATTTTTTGGATGCTGCAATAGGAGCTTTGTCTCATCTGTTTATACACAAAGTCTATTGTTTTTAAGTAAAATCAATGATCTCTTTGTTTGAATTAGTTGGTCAAGATTCCCAATTAGACTGAGGTGTGACTGACTAGATGTGTCCATTCTCTGAGAAGCAACAGTTATCAGGTTGGTCATGAAGCTGAGGTTCAAGTGTATCTGTCAAAGAGGTCCCCGAATTGTGGCAGTGTGTCTGTTTAGGATGGAACAATACACGGATTAGATGATGGAAAATACGGCAGTGTTTTCCATATGATTCTGGAGTAAAGCAATAATACTAGCAATCATAACTTGGCTTTATTGTGGCCTGTCCATTGGGAGGACATGGTCTGCTAGGATTTTGTCGCAAGGGCTTAAAAACTAGAGATTTAAAGCAAAATAAGAAGAGCAACCTAATTTGCGCATTCACTAGAAAGTGTCCATACTCTTGCTACAACTCTAAAAGGAACAGAGCAAACAAATCATAGCATCTGGCTCTAATTCCCCATCGAAGTGTCTCCCCTCCCCCCACATATACAAGGTAACCTAACACGATGTAGGTAAAATCTTTTGCAACAGCTGGTCACCACCACATTGTAGCTGACAGTCACAGATCGTGAAGAGGTCTAAGACTACGCACATGGAACAGTATTAGCTTGTAGAATTTGATGAAAAATAAAACTAACAATCCCAATATATGAAACTACTTCCCCTGCTTCTTAATGCTTCTCTCTGCTGTGTCGGTTGTGTTGTTACACTTCCTTCAATGCTTCAGACGGGAACACTCAAAGAATTGGCATAGATTGAGGTCTCTTTGAAAACTGGCAAACAATAGGTCTTCCTGGCCCTTTCCTTTCCTTTTCCAGTTTACAGGACACCAAAAGAAATATTATATGAACATGAACTAGCTACTACGATAGCCCATTAAAAATCGACTATATGCAAAAGGAAGAGAATGCTGGAGGCCATGTGCATCAGCTTTTCTCAAGAAAAAAAATATCCACATTCTAAGGGCTCTTAAAAATGTAGAAAACTTGCCCTGTTACCACGGGTTTTTAGAACACCTCTAAACACACACAAAATAAGACGGTATTACCTACAAATTTCAACCATTTCTTAAACTCTAAAAGCATTTTTTTGTATTATTTTGATTTGATACAGAAGGGGAAACTCAGCTATAAAGAAATATTAAAAAGTACTTTTTTGTGGCGATCAGTCTCTAGAATGTTCTGTTGCTTGCCTCCCCCGACTTGTGCTGATATTTTAAGGATGTGCTCAAGAGTATAAAGTAGGGTGCGCTTTTGTCCCGTTCCCTCCTCCCTAATAGCTAGCCCCTCCCTCTCCCACTGCCAAATAGCCACCCCTCAGATGAGCCATTCCTTTTTGCTTTCATCAATGGTCTCTGTGAAATTGGGGTCGTTGTTCATGATGGCAGCATCCGCGCTCTCTGCTGACTCTGCTCCCTTTGCTTCATTGGTGTGGTAGGTGCCCTTGTGGCGGAACATGTACCGAATGAGGAAGACCAAGGTACAGAGAATGGTGAAAATCACCACAGCGATGACACCTGGTGGAGACAGGAGAAGCCCTGGAGGTTAAACAGACCTCATATACATCCCTGCAGCTCTACTTTCCCTGCGTTGCCATGGTTCTCTCTAACACCACCCTCCCCCCCACAGAACACTAAATTCCAAAACAGCAGTCTGGTTGAACATTAAAAAACAAAGCAATGTAATTTACCACATTAAAGAAATATAGGAGAAAAAGCATATGACAAATTTCAACCTCCATTCATTATGAAGCCTCTCTGAAAGTTCCGGTAGAAGGAAACTTTCTCAACCTGATATTTTAATATATGTGCTGCCGAAGAGAGCACGGAAACTTTCTCAACCTGACAAAAAGCATCTGTGAGAATCCTACAGCTAATATCCTACTCAATACGAAAAGAGTAAACACATTCTCTCTAAAATATGGAACAATGGAAGCAAGTCTAGTTTCTCAATGTACCAGAAGTCCTTGCCAGTGTAATAAAATGAACAAAAAAGAAATAAAAAGTGTACAGATTGTGAAGAAGTAAAAATTTTTTGTATTCTCAGGTGACATGATCATCTATGTAGAAAATCCAATATATATGTGAAGTGTCTAGAACTAACAGTAGATTTAGCAAGGTCACAAAAATCAATTGTATTTTTATATGCTAGCAAGGAAACACATGGAAGAATATTTAAAGTAATAAAAACTTAGAAAAGTAATAAAATAATACCATTTATAATAAAACAAATTGAACACAGTTGTTCAAGGCTGTGTTCCCTCAAAACCATAAAACCTTACTGAGAGAAATTAAAGATGTAGATAAATGGATGAATAGACCATGTTTAAGAGCTGAACACTCAGTATTGTTTCTATGTCCATTTATAGATCTAATGCAATCCCAACGAAAATCTCAGCAAACTTTTTCCTTGGTAGAGATTTATAAGTTGATTCTAAAGTTTATATGGCAATAAAGTAAAGGATCCAGAATAGCCAACATAATTTCAAAAAACAAAAAAGAAATAGCTGGAGAATGCATGCTGCTATCTCAAGACTTAATATAAAGGTAAAGCAATAAAGCAATCATAGTATTGGGTAAAGAAAGATATATACATCAACAAAACACAATAGAGTCCAGAAAACAGACATACACATATATGGTCTATCGATTTTTGACCAAAGTGCCAAGAAGATTAAATTTGGAAAAAGTATAGACTTTTCAACAAGTAGTTTTGGAATAACTAGATCTTTGTTTGGAAAATAATAGTTTTGACCTTTATCTCAGGCTATGTACCAATGTTAAAGTGATTACAGACTTAGTATCAGAAACTAAAGCTATAAAAGTTCTAGAAGAAAATGCAGGAAGAAATCTTCACAATATTGAATAGGCATATTATTTAGAATTAAAAAAAAATCACAAAGCATAAAAAGTTTTAAAAATCAGACTACACCAAAATTTAAATCTCTTGCTTTAAAAAAAAAAAAATACCACTAAGAGAATAAAAAGGCATGTCACAGACTAGAGAAAATATTCACAATATATATGTCTGAAAAAGGACTTGAACTATCTAGGAAATAAAAAATCTGTTATAACTCAAAAGAAGAAGTCAAATAATCCAGTTAAAAGATGGGGAAAGAGTTTTATTTTTTAAATATTTATTTTTGAGAGAGACAGAAAGACAGAGACAGAGCATGAGCAGGGGAGGGGCAGAGAGAGAGGGAGACACAGAATCTGAAGCAGGCTCCAGGCTCTGAGCTGTCAGCACAGAGCCCAACGTGTGGCTCGAACTCAGAAACCGTGAGATCATGACCTGAGCTGAAGTTGGATGCATAACCGACTGAGCCACCCAGGAGCCCCACAGTCACATATTTCTATTTTTTCCACGTAGAAAAGAGACCTACTGGCTAAGCCAAGGTGACTGGCTGAGTTTAAGATCCTTGATATGTTTATAGTATTAGCTATCCTCAGACATGCAGGGAACACCTTGATGCAATAAGACGGGAGGCACAGGCAGAGAAGATGGTAACGGGGGTAAAGATACCAACCCAAATAAGAGGGACTGTGCTGGGAGACTTCAATTATTCTGTGGCTGTCCGTGGGGAGAAAAGACACCGGAATATTTTAGATGCCCTGGCTTATTAATTTTCTGATGATCTTTATTAAGAGAACTGCAACCCGACTGGCTGAGTCCTTCCTGTTTTTGCAGTAAGCGATCCTGGACCATTTGGGATGCGGGGGAGTGAGAATGGGAGAAGAGAGCAGGGAGGACATCCAGGCTCCTACACGGTGGCCTGTCAGCTTGTCTGGGCTTGGGCCGGCTCGGCACGACCAGCCCATTCTTACAGGTCGGCATTAAAAAGTAGCCAGGTCACGGGGCGCCTAAGTGGCTCCCCTAAGTCGGTTAAGTATCCAACTTTGGCTTAGGTCATGATCTCACGGTTCGTGAGTTTGGGCCCCGCGTCGGGCTCTGTGCTGACAGCTCGGAGCCTGGAGCCTGCTTCTGATTCTGTGTCTCCCTCTCTCTCTGCCCCGCCCCCACTCACGATCCCTCTCTGTCTCAAAAATAAACAAACATTAAAAAAAATGTTTTCTTCAAAGTAGCCAGATTACATTTACAACCGTGTCTCCACATCCATATGTCACAGTCTTCAGTCATATTTAAACAAGGAATCAGGTAAAAATCTGGATGATGGTTTTGTTTTGTTTTTAAGATGACATATTTATGGACAATCATTACTTTCCACAGGTGCATAGCCTGTTCTATGCATCACCCACCTCCAATGATAGCCGAGTTTCTGTTGACTCCATTTCTTATAGCTTGGCCTTGTCCTGGATTATACGGGAAATCAGCACTGGCTACAGAGGAAAAAATGGAAAAGTCAAGTGTAAGAGTCAAGGATACTATTAACCCCAAATAATCTGATGTGGATTTTTTTTTTCATATAACTCTTCTGCTTTCCCAGGAGAGCTCTGTTTCCCAAATCACAGTGCCTTCACCCACGTCTTGGCTTTTCTCTTGGGTGACATCCAGACAAGCAGAATCAGTCCTTTGGAGGAGTATTAGGGGATGTAGAATTACCTGGGCTGGCCCACTCCACTTCCACCAACAGGCAAGCTTATGGATTAGAACCCTTGTTCTCATGTTCGGCTGAAATCTGCCTCCCATCTGCTTTTACCTATTACATTGGCTATGTTTGTAGAGCCTTTTAGACCTTACAGCATTAGTTTAAAAGGGAATCATTTCAGGGCGCCTGGGTGGCTCAGTGGACTTTGGCTCAGGTCATGACCTTGCAGTTTGTGAGTTTGGGCCCCGTATCGGGTTCTGTGATCACAGCTCAGAGCCTGCTTCGGATTCTGTGTCTCCCTTTCTCTCTGCCTCTGCCCTGCTCACACTCTCTGTCTCTCAAAAATAAATAAATGTTAAAATAATTTATTGTCAAGTTGGTTTCCATACAACACTCAGTGCTCATCCCCACAAGTGCCCTCCTCCATGCCCATCACCCCCCCTACACACCCATCAGTCCTCAGTTTGTTCTCAGCATTCAAGAGTCTCTCATGGTTTCCCTCCCTCCCTCTCCCCCACTATTTCCCCCCTTCTCCCCCACGATCCTCCATTAAGTTCCTCCTAATCCTCCTATACGTGCAAACATGGTATCTGTCCTTCTCTGCCTGACTTATTTCGCTCAGCATAACACCCTCAAGTTCCATCCATGTTGCTACACATGGCCAGAGTTCATTCTCATTGTGATGTAGTATTCCATCGTATAGATAAACCACATCTTCTTCTTTTTTTTTTTTTTTATTTATTTCTAGGAGAGAGAGAGACAGCGTGAGCAGGGGAGGGTCAGAGAGAGGGAGTCACAGACTGAAACAGGCTCCAGGCTCCGAGCTGGCAGTCAGCACAGAGCCCGACGCAGGGCTCGAACCCACGAACCGTGAGATCATAACCTAAGCGAAAGTCGGACGCTCAACCGACTAAGCCACCCAGGCGCCCCTAGATAAACCACATCTTCTTAAAAATCATTTCTTTAATGTTTTACAAGACTCTAATAAAACATAGGACACATCGGGAATGTGTATGGGGGTCAAATTTGATAAGAGTTGAGAATAATATAAGCTGCCTAATAAAGTTTCCATTTCTTTCCCTATTATGAAAAAATCAGGATCAGTTGTATTAAAGTTAGGTATGAATTTCAAGTACATAAAAGGCAAATAGATGTCTTTCTAGAGGTTGGCAGAGTATCTGTTACCATCCATACGAGCTAATTTAATCTCATAAACTATTTCATATTCATTGGACATCTGTTTTAGACGTCCAGGTTTAAGGTAAATATTCCAAAGGAAACAGTTTCTCCTTCAGCAGATCACCTTAGTCTAGTCAGAGCCTTAGTTACTGGACCGCATCAATTAGGTATTTAAAAAATGTTTGAAGGGGCGCCTGGGTGGCTCAGTCTGTTAAGTGTCCGACTTCAGCCCAGGTCATGATCCCATGGTTTGTGAGTTCGAGCCCTGCATCGGGCTCTGTGCGGACAGCTAGCTCAGAGCCTGGGGACTGTTTCGGATTCTGTGTCTCCTTCTCTCTCTGACCCTCCCCTGCTCACTCTGTCTCTCTCAGAAATAAATAAAACATTAAAAAGTTTTTAAAAAAATGTTTGAAGTAGTTATTTTACATAAGTAAATGTGTGCACATGGAGGAAAGAGGTCTGTGTTATCGTTCAAGGAAGATCTTGCTGAGGATGCAGGTTTCCTGAGGCTTATCCTCCAGCTCTCTGCTCCTCAGGACCCCCAGAAAAATGATGCAAAGTAGGTAGAGCCTTTCCTCTCCTTTTCCCCAGGAAGAGGGCTGCCAGAAGGAGAGATTTCAGATCCTACCAGCAAATGCTACTTAACCTTTTCTCTATTTGGCTTGATATTCTTAAGACCAGAAAAATTATTCATTCCTGGATCGATCATATTCCAAATCAGCCTGGCGATCAGTGCTACTCAAGCCTGTTGATTTGATTAAAATACAGACACTAAGAAAGATACAAGGGGAGTCCTTGGGACTTTTCCTATTCCCTCAATTCCTTATCTGGTGGATGCGGCAGAGACCTTTTGTTACTGTGTGCATGTTTTAACTGGTCCAATCCTGAGTCTAGGGAGACAGAGCCAATGTGAAGTACACTGCAGTCAGTGGCTTTCCCTATGCCCTGTAGGACTTTCTTGCTTGGACAGCATGGACTGACATTCAAAATTCCAAGTGTCGGCACAAGGATGCAATGATCTTGCATTTATAGGCTCATCACCTAATGTTAAGAGTAATCATAAAATTATCCCATGTGAAAAACAATGGTTTCCAAATAATATTTTTGGAAACCATGGTTTCTCCTTTAAACCTGAGTTTTCTCTTCAGAGAAGTATTATTCGTAGACGTGACAAATGAATTTATTCAGTCTTTAAACAAATCTTTCCAGAACATTGACTATATGTTAGGTACCATTCTAAGTGCTAGGGATCCACAGTGAACAATAATGAATATGAAAACTATTGCTAATGAGAAATTTCTATGCCTCATTGAAGAGTTTGGTTTCCATAGTCAAAACACTAATCTAAAGCATGGATGTGGTTTTAGTTCTGACCCTGTCTAGTTATAGTAAATTGTCTAAAACTGCTTTGTGGTTGCCATGTTATAACTCATACCCTCGTAGGTCCTGGTAAGATTTGGTTATTCCCTGACATAAACCACCTTTCCAAGACTGAGAGACTGAGAGTTTCTTTTTGAGAATGAAAGTTTACACTTTCACTACTCATCTTTGACATCATTTCCAGGCCTCCTGACCACATAATTACCCTTCTCTGGACACTAGTCTGTGTCCTTCTAGAAAGTCATCAAGCTTGTCTAGTGGCCCAGATGTAATTGGAAACCAGATAGGGTTAATTCCTAAGTCATCCATCTTCCCCATTCTGCCTTTTGAGGGCTGAAGAGGCAGTCAGGTGAGGAAGTCCCCGCATCCAGACAGTTTGGCTTGGGCAGGGCCTATGGGAGGAGGAGCCTTTACAGGGGATGAGGAGAGCAATCTGTTTTGTCTTGAAGGTACTGAGCTATGGGACATGCAGATGGAGATGTCCACTGGACATTTGGGACGTTTTGAGTGGCTCCTATTTCTCTTCTCTGTTTCAGAAACTCAAAAATCTCCTCATCAATTTTAAATAACATGAACCTTCAAAATATATTAAGTATGGGGGCGCCTGGGTGGCTTAGCTGGTTAAGCGTCCGACTTTGGTCCAGGTCATGATCTCAAGGTTCGTGGGTTCAAGCCCCACATCAGGCTCTGTGCTGACAGCTCAGAGCCTGGAGCCTGCTTTGGATTCTGTGTCTCCCTCCCTCTTGGCCCCTCCCCTGCTTGTGCTCTGTTTGTCTCTCTCTCTCTCTCTAAAAAGAAAAAGTAATAAAATAAAGAAAATCAGTCCAATAAGGGGTATGTAAATATTTCCAGTTCTCTTTGACACAGTCTCCCATGCGGGTATAATTTTGGAAGTCAGCTCCCTAAAGGCAACTCAACCTTTGAAGCCAGGAAGCATGCTTATTCTTCCCAATAAAGGAGATGAACACATTAAATTCAGAAAAGCTACTGATGGTTCCTGTGTCCACAAGTCTTTGGTTATTATCAGAAATTAACTAGTGGAAAACCCTAAGGTACAACAGAAGTCCTCACAAAATTCAAGGGCAGGGCTCTGTTCTCGCACAAGCATCCCTATTTTCATGGCTTCATTTATTTAAAAAATTTTTTTAATGTTTTATTTTATTTTTGAGAGAGACAGAGCATGAGATGGGGAGAGGCAGAGAGAGAGGGAGACATAGAATCTGAAGCAGGCTCCAGGCTCTGAGCTGTCAGCACAGAGCCTGGAACTCACAGACTGTGAGATCATGACCTGACCCGAAGTTGGCTGGCTAACTGACTGAGCCATCCAGGCGCTCCTTCACGGTTTCATTTAGAACTTAAGTCTGATTGACCTGATGCACATGAGTCCTTACTCCCTTAAGGCATATCCATTTTATCCTGGCAAGCAGAGAAATTGCTATTTTGATAGATATATTTGAAATTATTTCATTGTAACTGTCCTTTCCCCCTGGGGTGCCAACATCCTCTGGGAAATGCACGTATGAATACATGGAAACCAAGAGACATGAATGAGACCATAGGACAAAGTTCATCCATGACACATTCTGTTCTGTCTCATTCCCCGTTTGCTAGGAGAATGGAGCAATTTTAGGGATGCTGCACTATTAGGACTCTATATTTTGGGAAATGGCATGAATATGTCCAAACAGGCTGGCTGGCGCAGTTGGTAGAGCATGCAACTCTTGATCTCAGGGTCATGACTTTGAGCCTGATGCGTGTGGAGCGAACTTAAATAAAACAAACAAACAAACAAACAAACAAAAAAAACAACAACCCACCAGACTCTAGATATTAACAGTCTCAAGACCAGACTTGCATCAAATAGGCAAAGACTATATCCAATATACTTTTCAACTGGATCTCTAAATGGTAGAACATGATGGTAACCACAAAAGCATGGCGCTAGGTGAGCTTGGATTTAGCGTCTCACAGAAGCATGTGTATTTCCACTTATTTCCCTTGTGCATGTCCTCGTCTGTCTTGCCATCCCCACGACAGTGGCCGGTCACAGACCACGTTTCCTCTGCACACCTAGAGATCAGCGCTCCTCTGTTTCTCCACCCAGTGCAGTGCAGGCACACCATGTTTCTGGAAGAATCGACGATGAGAGATTCTTCACCCACCCCCCTGCTTGTTAAATTGCCCGGCTGAGGCTTCAGGTTTCAGTACACTAGCTCCCTTCTTGCCAAGGGGGCAAATATATCATAGGCTCCAAACATACTCAGATATGGGTCAGAGTTGCACTCAACACATGGGCCCTGTTCTCTTCGACTGTCATTGCCATGTGAGAAGCCACCTGAGAGCTCAGTACTGGTGCACTTTCCCTCCTCCTCCTCCTCCTCCACCTTCGGATTGAAAATGAAGAAGGAAACAATAAACAAACTTGGTAGAAGTGGGCCTGAGGGGGGTGGTGTTCCCCATAATGATACACATACTGTAGAGTGATCAGATCTTAGAGCTGGGTGAGTAAAAATGCACTTTCCTCACCCCAAAAGAACAGAAGGCATGAATGTTTTGCCCTTCTCTTGGCTGCATTCTTTGAAGGATTTATCAGGAAAGCAAATGACAGTCTCACCAGCACCCCTCATGTTGTGTGCTGTGCAGGCGAGTGTGGTGCCGTTCCCTGGCAGCTGAGACGACCGGGGCTCCTGAGGGTCAGGGTCAAGTTCTCAACCCCGCCTGCTGGGAGGTAAGGGGCATCACGCAACGAGGGCCCCGGTGACCATGTAGGTTGTTTGTACGTGATGAATAGTAAAACCCTAAATTCTAGGATTATAAGGTTAGTCATTGTTTGGATGACACTTTTTTCACATATAAAACTCATTAGGATCCAGGAGAGCAAGTGGCTGGTGGAATGAACCCAGAAGTGTTGTCCTTCCACGGAGGAGTACAAAATGTAAATTTACGTGAAATTCAAAATTTCAGGAACAAGGTAATTAGGGAATAAAAATAATGGCTCTTCCTAGAAGTCAGGCACTATTAAAAAAATTTTTTTTAAATGTTTATTTATTTTTGAGAGAGACAGAGAAAGAGACAGAATCTGAAACAGGCTCCAGGCTCTGAGGTGTCAGCACAGAGCTGACATGGGGCCTGAACTCTGAATGGCAAGATCATGACCTGAGCCAAAGTTGGCTGCTTAACTGACTGAGCCACCCAGGCGCTCCAAGTCAGGCATGGTTTTAAGTTCTTTCCTTGTATTAACTCATTTCCTCCTCATGTGAACCTTGCCAAGTTGGCATATCCATCCCATTTTGGAAGGCTAAAGGCTTGTCTGAGGTCCCATAACCAGTAAGTGGTAGAACCAGTGCTTGAACCCAGGAAATTGGCTCCAGAAATGACTGGCGAAAACACTAGGCTGAACTGTTTCTGACGTGAAAGCAAACTTTGTAAGAGCAAGCCTAGGGGACATAGCTCCCCATCAGCGTACACGGTCTACACTGGCTCCATCAAATAATCAACACAACTGCATGGGCTTAAGGCAATGAAGGCTCAGCTGTTTTCTCTGTGGTTGGTGACTGGCCAAGGGAAGCCAAGGGTATATTAAGGCTTCTGGACTTGTCTGGCCTCAAAACCTGAGCGCAAGAGGCAATTTTTCTGACAAAAAAATAATTCCATACGATGACACTATGGGCCCAACAACATGGTAACCTCTGAACTAACATTCTAGGAGAATGGAAGACCAAAGTTCCCTTGGTCCCAGATACGGTTTCCTCGTGGACCCCAAACAACACAGAGAGAAAGCTTATTACCACCACGGAAACACTAGTGAAATCATGAAATCATAAACAGTGCTAACTGTGTCTTAAAACATCGCTGTTAGAATATAATTTTTTTTTATCACATTTAGACAATGTGAAAAATAGAGAAAGTTTCCAGGCAGGTGCTTAAGTCCAAATAAATGATTTGAAACACAGCTGCAAGAACAGACTATTAAAGAGACATTTGAATTCTTTAGCCTCTGGTTTCTTGCCTGTCCCATTGGGTAGGCAGGGAGAAAACAGAATAATAATGCTTTTTGTTTTGTTTTGTTTTGTTTTTGGTACACAAAATAAATGAGGTAGTGGTGGTTCTTATTTACTAGGTTTCAAAATATGTAAAATTGTAGACTTTAGGCTCAGAAACCAATTGCAAATAAAACACACATTTAAGTGCATATAAAAGTAAATCGAGATTATCTAACATAAAACTCCCCGAAGGAAAGGCACTAAAAGCTTCAGGTTGTCATATATCAGGGAGAAAAAATTAGATAGTAGCTGACATCTCATAGAGAAAACATCGCCATGGAAACCACTTCAAGCTTGGGCATCTGAAGTGATAATTTGAGGTACTCGAACGAAACTGCTGCTATTAGTTATAATTCAATTCAGATTGCCGCATGAATTTTCCAGGGGGGCTGGGCCCAATGATGTGTATGTGCCTTTGTTCTTTCCAATGTCTTTGTTTCACTTCACTTCATTCTCTCTTCCAGTCTGAGCTCGATGGCAGAAAATTATTATTATTTTTTCAAATAATTTGTGTTAGCCATTCACTGCCGACTTGGTATTTTAGAAGCCTATGAAACCAAATGAGGGCCGCCTAGGATGCTGAGGCTATAGGGGAAGTTGCTTTCTTTTCAGAGAGGCGATGGCTGATCACATTTGCAGCGGGGGAGAGACTGCTCAAGGCCAGCAGGTGTTGAGCCAGGCAAACAGAACGTGGCACGCATCCCCACGAGCCTCGCTCTCGCATCTACACCTATGCCCTCACGTCAGGTTTTGCAGAAAGACAGCCAGCCCGAGTCCCACATTCAAGTGGGGAGGAGATTATGGATTTTTAGCTTCTGAGTTGAGAAATTCCACAAGCCTTACATTTGCAGCCTCTTTTTCTTTAATGTTTATTTTTGAAAGAGAGAGAGAGAGAGAGCGAGAGAGAGAGAGAGTGTGTGTGCGGGAGCAGGGGAGGGGCAGAGAGAGGGGGACAGAGGATCCAAAGCAGGCTCTGCACTGACAGCAGAAGGAGGTCGAACTCACAACCATGAGATCATGACCTGAGCCGAAGTCGAAGTCAGGCGCTTAACCAACGGAGCCACCCAGGTGCCCCAACATTTCTAGTTTCTTTTTTTTTTTAAAGTTTATTTATTTATTTTGAGAGAGAGTGAGCAGGGGAGGAGCAGAGAGAGAGGGAGAGAGAGGATCTGAAGCAGGCTCTGTGCTGTCAGTGCAGAGCCTGATGTGGGGCTCGAACCCACGAAACTATGAGATCAAGATCTGAGCCGAAGTCAGACACTTAACCGACTGGGCCACCAGGTGCCTCCCAACATTTCTAGCTTCTTTTTTTTTTTTTTTTTAATATTTTATTTATTCTAGGAGAGATGGAGACAGTGTAAGCAGGGGAGGGTCAGAGAGAGAGGGAGTCACAGACTGAAACAGGCTCCAGGCTCTGAGCCGGCAGTCAGCACAGAGCCCGACGTGGGGCTCGAACCCACGAACCGCGAGATCATGACCCAAGCGAAAGTCGGGACGCTTAACCGACTAAGCCACCCAGGCGCCCCTCAACATTTCTAGCTTCTTAAGTTAGAAAGCAAGTGGCAGCTGCTTGCTTCGGTGTTAGAGATCTGGTGAGAATAAGGTTAATTAGGTACAAATGAACAGATTATAGGAACTGGTCATTGTCTGCTACGTCTGTTTAAAAAATGAAAAAAATTTTTAAAAAATTTATTTTTGAAAGAGAGAGAGAGAGAAGCAGAGACAGAGGAAGACACAGAATCTGAAGTAAGTCCCAGGCTCTGAGCTGTCAGCACACAGCCCAGTAAGGGGCTTGAACTCATGAATCATGAGATCATGACCTGAGCTGAAGCTGAACTGACTGAGCCACCCAGGCACCCCTGACTGTTTTAATGCCAACTTTACACAAAAGAACTGAACAGGCAATTGATTATATTAGATTCCCTCCTTCCATTTCTTTCTTTTAAAAAAATGTTTTAATGTTTTATTTATTTCTGAGAGAGAGAGAGAGAGAGAGAAGAGAGAGAGAGAGAGAGACAGTGTGAGCAGGGGAGGGTCAGAGAGAGAGGGAGACAGAATCTGAAACAGGATTCAGGCTCTGAGCTGTCAGCACAGAGCCCGATGTGGGGCTCGAACCCATGAACTGTGAGATCATAACCTGAGCCAAAGTCGGATGCTCAACCGACTGAGCCACCCAGGCGCCCCTCTTTCTTTTCTTTTCTTTCTTTTTTTTTTTTTTTAAAGCCAACTCTGAGTTGTCTCAATTACCTTTCGGGTAGAACGATTTATGGAGATTTCCAGACCAGGCTGGCATCACGTTCTTTTGTCTGGTTACCCATAATAGCTATTTGAGTTGGAAATAGCTCGTTACTGACACAAGTTCAGACTTGATATTCCATGAAATAAACACAGGTCAGACACATGGCGTCCATTTTCACGGTAGACAGAGGCGTCCTCTTATTTCTCAGGTGGGCAAACTCTGTCTTCTTTCATGTTAGTTATAACCGTTGATGAGTCTGTTGTCAGAGCTGTTGCCGGATGATGTCACACGCTCTTGTGAATCAGAGACGGCTGTCACGGGCTGACTCCCTCGACATGTGTGCAATCAGAGCCTTCCTCTGCCACAAGTGTAAATAAATCCATGCTGGTGTCATCAGGAGAGCAGAAGCCCCAGATCTGGGAGGATCTGATCGATTTACCCCTTTCCTGAGGGAAATCAGGGTTTCCGCCCCACACTCAGCACCAGCAGGGTCCCCCAGTCCCCTTCCAGGGCTGACCTTTCTCCTTAAACAGGGTCCTGGAGGTCAGGTGTGGAGAGTGTGCCTTGTGTAACTGGGGCTTCTCTAAGCTTTTCCTTCTTCCCTGTTCTTCACTCTGATGTGCCTTTAGGAGGCAACAAATTGATGGCCGAGTGCCGAGTGCTTCGGTTCAGAGCTTTCACGCCCGAGGGTGCCTACCAAGCACGTGGGATCTCACCTGGGATCTCGTGAAAATGTGGCTTCTGATGGAGTCCATCTCGGGTGGGGCCTGGGAATCTGCATTTCTAACAGGCTGCCAGGGGGCTTGAATATATATACCTCATCTCCAGCAGCAGAGCTTCAGGAGACCTTTGGTGGTTCCTATCTCTGGCTATTCTTAAGCCTTCGTGTTTTAATTTCATGTGGTGCCAGAGAGGGAACAGAAATAATTCCTCTGGGAGCCCGGGTTGAGTTTTCGTTTTTTTCCGCTGCATCATTTGTGTGCTTTCAGTGAGTTGCAGGACAGATGCCCCACGGTTCCATTTCCTCAGTCCTCTTCCTTCCAGCGTCGTGAACACGGTGTTTCAGCACTGTGTTCAGCCTAGGAACCCTGCTTTCATTTCTGAGTTTAATTCTTGGGCATTTTGCATGCAGAGGAGGAGACTCTATCACTAACCAATATTAACAGCAGTTTAATAAGAAAAGAACAGCCAAGGAGTTAAATAAATGGTTATCTTAGGCATGTCCTTAGAGACCTTTCTTGGTTAAAACAAAAACAAAACAAAACAAAAACAAAAACAGGGGCACCTGTCGGTTAAGCGTCTGACTTCAGCTCACGGTTCATGAGTTCGAGCCCCGCGTCGGGCTCTGTGCTGAGAGCTCAGAGCCTGGAGCCTGCTTTGGATTCTGTGTCTCCCTCTCTCTCTGCCCCTCCCCTACTTCTCTCTTTCTCTCTCTCTCTCTCAGAAATAAATAAAATTAAAAAAAATTAAAAAAAGAATACAAGTTGATTCTCTAAAGCAAGTGTATTGTGGGAAAAATATTGTGATGGCAGCACCAAGTTTCCTAATGTTACAACCGCATTTGAAGGCACCTATAAGAGAGAACAGAGTTTTCCAAATACTGGGTTGTTGCTTTTTCTGGAATTGATTTGTTTTTTGAAAGAATTCTTGTCTCCTATCTGCTCGTTCTTATATGGGTTGAGGTTGTGCTGTGAGAGAAGGCGGGCAGCTCGGGGTGGAAGGCAAGTGGTGACAGAGGAACGTGGTTGTCCAATATTCCAAAGCACCAGAGGGACTGTCACTTGATGACATGCTTGGTCACAGTTTACAGGTACACTTATCAAGCCTGGTGAACACACCGGTACACGGGGGTCTCAGCTAACACAATCGGTGGTTAGTTGTTGGCAAAGCAGTCTTAGCAAGAATCGGTCGTCTGCTCGACAGTGGAAAGAGCCTGTTTCCAACGAGAGGATGGCTGAGAAAACAGCGATGGCAAGAAGACACCGAGCATAGTGAACAGGCCAAAAATGCATCCTTTAAAGACATTTCCTGCTGTATTTCCTCTCCTCCCTGACTGGTGTTCGAGCTGGCACCATTCAGGAGGCCAACATCCTCAGGAGACCTTGAAGCTGTGGTCTCCAGGCTTGTGCTGAGAAACAACACCCACTAGGCATTACACAAGTCTCAACAAAGGCTCTGGGCTTCCAGAATTTATGGTGTGGAAGCTTGGTGAAAGTAACTTTTTTTATCACCTGAAATCTACCCAAGACCTGAGTTTCATTGTGAGAATATTTAGGCACATTCAATCATTGAGGAATCAGGCAAGGATGAATGTATCCCCTTACTCCCCCTTTATGGAAATCTCTAGTAAATTCAAAGGCCATAATTTGACTGTGGGTAGCTCTTTTGGAAGCAGCTAAGTATTATTGATTTGCTTTTGCCACCGTCATAGGCCTTTCCAGGTAGCGCAGTGAAAAATCAAGTGCATTTCGAAAAACATTTAATCTGCTATAACATCTATATCTTGACTTGCAGAAAATGCGGTCTTCTGTTCCCTGCTCACTGTGGGCTGGCTCTGTGAATGTCTACGTGCTTTGAGCTTTGTAGGAGTTCACGTTATAACTGCTATTTCTTTCTTTCTTTCATGTTTATTTATTTATTTTGTGTGTGTGAGAGAGAGACAGTGCAAGTAGGGACACGGGGGGGGAAGAGGGGGAGAGAGAGAGAGAGTGAGAGAGAGAGAGAGAGAGAGAGATTGAGAGAATCCTAAGCAGGTTCCACTCCCAGCATGGAACTTGACATGGGGTTTGATCCCACGACCATGGGATCATGACCTGAGCTAAAATCAAGAGTCGGACACTTAACTGACTGGGCCACCCAGGTGCCCCACTGCTATTTCATCAAAATGTAAAATTAGCCCTTTTTATCCCTAAGAGCTCAGAAACCAGTCTATAGGGAAGCAGTGGGTCTCAGAACATAATGGCATTTACCCCTCACAGCATGCTGACTGGGTTCTGACTCTACTGTGTGGTCTATTGGAAGGAGGGTGTGTGTAAGGAGACATGCAGTACTTTAAATATTAATTCTGCATATATTAAGTCTTTTATCAATGCCCAGCCAGGCTCTTGCTTTTGAAATACTCCTCTCGGCTGCATTAGCTCAAGTGAATTTCTAATTCCAATCCCAAGACAATGCCTCTTCCTCCAGGAAGGCTGACCTCATAAAACTGAATGTACAGCTCTCATTCTAGAGATTTCTGCTGACTTTTGAACTGTTCCCTTCTTGGGAGCTCTAACATCGTATCTCAGAAGACAGCCATCTTTGTGGCTGGCAGGTGGAATGACTAAGGATCATCAAAAAGAACCTTGTACAACCAGTGAAAGCTTCCCAGTGTCTCCCACAAGTGGATTCCTCCCCAGTGCTGGCTCACATCATTACCAAGACGGGATAAACTTCCCACACCAGCCATGTGGCTCTGACGCAGCTCTTCTTATTCATGTCAGCCGAGTGTGAAAAAATATTTAATCGGTGCTAGCAGTCTTGGGCATGATTTCTTCCCCATCGAAAACGAGAAAGTGGGAAGAAAGAGGAAGATGTTGTTAGCAGCAGGGACTTCACCTCTAGGGACACAAGCTATTATTTCAGACTTCTGCATTATATTTAAGAGATGTCAGGAAGTAGGAACACCATTCTGGATAGGGACTGAAAGTCTTTTAGATTTAGAATTTCCATGGAGAGGAAGGAAAAATGGAAAAAGCACTGTATCTGGAGTATACCTGAATTTTAGATCTGATAATGCTATTCTCTGTATAGTTTTGAGCGAGCTGCTGTCAACACTGGGGCCACTCTCTCGGTCCTGACCGCACACTGGGAATCTCTCAGGGAAAGGAACGGGCACTGGGAGTTTTAAAAAACTGCCCCAGTTGTGCTAATGTGTAGCCAGAGCTGATGATGGAATGAATGTATTTATTTTGTGAGTCAATTTTCTTATCTTTTTTAAAAAATGTTTATTTATTTTGCGAGGGAGAGAGAGCGTGTGCGCGCTTGTGTGCATGTGCAGGGCAGGGGCAGAGACAGAGAGAGAGAGGGAGAGCGAGAATCCCAAGCAGGCTCCACACTGTCAGCGCAGAGCCTGAGGTAAGACTTGAACTCATGAACTGCAAGATCATGATCTGGGCTGAAATCACAAGTTGGACGCCTAACTGATTAAGCCACCCAGGCATCCTGGTTTTTCTTATCCTTAAGAAAATGTGGCTAATATCATCCACACATACCACATAGGGCCGCTGTCAGGATAAAACAAAACCAGGGACTGAAAGCGTTTTCGCCATTAAACTCATTCACAAATCTAAGCTATCATTTCTGTCTTTATCCTTTCCAGTCTTCTAAAAGTTAAAACTCCTGAGTAATTGCTTGGAAATCACGTTTGGCCTAAGGGAGAAATTTCAGAGCAACCCGTCTCCCTATGTAGAAAATAATTGCAACCACATTCACCTGGATTTTTATGTATGTTTAACATTTTTTAAATGTTTTATTTATTTCTGAGAGAGAGAGAGAGAGGGAGAGAGAGGGAGAAACAGTATGAGCAGGGGAGGGTCAGAGAGACAGATGAAGACTCAGAATCTAAAGCAGGCTCCAGGCTCTAAGCTGGCAGTCAGCACAGAGCCTGACGCAGGGCTCGAACCCACGAACCATGAGATCATGACCTGAGCCAAAGTTGGACACTCAACTGACTGAGCCACCCAGGCGCCCCATAAGTTTAACATTTTAACATAAAGTTGATATAAACTTTTTTCCCCCAAAGCCTTCCAGGGTTACTCTCTGGCGGGAACTCAGCAGCAGAGTCTAGAATCCCCCCTGGGTCTTTAGACATTTCTGAGTAGTCTGTGCAGAGCCTGGGAATCAATCGAAGATCTCTCCAAATGAGTGAAACAGCTTGTCACTTATTTGTTACTGGTGTTTAGAGGGACCTTCCCCTGAAAGGTGGATGGCATGGGGTCAAACACTTCATCTGAATAATGTTTCTGGGACTTTCGAAATCAGAGGCAAGGACATAAGGCCCCGATTTGCCAGGAAAGGTAGAATTAGCATTTCCAGGGGGGTGACGAGCTGGGATTCACGCAGGGGTTCTGACAATAGTCTCCGAGCGATGGAGTCCGTAAAGGAAGGCGTGCTGGATTCATCTGGAAGATGTTGTGCCCCCCTGAATGCCTCCAAGGGGTGTGCGTGGAGGTTCAAAGACACAGCACAGGAGGAAGCTTCAGACAGGGGTCTCGTGGAGCCAAGGTCAGACTCAGACATCCCTGGACCACACTGAATTCAAATCTGCTTCACTTCTGTGGGCCTCTCGTAATGTTGCTACGACACAAGAATGAGGCAAAAATGAATCGTGGGGGCTGCTGGAGTCGGCGGTTCTGCTGTGCACAGGGAGTCACCAGAGCAACGTGCTAGGTGGTCCCTGCCCTTCCCGGCCCTCTGTGAGGACAGCCAGGGTCAGATCTGAGAGCCGGGGCTCTAAGGACGGGGCCACGTGTGCAGAGTAGAGACAATCCGAGCCTTCTTGGCTTTCAAATCTGGTGCGAGGGACAAGGGGAAAGGAAGACAGCAAGAGAAGCAGAGGGAAACTGGACGGAAAGAGCAGCCCACGTGAGGGGGGAAGAAGGGCCTGACACGTTGTCCCGAAGCTGGGTGTCCGAGCCCTTTTGGATTTTTCCATAGTGGAGCTCCAGAGAGTTCAACAGTCCAGGTTAGGAAAGAATGAAAGCTTTGGGGAAGGCAGCCCTCTGGCCCTGTCAGGCACCGGAGCCATTAGGAAGTAGCAGGTGTGAGGAGGGACGGTCTGCAGGGGTGAGGCTGAAAAGGGGTAACATCCCTCATTTCTTCACCACGGGTCCCCCAAGGCTTCATAAAGTACAAGCCACCACATCTGTTCTGTCAGTGACTTGGGAAGGCTGTGCGGGCTCTAGAGGCTTCTCAGGTGCCTGAGTTAAAAGTATTCACGCCAAGACATTGCATCTGGAATCTGCCATCTGGGAGGTGAGGTCAGGAGTGAGTCTTGGGCTTGGAGCTTAGATTTGTGAACTTTGGGTCACATTTCTCTGTAGAGGATGCCACACACACTCCAGTAATGAAAATGAGACCACTGAACATTCAGATTACAAAGTTAAAGAGCAGTAGATATATACTCAAGAAATCAAGATAAAAGCATGTGGTAAAAGAAAAGAGAATAATGGTAGAACTAATAAATAAATCCAGAGCTCATTCTTTGGGGGGGAAAAGTGAGATACTCCAATGAAGAAGAAAAGAGGGAAAACCTAAACGTAGTATAAAATATTTGAATAAGAAAATTTCTAGAGAATGAAATTAATTATAAAAACTTACTTTGGTCCACTCTATGGAAATGAATTTGAAAATCTGGATTATAAGCACACATTTCTGGAAAAATACAATATCACAGAAATTACTGTAGATGGGGGAGAAAATCTGATTAAACGAATTATCATAAAGAAAATTGACGGTTGTCAAAGAGGTATGCCCACACAAAAACAAACAAAAACAAGCTACTAGGCTCCATTGGTTTTATAGGTTAAGTCTATTGAAATTTTAAAAAAATGTTTATTCAGTTTTGAGAGAGAGACAGCACATTAGCAGGGAGGGGCAGAGAGAGAGAGGGAGACACAGAATCTGTAGCAGGCTCCAGGCTCTGAGCTGTCAGCACAGAGCCCGATGTGGGGCTCAAACTCATGAGATGTGAGATCATGACCTGAGCTAAAGGCAGACGTCTAACAGACTAAACCACCCAGGCGTCCTGGGGGTAAGTCTATTAAACTTACAAGGTACAGGTGATGCTCCAAGGCTACTTATATCCTTGCCACTGACAGTGAGGTTCATGGACCCAAAGTATCAGCAACACGTGGGGGCTTGTTAGAAATGAAGGCTCTCAAATGCCATCTCTGACCAACTGAATTTTATTCAATTTCCCCAGGTGATTCTAAGCTCAGTTCAAGTTTGGATGACACTGTTTGTTATTCCACTAGCTGGAGGGTAATGGACAAATCCAGCATCACGTGACTTGGGATCCTAAGACTGAAATCATGGTGTCGGCAAGGCTGAGTTCTTGTCCGGAAGTTCTAAAGAAACATTTGTTTCCCAGCTCATTCTTGTTGGCAGAACTCAGCCTTGGTGGTGGCAGGAGTGAGGTCCAGGTTTTCTTTCTGGTCAGTCTGAGACTGCTCTCCTTGAGGTCTCCCACATTTCTTCCTGGGCGGCTCCTTTTCATGAAGCTGGGGTAAGTTTAAAACCCATATCTGCCTCCCCTGCCCCCAGCAAAAAAGTAAAAGGATTCTATAAACATATTTCACCCAAGAATTATTAAGGTAAAAACAAACAAAAACCAAGCCACTAAACAAAGTTTTAGTAAAATTACTTTAGTTATACCTTGAGTCAATGTCTTTCCATGACTAAATGTGGTTAATGCTAGGAATGAAAGCTTGGTTCACTATTTGGAGATCTATTACTATAATTCACCCCACTACTTTATCATAGAAGAGAAAGAACATGATCATGTCCATAGATGTTGAAATGGCATTAGATACTATTTAATACTTAACTCTGATAAGACTTATCCAAGCAAGAATCCTTAAAATATGTATACGTGCAAGAGATGTTATATATCAGGTAGATTTCTAAGACAGCCCTGGGTGCACACATACCTTGTCTCATTTATATTTAATCAAATATTCATCTGGTGCCGCCAAGAAGAATTTTGCCAGCGTAATTTGGTGCCAAATTAGCTAACCTCAAGAGGAGGCTTTTTTGTTTGTTTTTGTCTTTAATTGCTTTTGGGTTTTGTGCCTTGACAGAAAAAGAGAAACAACTTAGAAATTTATCAGGAAATGTTTTAAAGTTGTATCTACATGGGGGTGCTTGGGTGGCTCAGTTGGTTAATCATCCGATTTCGGCTTGGGTCATGATCTCACGGTCCGTGAGTTTGAGCCCCACACCAGGCTCTGTGCTGACAGCTCAGAGCCTGGAGCCTGCTTCTGATTCTGTGTCTCCCTCTGTCCTTGCCTCTCCCCCATTCACGCTCTGTCTCTCTCTCCCTCTCTCAAAAATAGATAAACTTAAAAAAATAAAAAAAAATAAAGTTATATCTATATGAATGTTGTATAATGGAAAGACAATAAATGTAAAGACATTTGCTTGCTGGACAGGGAAACATTGTTTGTATAGATGTCCATTTTCCTGCAATTAATTTACACATAAAATTCAATCTCAATTCTAGAGAATCCCAATGAAATGACAGGAATTCCTTTTTTTTTTTTTTTTTATTTCTAGGAGAGAGAGAGAGACAGCGTGAGCTGGGGAGGTCAGAGAGAGAGGGAGTCACAGACTGAAACAGGCTCCAGGCTCTGAGCTGGCAGTCAGCACAGAGCCTGACGTGGGGCTCGAACCCACTAACTGTGAGATTATGACCTGAGCGAAAGTCGGATACTTAACCGACTAAGTCACCCAGGCGCCCCGAAATGACAGGAATTCTAACATCACATGGGAAGAGTCAGTGTGCAAGGATTGGAAAAGTTTTAAAAAAGAATAAAAGGGAAAGCAACCTTATGAAATATTAAATGCTGTTACAAAAGCTCAGTCACTGTCATAGCTTGTTGCTGTCTCATGAGCAGTCAGGTCAACATAATAGATCAGGAAGTCCAGATACCTGGGTGGTTCAGTTGGTTAGGTGTCTGACTCTGATCCCTGTCATGATCTCAGTTTGTGAGTTTGAGCCTCGTGTCGGGCTCTGTGGTGATAGTGTGGAGACTGCTTGGGATTCTCTCTCCCCTTCTCTCTCTGCCCCTCCCCCGCTTGTGTGCTCTCTTTCTCTCTCTCTCAAAATAAATACACTTAAAAAAATATAAAGGGCAATTGTGAATATGATAAAGGTAGAGGAGAGAACAAAAGCTCACCAACTGTACCGGAACAATTGGTTGGCCAACTGGGAAAAAATAAAGTGGGATTCCTACCTTCCTCCTTCCATCCAAATAAATTCTAAGTGGATTAAATATGTGAATCATACAAATACAACAAAGTCATTAGAAAAATATGTGAAATAATTAAAATAGTTTCTGAATGCAGAAGGCATGACACAAAACTCAAACATCACAAAACACTATATTTCATCCTGTAAAATTAAAAATGATTACATGGAAGAAACCTCATACATTCAAACACTAGAGATCAAACTAGGAAATCGTTCAAACATGTCACAAAATACTAATTTACTCAACATATAAAGGTTTCTTGTAAGTCAAGTAGGAAATGACCAGCAAGCAAAGAGGCAAGACTAGAAATATATAAATAACTCTTTGGTCAAAGAATGGAAACGGTCCAGAGAAAAATAACTACGAGTGACTTGTTAACAGACGCAAAGAGACTTAATCTTCCTCGTGATTAATGAAACCCAAATTAAAACAATTAGATTTCTTTTTCTTTTTTTTCAAGTAAGATATGGCAAAATTCAAAAGAGCATTCAACGTACTAGGCTGGTGAGTGTGTGGGGAAAGAAACACTCATACCTGGCTGGACAGGAGGCACTCTATCTGTGGAGGGTGATATACAACAGCTATCAAAATTAAAAATGCATCCCCCGACCCAACGAAATCATGTGTACAAAGCTATTCATTATAGAAACAAAAGTTGGGAATGATGTCAATGACTGTGTGACTGCAAATTGGGAACTCTGGTGTTGTACGTGACTTAGGCTCACATAAATCTGTTGGGTACTTCCACAGCAAAGGGCGATTTGGGCCATTTGCAGGAAGAGCACACATTTAAAAAGGGAGTGATAATTATTCCTTGAACTTGAATAAATGTGTAGTGTTTCGGTCACCGAAGGAAACAAAACCCACAAAATGTAATAAAAAGATTGGGTATCACAGATTAAATGCATTAATCATGCAATCTTAGCATAAGGATGAAGACAGGGATCTGCTCCGAAATAATTAAGATGTAATTATAAGAGCTGGAACAATTATTTTAAGTGCTTGCAGGTGGTAAAGAAAACCAACTATCAGCTTGTAATTATGGAGGAAACTGAATAGATCAATGCGGCTTTAAAATGTTCATTACATCCATACTCCTTTGCGCATGAAGATATAGAAATATTTTAATCTTCAGATGGTGGAAAGGAAATTTGGAATACAGACAAGAAATCGACTCATTAAAAATCATGGCAGTAGAGGTAGGGGCGCCTTTAGAAATCAACTTGTACTTTCCAGTGCTAAAATACCTTTGAGCATTGCAACAACCTGAGACCTCGTGACAAGTGCCCGGCGAACTGTATTCTGGGATCTGGAAGGTGTGGGGCTGCTGTACGGAGCCATCCCAAGGCCCATATTCCATCCAGTTCCTGTTTATTTGGGAGAAGAACCACATTCCTCAGAGGACTGGTTTTTTAGTTGTTCTGCGAACTTGAGTGAATCCACTGGACAAGCATGGGTTTGGATCCCCTGGATTCCTGATCTATGACCTTGGGTCTGGGTGGGAGGAGCACTGGGCTGTGTTAATGGTTTTCCACTCTGCTTGACGCTTTAGGACTCTCTGTGTCCTGCCTGCTTCCCTCCCAGAGGATGTGAGGATTCTGCTAAGAAGCCTCTCAGGATTCCATGTGGGTTAGCTTTAGGGTGGGAGCCCAGTGGCTCCAGAGCAGGGCAGGTACTAGGAGTTCCGATACCAGCACCTTCTTGAGGCTGATTCCCTCGGGTCTCCCTGGGGTGCAATGCACCTGTCCCATATCGTGCAACGTGTGCTGAAAATAGACTCTGGATGTACTAGGGTTCCTGGAAGATAGGAACTACTTGTAATCTTTATTTTACTTTTTTGCAAGGGGGAGGAGGAGGAGCAAAGAGAGAGGGACAGAGGATTTGGAGCTGGCTCTGTGCTGACAACGGGGCTCAAACTCATGAACCACAAGATCATGACCTGAGCTGAAGTTGGACACTTAATCAACCAACTGAGCCACCCAGGTGCCCCCTATTTTTAAAAAAGAGTCCACGATGTATTCTGTATCAAATGTCATGAATGGGATAAGATGCCCCGACACTTAATATGCATGCCTCATAAAACAGCTTGACGTGCAGTTTGGAGTTGTTGCTTAGTGTGGAAGTTTATGGCATCAGACTCCTGGATTTATTTTTTCTGGTGTTTGTTTTGCTTTTCTGTTTTGCAGAATGTACACTGCCATCTGCAGTTGTCTTTCTGCTGGCAAATCCATGCCATTTTAAGGAAATAAGATTCTCTGAATTCGACAAAGAGAAAAAACAGAGCCCATAATTCCGAGAGGTGAATCACAGCAATTTTCTGGCGCTCTGTGACCTTTACATAAACTGGAGCTCAGAGCCAGGGTTTGTTTTTTCTACCTTGCAACTACTCTCCTAAAAATATTCTAACAACCATAACGATGTGCTTTAGAAACAGACTGTACCTGTTCTCAAAGGGGTAAAAACCGGGCAGAAAAAAGATCGAGGAGATGCTTCTACTACAGAATTGGTTTAAACAAAATCAACATCATTTTGTTTATTATTTTCCCCTCTAAAAACTACACTCTTCCAGCCCCATACTATGACCTTATGTTTGTGATGCTTCTGTTATAATTGTCCAGTGTTTTCCAAACTCCGATCACATGGGAACCAGCTTCACCTTTTTTTTTTCTTTTGCCAAATCCATGAAAAACCTATTATTTGCTTTTCACTAAACTGAACCAATTTCTTTTTGTTTTGTAATGTTTATTAATATTTTTTTCCTTCTTGAGAGAGAGAGAGAGAGGGAGACACAGGATCTTAAGGGGACCCTGTGCTGACAGCAGAGAGCCTGACACGGGGCTTGAATTCACGAACCATGAGATCATGACCTGAGCCAAAGCTGGACACTTAACTGACTGAGCCACAGAGATGCCTTTAAATGGACCCAATTTCTTATTTAAATAAATGCACTGATTACACTTTATATCCCTACCAAGTAATTCCACTGCCTGTCAAGCCTGTTCTTTTTTATTAGCAAGGGCGGGAAAAATGTCAAAGGCATGCTAGAGCTGAACGGAGACTTCTCTTTGACAAGATTAGAAGGCCTGAAAGGGGTGAACAGGAAATAACACTATACTGTGTAATGCCATGTCTCTTTTCTTCCCATAATGATCTGCTAACCTCCTATCCAGGCCCCCATGTTGCACTGCCCCAGGAGCCATAGACTGCAATGCAAATGACATCCCTTAGAGTTTTGCAGTGCACAGCCTGACCAACCATAAACATCCCTCATGTTGGAAAACAGTGACAGAGCCCACAAGGCTTTACAGAGGAAATGAATAGCTTAGTAGTGTCATGGAGGAGAAAAAGGATCTTATCGCATTAAGCCAGAATCCCTTGGAACACATTTGCTGTGTTTGTCTCTTGGTATCATCTAAGATCTAAGAAATGTAAGAGAGCAGAAAGAAAACAAGGTCTCAGAGTGGAGGTTTTGAATTCTGATTTCCAGGTCTCTGCAAAGCAAATGTCCTGGAGTGAGTCTGTAGTGAGTAGACCTACTTCATTGCTAAGGTCCGTTTAATCCTAAGGCCATAGGACTCCCTATTTTCCGTAAATGCACCTACTTTATTTTAAAGCAGCATTTCCTGACCTCCATATCTTTCCAAATTAAGTTCGCCGGCTCATTCAAAACACTGAAAAAATAATTTGACATTTTCCTCAAACTGAGGTCCCTTCCTGGGGGCAGCCATTTCTATCATGATTGATGCATTTACATGAAAGCCACGGAGTGTGGCCCCACAAGGTGGACTTCTAGTTTGTTCGGTTTCAGTCTGTTTTTCCAGTTGTAAGTAGGCAGATGGGATTTCTCTGCCTTGGTGAGCTTCCTAACAAAACAGTCAGAGGAGCCCATCCTTTCGTAAGCTTATTGCTACGGCCTTTTAATTTGTTATTTCAGCATGTAATTCATTGTTTTCATATATATGTTTTTCTGCATTATTTGGGTATTTAATTTTCTTGCCTTTTGGTAACCTTACTTCCAAGGGCTTATCAAGGGGGCTTAAGTTAGTAAGCTTCTCATTTGATGAGTGGTTCTCAACTTGGACTACACACCTGAATCGTCTGGAGAGGCGCGGCATCTATGAACCCATCTCCAGAGCATGTGTCTTAATCGGTCACGTGTGCAGCCTCGATCTTGAGACAAAAGTGCATCTGAGAGCGAGAACTGCTGCATTCGTTTAGTGCTTCCAACTTCAATGTGCATATGAGTCCCCTGGGAATCTTGCTAAAATCTAGATGCTGATTTGGTGTAGCTGAGGTGGGGGCCTGGGATTCTCCATTTCTTTCTTTTCTTTTTAAAAAATGTTTAATGTTTTTATTTTTGAGAGAGAGAGAGAGCAGGGGAGGGGCAGAGAAAGACAGAGACGCAGAATCCGAAGACAGGCTCTGGGCTCTAGCTGTCAGCACAGAGCCCTACACAGGGCTCAAACCCATGAACCGCGAGATCATGACCTGAGCCAAAGTCGGACGCTTAACTGGCTGAGCCACGCAGGGGCCCCAGATTCTGCATTGCTAACGAGCTTCCAGGGAATAGGCTGCTGGTGGAAGACCACATTTTCTAAGGCTCCAGATGAATTGATCTACTTCTAAATGTGCTTTTTTCTCAAACCAGGGCTAATTAGCTCTGTCACTCTCATTCTTATCCTGTTCAGTACCTACGCAGTCTCGGGCAGCACATAGCTTATAGGCAGTGACTGTAGTTCTGTGTATATACTGCTGTTTCTGAATTTCTCGTAGCAAAGACTCTTATTCCCTTTCCATAGGAAAGATTATGTGGAAAAAAAAGCAAAGGCCCCTCCAAAAGTAGGGTGCAGATTGCTGATACGGGGCCTCACTTAGCACCCCAGGATTGGTATAAAGAGGCTTTGAAACTGAGGACATTTGGGATTCATCAGATATAGAAAGAAATCTTGGGGCAGCTGGGTGGCTCAGTTGGTTAAGCAGCTGACTTCAGCTCAGGTCATGATCTCATGGTTCGTGGGTTCAAGCCTGCATTGGGCTCTGTGCGGACAGCTCTGAGCCTGCTTCGGTTTGTTGTATCCCTCTCTCTCTGCCCCTTCCCTGCTTATACTCTGTCTCTCAAAATAAAATAAAAAGCATTAAAAAAAAAAAAGAAGAAATCTTTTCGGAACTTCCTTTATCCGACTAGAAGTAGAAACTTCTGGGAAATGAGACTGCCATTCTCTCTTCTGGGTGGCTTTTACTTCCACGAAGGAGACCACGAGTAAACTTACTACAGGTACCTTCTTCAGGGGACTTTTATGGCCTTGAAGAAGACAGAAAGACCATTCATGGTTGTATGGCAAGCATTATCACACTTTATCTCCTGGTTTTGTTTTGTTTTTTTTCTTTTAGAAACTCACTTGTTTTTCCCATAGAGGCCTTTTCTCTACTACGTAAGGTCTTTAAGCATCTAACTTCAGCTGTTTATTGAGTTTTCTCTTGTAAGCGCCTGAATGCAGATGAATACATTTCTCTCCTGTTAATCTGCTTTTTATCAGTTTAATTTGCAGGCACCCCTGAATAGAATGTAAGAGAATAGAGGAAAAGGTCTTCCTCTCTGACACCAGGCCACTGTAGGCTGCTATTAGGCAACCTTCCCTTACCTGGGTCTTTCTCTGTTCCCTGTTCAGCCCTCCACCCCCATTCTTTCTCATTTACCTCAAGGGAAAAAAAGAAATCAAATCATGTTATCTAAATGAGTCTTCTGACTCATAATTCCTAAGCTGTTTTCTGTCCCTTTAATAAAGCGCATGAGACAGACACACATATTCCTTTAAAAGCATTCCCCCAATTACGGAGATGGCAGACGAGATCCACGGAGTGACCGGTCCACACCAGTGGAGAATGCTACCCCAGTGCAAGTGGAAATTCTCTGCAAATGGACCTTCTATGACATCGTATAGCCATAACATCTGGGTTGTACTAATAATGTTCCCTACACATGTTTTCATGATATCAATCAAAAGAATGAAATTGTCCCGCATCAAGCATGATTTTTAAACAACAAATCAACTCAAACTGGCCACTAGAACTGTATCTCTCGGACTGTAAAGTTAAGTCCTTTGCTAATTAAAGCACAGTGAATGTGAGCTCATATCGGCCCAAAGTAGCATCTAAAGGCTTTTGAAACTGGTTTCTTGGCAGCTGACTCAGACCACACACGCTCACGGCTCATGCACCTGCAACAGCCTAAGAGCCTGAGTATTTCAAAGATCATGTGTAGCCTTCGTCTGCTCTGGTGTCTGGAAGAATTTATCTGAGAAATCTCTGTTCTTCTGTAGTCCTGACATATGTCTTCCCTCAGCTCGTATTTTCACTCCTGCTTTTCTTCTTTCGGCATTAGGAATGCTTTCTTTTGTTCAAGTCAGCCCAAGAGGAGAAACCAGCCTGCTGTGTAATCCTGACAACATTCATAAAAGAGAATTCTTCATAAGTACCCTTGGCACACAGCACCCCTCATCATGTCAGAGGAATCCATGTGTGAGGGACAAAGAGGATTGCTTAGTCTATAAATTGGCTATTCTGACAATGGGGCAATTTTGGTTTTTTTCAAAGTTTGTAAAGCTTAGCGGCACAAATCCCGGCAAGGATTCACGGTGATAAGAAGTGCACCGAAGCTGGTGAACAGGGGGTACCGGCTGGATGACGTGTAAAGTAATCAAATGCATGGTGTTTACACGGTAAACAGTCATGAATTAGAAGTTAGGGTTGGGGAGAATTTGGGAGCCTTTACTGGACGTTCAAGCATTGTGGCAAATCGTGTCTAACATAATAACCATTGTTATTGTTGCTAAACTTTTTAAAAGCTTGCTACATGTCTATGACCATCCTAAGTGCTGTCAGTACATCATCCCATGTAGAATTCTGTGAACTGGGTCTTATTTTGTCTCCATTAAAAAATGTTTATTTATTTTTGAGAGAGAGAGAGAATGTGAGTAGGGGAGGGGCAGAGAGAGAAGGAGAGACTTTCAAGCAGGCTCCTTGCTGTCAGCTTGGAGCCTGTGATCGGGCTCGATCCCATGAACCCAAATCAAGAGTCAGACACTTAACTGACTGAGCCACCCAGGTGCCCCTTATTATCTCCATTTTATTCATGAGGAAACTGAGGAACGAAGTCAGGAAATCTGCTAACGAGAGGCAGGGATGGTGCTGGAACCCAGGCCTCCAGCTACATTGCCTCCACCGTCCTCTTCCTGTTTTTAGCTTTAGCAACATTACACGTTGTTTTGGAGACGTGCGGGCTCTTAGACTTGGAGGTCATGAGGAGATCACACCCCACTCTTCACCTTATGGGTGACAACGTAGAGGCTTGGAGAGGTTACCCAACTGACCCAAGGTCGGGCTGAGTAGAGCAAAGAGTAAGACCGATGGCTTTCCACCACTCGGTGTCACGGGGGCACTGAATTTCCTCCATTAATTTTGCAGCCAGGAGCTGCCTTTTATTGTACGCCGGTGCTTTCAAATTACATGTCTTATCACCTCCAGAAGTGGGACTAAATCCACGGAGTTTTGCAAAAGTAAATGCACCTCTTGAAATCTGGAAGGCTACAGCTACGGGATTATTCACATAAATACATGGTTGGGAGATGAATTTCTGTGTTGCTTTAGGTAAATCTTTTCCCCTGGCCTTGGACTGTGGGGCTGCAGCGAGTCATAAACAGGTAAGAGAGGAAGTGATGCATCAGCTCATCCAACAGTCACACTGCAGACATCAGCTTAGGCATCTCCTAATTTCACTTAAATGAATCAATAGTTCCCATGTGCCTCAGCTTCGCCTTACTTCCTTCTGGCTCTGAGCGAGGCTGACAGTTCTAACTTTTGAGCATGTAGTATGTACTAAGCACTCCTGGGCTCACCCGTTCCTTCACACTCTTAATCCTCCAACAACCTCACCAACGAGGTTCTGTTACTAACCCCATTTTACAGATGAAGAAACCGAGGTTTAAGGAAATAAAGCCACCTGGCCAAGACTGCCTTACCTGAATCCAAGTGATCTAAGTGCCAAGGGTCGGTGGCGGACGACATGGGTGACAGGGTCAGCGGGGAGGCCCCGCAGTTGGACTCCACCAGCTCGCCCTGAATGTGGACGTGAGCAGAGGCGTTGGTCTGCCTCAAGGCTGCCTTGAGAGGCGCAATCTGGTTGAACTGGACTCTGGACAGGCAGCCGGTGAATCCCGGGGTGTTGTATTTGTGAATCTCTTGGTCAATCTTCCCCGTTTCTAAAAGATAAAGAAAGAGAAAATAAAAATCTTCTCCCACTCATTGTAAAATACCCTCATCTTTGATGCCTGCGTCAAACCTTATTCTAAGGTTTCAGTGTGAGATGTTATATTCTTTCAGATAAAATATTAACGACTCGATAAGGCTTAGGGCTGGAGACTTCGCTGTAAAAGGACCTCTGTGTTGCTGGAGAGTGTGTCGGGTGAGGGGAACATGACTCTATTTGTTAAAATAAAATGCACACATAATTACCTTCCTGATACCTGAGGTATTGTTAAAACTAACAACACTCACTTGGTTCTGATTGATTTTTCTCCTCTTTCCCCTCTTACATATATTGAACAAGGCCCCCTGCTCAGCCCTCCTGGTAAATTATGGTTCTGTTTTGTGCCTCCTTTTTATTTTCTTCTTCTTCAGAATTCTTTATTTAAAAAAAAAAAAAGAGTTCCCATAGCCTATATAACAGACCCTTTTCTTTCTTTAGCAACCAATCCCCTCAGAATTTTGAGGTTTATGGAATCCCAGCTAGTATCTGATGGGCATTTTGGGAGTCAGGACAAGTCACAAATACACACACACACACGTACGAATCGCTACCTTCCCCAAGTCTGTGCACTGAATGTTTTCCTAAACTAAAGCAGAGAGGAATCTGAGTAGGGGCGTTTCCAATGTATTGTTTCAGTTAATATAACCACACATTGTCTTACCATTTAGATCGGTAAAAGCAAGTGTCTCTTCCACCCTCTGCCCTGAGTTTTACAGTCTATGAGGCAGAGATGAATGTTGAAAGAGTCTTAGACCTTCCGTCCAGATTGCTGCTTCTCATGGGCGTGGTTCCTGGACCCGCAGCAACCAGCGTCACCTGGGACCTTGTCAGAAATGCCGGGGGTGGAGCAGTCTGTGTTTTCACAAGCCCTCCAGGTGACTGCAGCCCGCTGAGGCTCGAGAACCACGGAGCGGGCACTGATGGCCGCAGTGGGACCAGCCCAGGGGGTGGGCAAATGCCCCTCAGAGAAGAACAGAGCAACTTGTGTTTGGACAGGAGATTATGCCGACATGACTACTGTCTTTTAAAACCAAGACCAAGGATGTGAGACGCTTGCCCTTCCACCTGAACTGTGAAAAACACTGACTTTGGGAAACAGAAGGCTACCTACTTCTTTAAAAAGTTGAATTCGGAGCAGGTGATGTCTCTTCCTGGGGAATGAACCCAGGTGAAGCAGTCTTGCAGAAAAATTTACTTGCCATTAATGAAAGAATAAATCCGTAGAGAAGGATTTGAGGCGTTGGAGGCAGAAGGGGATGAAGTGATTATTCATATTAAAGACTCAGTTCAATGGCTGACCTGTACTCGTCCAATGTGAATTTCTATGAACAGAAGAGATGAACAATGGAGAATGGTAATTCCAACAGGGGCTTACTTAGACAAGTACATAAAGAGACTTTAATTAACCATTCTCCATATTTTCCTCCTACAGTCAATGTCAGTCTGTGATTTGGAGTGAGAGCATGATTCACTTAGCAGAGGAGGCAGAACGCACCCGGGACTGTGAACAAATTCCCACAGTCACGATGTCTCCTACGGGTTCCCTGGATGACCAGGAAGAGGCTCTGGTCCCACTGATCCCTCGCTGGCTGTTCTCTTCTTCCTCCTCTGCTTTCTTGTCAATAATTACAGGGTTACTGGATGAGTGAAGTCATTGATTCATTGGAGGAATGAATATGAACTCATTGCGTCATTGAATGAATTCAGTGATTCATGTGTTCTTTGTCTCCTGGTCTAATATCAGAATTCCTTGTTCGGGCTTCACCAACTTGCCTTCCATGCAAAGAGCTCATATATTTGCCTTTCCTGGAAACATCCTCAGACCAAGCAGACTCGGTGTAACTCTTTGTTCCCAGATTGGAAGGGAGACCTCAGCTCCTGGCTTTCCCAAATTCCTATCTGGCGAACATCTGCAGTCGAGGCACCAGAACAATGGCGGCTGGGTGGTAGAAACCAAGTTCTATCAGCCCCATCTACTGCATAAATGGAGAGTTCCTGTTAGCCTGTCCGGCCTTGGAGCAGGGCTTCAGAAGGAAGAATTTGGGGGCTGGTAGCCACTACCGTCTGGTGAGACCTCAATTCAGTTCAGTTCAATTTAATTCGTTGCATGTCCTCACTGACTGGCCGCAGTAGCCGGAAGGCAGAGATAAATACGCAAGTTGACCCTAAGTAGCTCACAACCTAGCTGGGGAAACAAGCATGCAAACCTCAAAGCAGTACAACTGAACAAATCTGTATAATAACAAGAGTTAACATCTACTGAACCTTTAGAACACACACTCGCTATTTTATACAAATTAGACATTTAACACCTAGAACAACCCTATGGAAAGGGAGCACTACTATCCCTATGGAATGTAGGAGAACAGTGAGGCTTATGCCTAGAGCCCTTAGCCAGGTAGGCAGGAGCCTCTGGAACACTGAGATTTTCTGAGCTGAGAAACAAGCCATGTATTTGGCCAAACGATTGAAGTCTATGGTAAACCTGGGAAGGGAGTCTGCATGGGGCTCTGGAGAACACTATGTCGTTGGATACTTATATCGTTTTCAAGTTTTTTAAAAACATTTTTTTAAGGTTTATTTTTGAGAGACAGAGAGAGTCAGAGCATGAGTGGGGGAGGGGCAGAGAGAGAGGGAGACACAGAATGTGAAGCAGCTCCAGGCTCCGAGCTGTCAGCACAGAGCCCAGTGTGGGGCTCGAACCCACAAACTGTGAGATCATGACCTGAGCCGAAGTCGGATGCTTAACTGACTGAGCCACCCAGGCGCTCCAAGTTGGTTTCAACTTTTTGCTCTCATAAACAATGCTGCAACAAATATGGGAGTGCAGCTCTCTCTTTGCAATCCTGATTTCAATTCTTTTGGGTATATACACATGGGAAGTGAGACCACTGGACCACATGGTAGTTCTCCTAATTTTTTTAAGGAACCGCCATGCTATTTTCCATGGTGGCCACACTGTTCTACATTCCCGCCAATTTCTCCAAACCTTCGCCAAACTTACCTCTTGCAGGTTTTGAGAATAAAAGAAAAGGCAACTCCAGGTTGAGTTTGTTAGGAGGTCAGTTATGCTCTGGTACTGGTGGGAGCATGATGTGCTCAGAGCTCAGGGCCAGACTGGGAGGAGCCTTGAATGCCACGTGAAGATGTTTGTATTTAAGATGGAGACTTAAAGTGGTTGAAGTTGCTGAGGACTGTGATGGGAACAGCGTCAGAAAGGTATTTCTAGTTCTAGGCAGCACAGCGCCTGCTCGGAGAAAGTGGTCACGTGAGCCTCCCCGGGCCGCAACCTCTTAAGACAAGTGTCCTTCTCTTTGTTGTCGGGCTGAGACAGGGTTGGGCCGTGGATGTGGGTAAGAGCGTTGGCTAAGCTGTGAGATCGTCTGTATCGGTGAATCAGTCTTGGTTTTTTTGCCTCTGCTGGGGGACTGGGTAATGAACTTCTCACTCCAGCTTCACTTCAGAGTCCCTCACATGCTTTCCGAACTTGATGTAGGGTGAGCTTCCCTACCACACACAGAAAATGAGCACTTTCAAAGCCATATCTGTCTGAAGGCTCCCAGTTTAACATGGGGTCCCCATTTCTTTTTAAGTTTTTAAAAAATTTTTTTATTCTGAGAGAGCGAGAGTGAGCATGAGTGGGGTAGGGGCGGAGAGAGAGGGAGGGAGAGAATCCCAAGCAGGCTCTCCACTGTCAGCACGGAGCCCGATGCAGGGCTTGAACTCATGAACCAGAGATCATGACCTGAGTCAAAGCTGGACGTTTAACCAACTGAGCCACCCAGGGCCCCAGGGTTCCCATTTCTTAAAGAGGTGTCCTCTCCTGAATGTGTCACACTGAGATGACAGACACAAGGCAGATGGCCAGAGGGGGGCCCAGGGAGGGGGTGCAGGTGGTGGATCAGGGACCCCCGGATGGTGGGAAGGAGCTGTGAGCACAGGTAGACAGGTCAGTGGGGTGGGCGGAGTGTAGGGGCTGGGCCGCAAGCACAAGGCCTGTGGGGAGACTGGTGCTTTCTCCTCTCCTCGGGGCTCCTGCACTCTACTAGCTCACTCCTGTGGCTTCTCCCCTTTCTGGGTTTGCTCCCTATTGGGGAAGATCCCCAGGGTTTCAAATGTTTTCCTTTCCCAAAAGGCGACTGGGTCACAGAAGCAAGAGTTCTGACACCCAGGAGAGCAGCACCAACATTTCCAAGTCGGATGGCGTTCCAAATCTAGCTGAGGTTGGCGGAGACCCATCCCGCTGGTAGGCCGAGCCGGCAAGATGCTCTTACGTCTTCAGGCCTACGTGGTTCTGACTCCGGGCCGCGGGATCATTAGAACATGAAGAGTTTGTACCATAAGCCCGGAATGGCACACATGTGAGGTACTGTGTTTAGTATGTCACCAAGTCTCCCAACAACTCTGGGAGCGAGATCATCCCCACTTCAGAGACGGGAGACTGAGGCATAGGGAAGTTAGGGCTTTGCTAACGAATGAACATGTATGTTTCATATACAAAACAGAGAAGTCAAATATGTTATTCTCAATTTCTCTCTCTCAAAAATAAAATGAGCCTATGCTATGCTGTTTTTATATTTACTTGGATTTTGACATTTCTAGTCAGGGACTCTGTAGAAATGTCATAGTGAGTCTAAAAAAATGTTTTTTTTAACAGCTATTACAGCCTCCTCTAAGCCCATGTCTCATTAGCAATTTAGCCAGTAATAAAATATTTTTAAATGTTTATTTACTTTTGAAAAAGAGAGCCAGACCCAGAGCACAAGCAGTGGGGGGTGGGGGGTGGGACAGAGAGGCTTGGGGACACAGAATCTGAAGCAGGCTCCAGGCTCTGGGCTGTAAGCAACAGAGCCTGGCATGGGGCTCAAACTCACAAGCTGTGAGATCATGACCTGAGCCGAATTTGGATGCCCAACCAACTGGGCCACCTAGGTGCCCCAGCCAGTAATAAAGGTTTAAAAAAAAATTTTTTTTAAATGTTTTATTTCTTTCTGAGAGAGAGAGAGACAGAGAGAGAGAGAGTGTGAGCAGGGGAGCATCAGAGAGAAAGGGAGACACAGAATCCAAAGCAGGCTCCAGGCTAGCTGTCAGCACAGAGCCCAACACGGGGCTTGAACCCACGAACTGTGAGATCATGACCTGAGCCAAAGTTGGATGCTTAACTGACTGAGCCACCCAGGCACACTGCCAGTAATAAAGTTTTAAAAAATGCAATGAACTGACATCAAAGCATCAATTAATGCATGGGTAAGTTCTGTAAAGACTTGTCTGGAATAAAAATCCATATTAAGAACTCTAACACATGATAGTAAAGCTATTATTGCTTTAGTGTGTTTGAGCTCATTACAGGTGAATTACGTTAATCTGTAAAATTGTTGGATCGAGTCTCCCACTGAATCACCTACTACAGCTTGATTCACGGTAAGAAACTACTATCTACATGGAATCTTATCCACCAAGGCGTCATGGGGGGAAGGGGCTGGATCCTGCTCTAAAGAATGCAAATCTTTTTTAAAAATGTTTTATTTATTTCTAAGAGAAAGAGAGAGAGAGAGAGACAGCATGAGCAGGGGAGGGTCAGTGAGAGAGAGAGACACAGAATCCGAAGACAGACTCTAGGCTCTGAGCTGTCAGCACAGAGTCCGACGTGGGGCTCAAACCCACAAACTGTGAGATCATGACCTGAGCCGAAGTCAGACGCTTAACCGACTGAGCCACCCAGGCGCCCCAAGAATGCAAATCTCAAAAAATAATAAAGAATGCAAATCTTAGAAATTCAGTACACCTTGGGGCGCCTGGGTGGCTTAGTCGGTTAAGCGCCCGACTTTCGCTTAGGTCACAATCTCGCGGTTCGTGGGTTCGAGCCCCGCGTCGGGCTCTGTGCTGACTTCCAGCTCGGAGCCTGGAGCCTGTTTCACTCCCTCTCTCTCTGACCCTCCCCTGCTCACGCTGTCTCTCTCTCTCTCTCCTAGAAATAAATAAAAACATTAAAAAAAAAAATTCAGTACAGTCACTTTGGAAGTTATGTTCTCAAGCTGTAATTAGTACTTTAATATCATACATTCCTAATGATGTGAGTTATCGAAAATTGCCCACTAAATACACGACACAATTCCAGGTAAAACCTTACAATGAACTGAGCACGAGGCAGCGGACACATGCAATGCATTACATGCCTTCTGGCTCCCTGTCATTAGCTGAGACAGGGCAACGGTGGCCCCGCTGCCGGCAGAAGCATGCGGGGATCTCGTGGTCACCCACGGACCCCGCCTCCGTGGCTGGACATCTAGATGCTAGCTCCACGCGAGAGAGTTCTCATCTTCCTTAGAGATGAATCTCATCCATCTATTCTTGTATATCCCCTGGGGCCCTGTTCATCAGCTGAGTTTGGTTTTGTTTTACACTTTTTAGAATTTCCTATCAATATTCTTTTCTGGCGGGGTGATGTGATATGATGAAATATCCCGGTAAAACTCAATGTTTTATGTTTTATGAAAGAGAGCCAAAAGATGTTAGAATGTCAGTGAGGCCTGATTTAAAACTTTTTTTTTTTAACGTTTGTTTAATTTTGAGAGACAGAGACAGAGTGCAAGTGGGGGAGGTGCAGAGAGAGAGAGAGAGAGAGAGAGACAGAGAGACAGAGAGACAGAGAGAGACAGCGTGAGTGGGGGAGGTGCAGAGAGAGAGGGAGACACAGAATCCGAAGCAGGCTCCAGGCTCTGAGCTGTCAACACAGAGCCTGATATGGGGCTCAAACTCACAAACCTTGAGATCATGACCTGAGCTGAAGACAGATGCTTAACTGACTGAGCCACCTAGGCACCTCATATATATTTACATATATAAAGTTCTTTATATATGAACAGACTTTATATATTTATATGTATTTGTTTCCAGAAGTACGATTACTGGGAAATCTATCTCACTGAAAATGCACTCATCTTTGAAAATATGGTTATTTGGCTCTTTCACTGATGCTCATCTATGAATGCTGAATATCTTACTCTATAAACCCTCCTGGAGCCTCAAGCGTGGAGTAGTGGTTATGTGGAATAAGTAGGGAGTGGGTTTGAAATCACCGCCTGAGTTAAATTTAAGTAATTCTTGAAATATCAGCCTGACGAGAAAAGGTGAATAGTCACCTAATACACACTTGGAAATATGAGCTGGGTGCCGCTGGGCTGGCAGCCACCCTAAGTGGCAACACTCAAGATTAGGGCTGAGCATCTGGGGCTCAACTAACAGAAAAGCTGGATGTAGTTGATCGGATTGGATATAATTTTCCCATCTGGTCATAGCTGTGTGGACAGGAGCCTGAATGGATCAGTAGGATCAATAAATGGGAAATAACCATCACTGTAAGAAACATCAAAAAAGACGGGGAATAAAGCAACACAAAAAAGCCATGGGTGTTAATCTAAGAAAGCAAAACAGAACCACATAAACCTCATTCCTCAATTCTAGCATGACCGGATGACAAACCTTAGGCAGGGCGTCGAAATGTCACAATCTAGGTTCAATGTCAGCTCTCTGCTCTTACAGGCTAAATTTTTTAATCCATGACATCTTCCTGACCAGCTGCCTTTCCAAAGGTGCACAGACAGCTAGAATTAAATCCATACACATGACTGATGGATAGAATTCAATACTGTGACATTTTATTAATCCCTGAAAGAAAGACACTAATGAAATTTCATTGTATTTATTATATGCTTTTCTCTCTTTTGGAGGAAGGGCAGGACTAAAATATGCAGGTGTAATTTAAATAGCTCTTGACCTGTGACAAATGCTAACTTGGTTACAAAGAGGCCATCTGCTGGGAGAAGCAGAATTTCTTCCTCCTGCATTGCAAATCATTTTCTAAGGATTAATAAAACAAAACTGGATTCTTTTCAGAAATAATAATAAAAAGAAATATCTTTTTTTTAAATATTTTTATTTATTTCTAGGAGAGAGAGAGAGAGAGAGAGAGAGAGAGAGAGAGAGAGACAGGGTGAACAAGGGAGGGTCAGAGAAAGAGGGAGATACAGACTCCGAAATAGGCTCCAGGCTCTGAGCTGGCAGTCAGCACAGAGCACGACGCGGGGCTCGAACCCATGAACCGCGAGATCACGACCTAAGCGAAAGTCGGACGCTTAACCGACTAAGCCACCCAGGCACCCCTAAAAAGAAATATCTTAATATGAAGATGCGAGCCCACTACATATTTTGCAAGAAGATGAAATATTACATTTTTGTTTGTATAAACTTATTACGGTCCCTGAACTTTTGTAGGACATACACCTAGGCTGAAATTGTCATTCCCTAGCCTAAGTTATTTAAAAAAAATTTTTTTAACATTTATTTATTTTTGGGAGACAGAGACAGAGCACAAGCAGGACACGGGCAGAGAGTGAGGGAGACACAGAATCCAAAGCAGGCTCCAGGCTCTGAGCAGTCAGCACAGAGCCCAACGCAGGGCTCGAATCCGCAAACCGTGAGATCATGACCTGAGCCGAAGTCCAACACTTAACCCCCTTAACCGACTGAGCCACCCAGCCACCCTTCCCTATTCCTAAATTCGTATCTGAGAACTACAAGCTTATGATGGCTGGTTAATATAATTCAGTTGTGATTATAAAACAAAAGGAAGATAGGATCCCTGAGCTGTTTGCAAAACACCAGACATTTGGCATCCTACAGAACACACATATCCAAAAGATAAATTTTCCATTTTCTCCTGAATGTTTCGAGTTGTCAGACATGAGACGGAAAGCCTGGTGCCCCTTTCCTGCAGCCTGGGGGTGTCCTGCCACACGGCATGATTTTTCAGGGCTGAGAATAACAGGCTTTGGTGAAAGTAACAAGACCTTTCAGAAAAATGGATGTACCTGTCAGTCAAACCAGCGAGCTGGGCGCTGGGGCTTACTTCACTACAGGTCTGATTTATCTCTCGAAATCGTAGTAAATATAAGCTGTGTGCCCTAGCTATTTGCTGCGGGAGAACAGAACATGAGTTGGAAACCAACAAACCTTCTTACTCTTTGGGTTTTATCCCACTTTTCCTTTTGCATTTTAAGTAGTGAGTAGCGGAAATAGAATTGTACGCACAAAATTGCCAAATTGAAATGTAGCACTGAAAAATAATTTCTTCTGTGTGTGCTCTGCTTCTGCTAAAAGTTTTGTTTTGTTTAGGCTTTGGAAACACCTATTACACTGTAACCAGCATCATAAGCAGAGTGAATTTTAGCATCTACATTTTCCTGAATTCCTCTCCAAAGCACTGAAGAGTATTCCAGCCAAGAGCGGCCCAGGGTCTTTGGAAGCTAACTCCCTAGGGAGCTGGGGAGTTTGGGGCAATGGAAAAAGGAGGAGGGAAGGGAGTAATTCATCTATCTCACAAGCAGCCTAAGTGGAGGCTAGAAGTATATTAACGAATTTTTGCATTTCCAGATTCTGTCAAAGAGAATGATTCCGTAAAATAAATAGTGGTTTCCTTCCTTTGTTCTCACCGGTATTGTAATTCCTACTCAGGGGGCATCTAAAGCCTTCTTACCCAGGAGAGGAAAAAAAAATCCTTTGAGGGCTACGATGGCATGAAAGCCTGACCATTAAAGCATTAGGAAATGGATCTGGAGGTAGGGGTTGAAGGCAATGGTTTTCCTGGGGCAATCAGACCTGTCACGCACACACAAAAAGAGGAGGGGAGAGCTGTTGCTAGAAAATGTACTGGGGGGGGGGGAGGGGGCGTTCCCTCCACTGGATCTCAAGGTTACATAATTAACCTAAGAAAGAATTCAAATCTTGGGACTCCGACCTAGGAAAAGACTTTAGGGGCAATTCTAATGGATGTGTGTGGGTTAAACCAGAAGCTGGTGTGGATCTTCACAGGAGCCTGAAAGTTATACCTGGGCTGACCCTGGACGCCACAAAGGAATGGAGTCCAGACGCATCTGGGGGCCTATGGGCATCTGGTGAGGTTCTCCCCCAACACCTTCTTCTCCATTGTTCCTTTGAAACCAGTGTGTTGATTTTCAGACTGGAGTAATAGCCTACTGGGTTGGGGGAGCTCTGACAGAGGCCACCTACCTGTCAACAAAGCATTTTATTGCCTCTCATGACATTTTTTGTGATCAAGACAGGTATGTCTGGGCTCATGAAAGTAAGAGTGTTTAATTTTATTTATTATTTTCTAAATTTTTATTTACTTTGAGAGAGTGAACAGAGAAGGGGCAGAGAGAGGGAGAGAGAGAATCCCAAGCAGGCTCTGCACCACCAGCAAGGAGCCCGACATGGGGCTCAAACTCACGAACCATGAGATCATGATCTGAGATGAAATCAAGAGTTGGACACTCAACCAGCTGCCTTGAAAGTAAGAGTATTTTAAAGACAGATTTATAACAAGATGAACTGTGGGTGGAAATATGATCAATGGGTAGAAACTGGCATCAGGGGAGAATTTTCAATGGTATGATTCCAAACTGACATTTTATTATTTTATTAATTTAGATAAGGACATCAATGGCACATTGACCCATGGGTCATGAGTATTTAGGAAAGGGTAGTTTTGAGATCACAGGGTCATGAGCCAAAGGGACTCTAAGAGGCTGATATGATAGTCTGGAACTAACTAGAAAACTACAGCAGACACAAATACCTTATTTCTTTAATTGGAAATACCATTCTCCCCCATCACCTTCACGATCACACTGTACAGGATACACCCAATGGCAGCACACACCTTCCTTCCTTCCCTGTCCCACCTCACTAGGGTATTTTTTTTTTTAATGTTTATTTATTTTTGAGAAAGAGAAAGAGAGAGACAGCGTGAGCAGGGGAGGGGCAGAGAGAGAGGGAGACACAGAATCTGAAGCAGCTCCAGGCTCTGACGCAGGGCTTGAACTCACAACCACAAGATCATGACCTGCACAGAAGACAATTAACTGACTGAGCCACTTAGGCGCCCCCAGGGGACTAGGGTATTTTAATTACAAGTGACTTAGGAGTTAAGAGATGTGGTTGAATCAAGGAAAAGATGGAGTCTAGACATTAACCCAGAAGATGGTTTCTGAGACTATCTCTTCCAGTGTTCAGGTTAAGCCCGGACAGGTGTTCAGTTCAGGACACAGAGGGTGTGTACAGCAGGGTGTGGTCCCCTATCTTGAAACCATGTTCCTACCCCAACTTCTCACACCGGCACTGGCCACCATAACTGAAGACCTTCCCTCTTGTGAATTGTTAATTACTCCCCACGGCACCGGGTATAGAAGGTAAGGAAAAGTAAAACGAATCCGTCTCTAATTTACCTAAATCAAATGACTTCTATGATTCAGGTGGGGTTTAGGGGGTCTGTTGATTTTCCTTTTCCTTTTAACGAAGGACCAGGGACACCTCCCACGAAATTTGTTCGGGGAGGGGGGCTTCTTTTTCAGCTCTGTGTTAGCAGACTATTTATTTTCCCAGCTGGGTTTATCTGCAAGTTCTATTACCTCCACTCTTGTGTCTTTCAGAAGGTGCAAATTATAGCGGCTGCAGCACCTCGAGGAAGCTGCATTTTCTCAGCACTGCTACTCACTTTGCTCCTGGTCTCCTGCGGTGTGCTTTGTTTCAGAGAGGATGAGGGCTTAAAATATTTTCTGGGGCAATTGCATTAACTTCTCTTCTAAAATATGTTATTGTGAATCCTAGGCATCCTGGAAAATGAATCTGCGTGGAGAAGACTTTTTTTTTTAACTGAGGACTTTGCTCTGGTGTCACGAACACAGGTCAGTATTTCTAACTGCATCTCTGTCTAGAATGCTTCCTGAGGCACAAAAAGACCCAACAGCAGGGCCGCGTTATGACTTTCAATGGAGAAAAAAGTGCCCCTTCCTCTATGTTTGAGGAAAAAAAAAAAAAAAAAAAAAGCCAAACATGGTATTTTAAGACTGGGTTGGTTTAAGACGAATATATTAATATATGAAAACATTTTCACCTAGCTCAGAGTTTATTTTTTTTCTTCTGGTTTCAAGTTTACTTATTTGAGAATGAGAGAGACACGGGGTGGAGGCAGAGAGAGAGGAAGAGAGAGAGAGAATCCCAAGCAGGCTCTGCACTGTCAGTACAGAGCCTGATTCAGGGCTTGAACCCATGAACCGCGAGATCACGACCTGAGCCTGAACCAAGCCAAGAGTTGGACGTTTAATCGACGGAACCTCCCAAGCACCCCTGAAAATCAACTTGATCTGCTCTGGTATTTTAAAATTTGTGAACTATTCAGGGTCACCTGGGTGGGTTAGTCGGTTAAGCGTCCGACTTTCCCTTAGGTCATGATCTCACGGTTCGTGGGTTCAAGCCCCAAATCGGGTTCTGTGCTGACTTCCAGCTCAGAGTCTGGAGCCTGTTTCGGTCTGTGACTCCCTCTCTCTCTGACCCTCCCCTGCTCACGCTGTCTCCCTTTCTCTCCTAGAAATAAACAAAACATTAAAAAAATTAAAAAAAATAAAATTTGTGAACTATTCTAAAAATCACAGTTGTCTTCTTCCAAAGATGATATTTTTTTTAGCTATAAAGCTGTCTACCATTTGCAGAATTTTTTTCCATGTTTGGTCTTGGGCAAGAATCCATGGAAAAAGTGTGCTCCTAATTTTACAGCAAGGTTGAGAAGAAAGTCTTATACAGATCAACTTTCTTAGGGAACACTCATTCATTCAAGGATCGATTTATTAAATAACTAGTGTAGGCTAGGCGGCGGGAATCCAGCACTGAAAAAGAGAGGGTTTCTACCTTAAAGGACTGTAATTTCATCTCACAGAATAGTGTATATTCTGATGACATGATGCAATGGTATTTGCTGCATGGCTTACAGACTGAATGAGTAAGTGTAAGATGAGGGAGCTCCTTTTATGGGGTGAGCTCCAAAACCAGTTTAGCAATGATCAAAAACATCATTCCACTCCACAGGGAAAACCTAGTGCTCTGGGATGCAATTTCACCAGAAAAATTAGATTCAGGAAAGGGATGGAGTGAGGTGGGGGGTGGTAGTGGATATTAGTCTGAATGAGACAATCAGGGGAGGCCACTGCTGAGATTATGTTTGGGCTCTGAATGAATTTAAAAGGTCATGTACTTTTTTAGGGAAAAGCATTCTAGGCAGAAGGAACAGTAATCACAAAGGCCCTGAGCAGACACATGTGTGTGTGTCCCGGCTTCCCCTTAAAGGCTGAAATTCTAGGCTGGGATGGGGGGTGGATCCTGCTTGCCCAGGTGTAGACGGGGTGGGTGACTTTCAAACTTCCTGCTGGCAGCTTTGTATTCGACTTGGCATGTGGCCACAAAGGCACCCTCCTGGGTAAGGCAGAGGCGGCTCTGTGGCCCCGCAGCCCACACATACGCTGGGTGCTGGACGGGCGCCTGGGGGCCGCTTTAAGGCCGGAGGGAAGGAGTGGGCCGTGGGCCCGCTACCATCAGTCACCCGCAGCACGGCAGCCCCATCCCTCCACTCCTCAGCAGAGGTAAGTGCTGTGGTCACAACACAGAGCAGCCAGCAAAGGCCTGCAAGGACCCTGCTGTGGGTTGAGGTGTGAAAAGAAAGATGTGCTGAAGTCCAACCCCTGGTGCCTGTGAACGTGCCCTTATTCGGAAATAGGGTCTTTGCAGATGTCCTGAAGTTCAGAGGAGGTCACTTTTTTTTTTTTTTAAGTTTATTCATTTGAGAGAGAGAGAGAGAGAGAGAGAGAATCCCAAGCAGGCTCTGTGCAGTCAGCAAAGAACCTGATGTGGGGCTTGAACTCAAGAAACCGTGAGATCATGACTTGTAACCAAGAGTTGGACTCTTAACCGACTGAGCCACCCAGGTGCCCTGAGGTCATATTTGATTAGAGTAAAGGGGGGGGTGTCCCTCATCCAGTGACTGGTGTCCTTGCAAGAAGCAGAAGAGAGACACAGACACACAGGGAGAAGTCGGGGTAAAGACAAAGGCACAGACTGATGGCAAGATGCCATGGTCCCAGAGCATCAGTGATCGCCAGCAGCGGCCAGAAGCCGGGACAGAAGAACAGCCTCTCCCCCTGAGTTCCCGGGAGAGAACCCACCCTGCTGCCCACTGGACTTCAGACCTCTGGCCTCCACCATCATGAGAAAATACATTTCTGGATTTTAAGCCACACAGTTTGTGGTATTCGGTAGGAACGAAGACAGAGTCGGGGACGGCAGGGAACCCGGGGCCCCTGGCGTTCTGGAAATGAGACTGGAGGGGAGAGAGGGCCCATTTGCCCCTAGAGTAGACTGAGCTTAAAAGAAACATTGTTGAAATGAGATACTTGTTCAACCATGAGGGCAGCTTAAATCTCTGCCCAACCCAAGCCACGAACACAGCACTGAGCGTCTGCTGCAGAAAATGAAAACAACATGTCCTTTGGCTCATCTGACTTTAGTTCATATACTTGTAAGCCCTTTACAAACTGATAGAAATAACGCTTTTTCCAGAAGCGTGGTAACAGAGAAAGGGATCACTCTGGTCTTCTCTGGGGTCACTTCTGGAAGTTGGGGGCCCCTCCTCTACCGCGTCCACAGCCCCCAGCGCCTAAATGCTTTGACTCAGAATCTTTCAAGTGTTGGAGTCTTCTTCCTGGGCTGAGAGAAGTGGATCCAATAACCTGAGGGGTTTATTGCTATTCCCCTTGTGCCCACTGGTGTCTCCCTTCCCTACCTCAAGGCTGGAGGGGTGGGGCTGTGTCTGGCTCCAGGAGTGGAGAAGCACTCTCTCGTTGCTTCTAGATTGTTCTCTTCATCCAAATGCTTGGTAGCCTCAAGGTCTCTTTCCTCCTCCTCCTCCCCCTCCTCTCTCTCCTTCTAACTTTTCTCTGTACCTCATAAAGACTTTGAAGGCTTAGAATGGTTAATCTGAATCAGAGAAAAATGCCCTTGGTCCAGATGAAGCCTGGAACAGCGTGTATTTCAGAGCAGACGGCTAGGAGTCATTGTTTGCAGTACTGGTTTGATGGCACAGAGTTAAGGAAATTTTTTTTACTGTTGATTTATTTTTGAGGGAGAGAGAGACAGAGTGTGAGAGGAGACACAGAGAGGGAAGGAGACAGAATCTGAAGCAGGCTCCAGACTCTGAGCTGTCAGCACAGAGCCCAACACGGGAATTGCACTCAAGAACTGTGAGATCGTGACCTGAGCCGAAGTCGGATACTTAACCCCCCAAGCCACCCAGGTGCCCTGATTACATATAGTTTAGCTTTTCCTTGTGTTCAGTCAGTGCTGGTCTCCTTCCCTCCCAGTCCTGCCCGCCCATGGCTGCTTGAAAGGAATTCTAAGGATTCTTCTAGAAGCTACTAAAACCCACATCACTGTTTCTAAAGATTCCCTTGGCTAAGAAATTTTACTGTACTTTTCACATCTAGAGAAAAGTCCTCAATAAAGATCAAATGCAAATCTGGGCACCTGGATGGCTCAGTCGGTTAAGCGTCCGACTTAGGCTCAGGTCATGATCACACGGTTAGTGGGTTCAAGCCCCGTGTCAGGCTCTGTTCTAGTAGCTAGCTCAGAGCGTGAAGCCTGTTTCAGATTCTGTGTCTCCCTCTCTCTCTGACCCTCCACTGCTCATGCTGCCCCTCTCTCTCTCAGAAATACAAAAAAACCCACAAAAAACAAACAAACAAAAAAAACAAAAAAACCCCCACAACACCCAAACAAACTTCCAAAAAATCAAAAACAAATCACTGAAAGTAACAATGACTCTGAAGGTATTACATCTGCACCTGAGTGTCCTAAACACTTAAAGGCACCAACTGAAGAGATTTCTTGTATGTCCCGGGTTAGCGAGATGTATTTTCTCTGCAGACAATTTAGAGTGGGGGCTTATAAGGTCTCCTCTTTCTACCTTGCTTGTGTAAGGGCACAAGTCTAAACCAGACTGACTTCATAACAGGCTTTAAGTTTCCCCTCTAAACTCGAAGGCCTAAGTTTCAGTTTCCCTGGAACTATCAGGCAGCTACACACTGCCCAAGGCCGAAGAAACTGCCCACCACTTCACTCCACCACACTACCTTGGCAACGCCCAATCAAGAAAGGCCAGCAACTATAGATAAATCTTAGCTAACTAATGTTAAAGTTAACCCGTTAGGCGCCGAACAAGACCCTAGGCTTGCTCTGTAATTGGTTGAATTTAAAAGTACTCTAAATGTTGTAACTGGGTCTCGCCAAAAGTAACAAATACTCTAGACAATGTGTATGGTTAAACCCGCTGTCAATGATATTGTATAATTATGATTGGATCCCTGTTTCCATGCCACAACTTCTGTAACTCCCCCGTCACAAACCCCATAAAAACCCTACTCTGCCTTTGTTAGAGGCTCTCAGCACAGATCCACTGCGTTGGTGAGGTCTGGGAGCCCGAGCTCGAGCCCATAATAAAGCCCTTTGCCTTTGCATGCATGACTCGGTCTCCCCGGTGGTTTCTGGTCGTTGAGGATACTGCGATCTGGGTATAACACTTGCTGTTAAAATTCATACAATAAAAAAGACAATGTAAGACACAAGAAACGAGGAAGGTTGAATATACTGAACCTGTCTTAGTGAATGAGTTTACAGAAGAGCCTTCCAGAAGGAAGGACCAAATTTCCACGAAAGGAAACCTTCAGAAGATGACTTAAGTATTGCAACTCTTCAGCAGTTTAGTTGCCTGCACCTCTGATTTCTGGATCAGAGCAAAGGCCCACAGAAGCAGGACACACATACAAAGAAGGGACGTCACATGCGAGTCACTCACGACGCGTGCACAACACTTCCAGCTCTTCCTATGAAAAGACAAACCATGTTCTTCAAATTTGGTACAGGATATGCACCTAACCTGAAAGGTGTCCTCACTTATATTGAACAGTGGAGGCTCTGTCCCTGTTGTAACTATAGAACAAGGATTCTGGAAGAGCTCGGATTTTCCCCCTCCTCATCCACAGCAAATCCAGGGAAACAGTAACAATAACAGCCGACATCTCGAGCGCGTATTTCATGCGGGCCCTGCCCTGTGCTGAGCGGTGTACATGTGTTCACTTCTTTAATTCTTGCAGCTCCTCTGGAAAACAGGTGATTTCCTTGCTTCTCGTTCTGCGGAGGAAAAAGGCCTGGACAAGTCAAGATTCTTCACCCTTCTGATACTCTGATGGGCACGAGTATTCCCTAATGTTTTCCTGGTCATGTGCTTGAAAGCGGAGCATCTGAGAGCTGACAAACAGACTTGTAAAGGAGGCGAGTTCTATTTCCGGAAAGTTAAGGGAAAGGACAGAGCCCCTAACTGTGGCTTCTAGAGATGTTGCCTTCCCCCCCACGCACCCCTCCCCCCCGCCCGGACACCCCAGGAGAAGACGCCTCAGGCTCCTGGTGGGCAAAGGGAGCCTGCCCAAGAGCCCTGCCTCACGCCTTCAATCTCTAAACTGTCAAACGCTCCCTTCTCTCCCGTGGTCATTTAGCCCGCCTCTGTTCCTGTCGGAATGCTCTCGGTAGCCTGGAGGCCTGCCATTTTGCTTTCCTCTCCCGATTTCATCCTCCTCCTTGCCCAAATGGGATCCTCTCCTTCCTCTACCAGAAAGAACGTGCCCCTCAAAATGATCAACCAGACCCTCCACGCCCTGACCCCACCTTCTTGTCCACTCGCCCTCCACCGACCCAGGGGTCTGACCACCTTGAGCCACCTCCGGGCTGAATGTGCACACCCCTTGTGGCCTCCTCAGAGGGGTAACAGCGCTGTTACTCTACGTGATGACAAGCTTGTCTCCCCCACTGGACCAGACGCATCTCGAGGAAGGCGCATGTCTTCTGCTGTGGGGCCCTCTTCACACAGCAGAGCGCTTGGAACCCGGGCTCCCAGATGGGGAGCGAATGAGATGCGTGCAACTTCCTGCTCGTCTGATACTTGTTTGAATTTTCTGCATACAGACATCTGCATGCTGACTGTAAAGCAATCATCGTGACCCACACGCGTACGCTTAATCACGTACGCACACACACGTGGAGGTGAAGTCAGGAATATTTACTGATCCTTTCTAGATAAAAGGCCGTGTGCTTGGCACTGTGGGGTGGAGAGAAGCAGGCAAGCCACAGTGCCCCGGAGGGCTCTCACCGTCAAGAGTAAACATGAGCACAGGGAAAACAAGATGAAGGCCATGATGTGCGTTCGGAGAAGAGAGCTATGGATTAAGACTGGGGCAGGAAGACCTCATGATGATGGAAATAACCCCTGAACCAGGTGCAGTTTGAAGAGAAAAGGACGGTGGTGGAGAGAGGGGCAGGCGTATGCAGAAAGACACCGACGGAGCTCACGTGCAAGGCGTAAGTACCACAGAGGACCCGGTGGATAAACCTGGAAAACGACTCACCTTCGGGCGGATGTTGGGCAAGAGCCCCGAATTTCAAATCAGTTTATATCGATTTCTTTTTTTTTTTTTTTTGTAGTAAAGCACTCAATCACATAAAATTGAAAAGCCTGGGGAAAACTGAAGATGTGGGTCGGTTAGGTCACTTTGGCATTGGCGGGTGAGATGGGTAGAGAGGACACAGAAAGTGGGGGGCCGGGACATGGGGCTCGATCTCATGAATCGTGAGATCATGACCTGAGCTGAAATCAAGAGTCGGACACTTAACCGACTGAGCTGCCCAGGAGCCCTCACAGATGAATATACTTCTAAAACCCTGGTTTTCATCTGCAATAGTTTGGCAAATAGGAAAAAGTGCTGATAAATGCGAGGAAAGTTAAAAAAAAAGGTAAAGTTACTATACTAAAGGATACCACTTGCATAATAGGCAATAAATGCTGGCATCTTCTCAAGGGGGCTCTACCGTTAGAGGGTTCACCTCTTGGATCTTGGTTAAGCTGGAATTCAGTCAAGAGGCACCCAGCATGCCAGAGTCTCTCCCCAGCAGCAGAGCCACCAGGGAGCCGGCACTTTCCATACAGATTATTCATTTTGATGATCAAAGTCCCAGTGACTATTACTATCTGTGAGTTCACAGGCTGAAGAAAGCCTGATGACTCCTGGTGCACAAGACTTATTTTTATGATTATATTCTCTTAACTTCTAGTCCTTTATGGGTGATTTTATTAAGAGTGAGCGGAAAGGTCATGTGCCAAGCAGTCAAGCGCCCACCGAAAGAAATCAAGGCTGTGTCTCAGATGGGAAAGTTTAACAAGTTAAAGGTGTGGATACTAATAAAATGCAAGTATCAGTATGTTCTAAGTGCGCGTGTAACCGCATAGGCACGTAATCATCCTTTCAAAATGCAGTAAGAGGGTGGATATGGAGACCTCTAGTTTACAGGTGAGGAAACTGAGGCTTGGTTCTGGGAAGTAGCTTATCACTTAGCTAATAGATGGACGAGCCATTGCTGCTGACACTCATTCCTGGTTCCCAGAGACCCAAGTTCCCGTAGTTACAAAAACGGATGTTCACTCTGATGACAGGTGTGGCATGTGGCGTGGCTCTCCTCAGTGACACAGACTATCTTTGGTTGGGTTCTGTTTGCCACACCTCTACCCCCGCCTTTTTTTTTTTAAGTAGGCTCCATGCCCAGCACAGAGCCCAACGCGGGTCTTGAACTCACAACTCTTGAGATCAAAATCTGAGCTGAGATCAAGAGTCAGAGGATTAACCAACTGAGCCACCCAGGCACTAATTGCATAGTATATTACTTTGTTTCCAAACTATGTAAAACTTTTCTGGAGGAAAACTGATGAATCCATGTTGACTTCCGGCACCCTGGGATGCCAAAGGGATTCACAATGTTTGAGACAGAGTGTTTACCGTCAGTGTTCACACGTGGGAGCTGTTCTGCTCATTTCCTGTTTGGAGTCAGTCCCTGAACAACTGGAAGTCGACTGAGAAACCAAGATCGACAAGGGGCTCATCTCCCAGGAAAGGAAGAATCCTCGGTGGGATTACATGAAATCGCCGACATTCAGCGCATAAAGTTAACTTGGCAAATTTAGTGCTAGAAGAGAGAAGGGAGGAAAAAGCTGCCAATGGAAATAATTTTGACTAAGTGTCTTAGTGCTCTTAATTACGGAAAGAACATCGGGAGGGTCTAGGCAATGAGTATTCTCAAAAAGCAGCGAGGGGCCAAGGTATGAAGAAAGTGAGTTTATTTTACTGGTATTCTCTAAGTCAAGAATCATCATTATTTATCAAAAAAATTTTTAATGTTTATTTTTGAAAGAGAGGGAGAGAATGAGCAGGGAGGGGCAGAGAGGGAGACAGAATCTGAAGCAGGCTTCAGGCTCCGAGCTGTCAGCACAGAGCCTGATGCGGCACTTGAACTCATGAACTGCGAGATCATGACCTGAGCCAAAGTCAGATGCTCAACAAACTGAGGCACCAGGCGCCCCTCATCATTATTTATTTTTTAAATTTTATTTTAGAGAGCAAGAGAGTATGAGCAGGGCAGGGGGGCAGAGGGAGGGAGAGAGAAAATCCCAAGCAGGCTCCGCGCTTAGTGCAGGGCCCGATGTGGGGCTTGATCCAATGACCCTGGATCATGACCAGAGCCGAAATCAAGAGTTGGACGCTCAACTGACAGATCCACCCAGGTGCCCCAAGAATCATCATTGTTAACGCTGTTATTACTAAGGATAATAGTAATTATATCCGCTAAACTTCTGCCTTTCAAGGCGAGCACAGGGCTGACTGCTTTATGTATAAAGCTCATTTACGTATACCTCATTTAAAACCAGGCTTTCCTTGGCTTCATCAGTTATGATGTTTGTTTGATTTTGTTTTGTCATTGATGACATCCTTTCCTCCACACCAATGTGGGGTGAACTGTGCACGTCAGCTTGGAGCAGCCCTGGGTGGGAGTTCACGGACCATGTGTCGAGTTGGGAACGCGGAGACGGGGGAGGGGAGGAAGGATGCAGTTATAGTCCTCTCCGAAAAGGTCCAGGCAGGTCTCAATCTGCGGCTCCGTGTGTCCTTGACCAGACCCGCAGTCTAACGCCTGCCCCAGACCATTTCCCCAGGTCATTTTAGGAAATGTGTCTAAATCCCAACATAGCCAGACAATTTTGGCCACATCAACGACTTTTCCACAGGAACAGTTCAAAGACTCAAAGAATGAACTGGTTATCAAAGGGCACCAGAAAAATGTGGCGGAAAAGAAATACTCAGTAAGATTTGCTTCTAACTATTGGATACTAGTATTTGCTTGACAGGCTTAGAACCAGATATTTTCAGTTTATCAAAAATACAATAGACTCCTTGAATATTTCTCAACATCTGCTAGGGCTTGCCACTCAAGGCTGTGATTTCCTGGGTTTATCTGAGTTTTCAGGTTGTACAAGCTGATTATGGGCTGTACAATTTTGTTATTCAGAGATCTGCATTTGTTTTTATCTCAGAATAACACAAATTTAGGGCTAAACCTTAACTTCCTGGCTAAACTTTAGTCCTGGTAAAGGAAGCTTTTGATAATAGCTCTGCTCATTCTGATTGTGCTCCAACAAAAATCCTTGGTAATGAAAATACTGGAAGCCGGAGACAGACACAAAAAATATTAATATAAAATTGGAATATTTTGGTTTGCTTTTTGCTTTTTGAATCAAGCTTACTGAAGTATCTGTATGCAATCAATGCACCTATTTTAAAGTAGAGTTCTGGTGCATTTTGCCAAATATCTACATATATGTAATATTCCAATCAAGATATGCAACATTTAAGTTGGAAGTTTGTACAAATTCCACTTGGCTTCCTGATGTGTGGGGGTGTGTGTTTGTGTGTATGGCAGGGGAGCAGCGAGGGGGGAATTCATCCCTGAAAATGAAGGTACTTAAAAGAACTTTCACCCTAGTGGAAGGAGATTTTTGAGAACAATTCTACGTGAGATTTTTAATAGTTCTGCCATTTGCAGAAGAAAATTCGTAGAAGAATATAGCATCGCGCTCAAAATCTTGTCAGGTGATGTTGATTTATAGAACAGTCTGTGCCAGAGAAAGCCTTTTTTTCCTGCTTTTTAAAGGCCCCTTCAGAGACAAAAGGGCATGTTTTGATCTTTTTAAAGTTTATTTCTTTATTTTTGAGAGAGAGAATCACAAGCAGGCTCTGCATTGTCTCACAGAGCCCGACCTGGGGCTCGAACTCACGAACCGTGAGATCATGACCTGAGCTGAAACCAAGAATCAGACGTCTAACTGACTGAGCCACCCAGGCGTCCCCAAAGGGGAGTGTTCTGTAGACAGTGGGGCACATGCTTTCCTCAGTTTCCAGGTCCTGGGGTTAGAAATCATTCCAGAATGCAGTTTTGCATAATCAAGTATGAATCCTTGACTATATAAAGGTATCTATGTTCTCCCTTTAATAAAACCCTCACTGGCTCCCTCTCTTGCAGCTTGTTTCCTCCAGCCTCCCTCTCACCCCACAGCATTCTCCGAGGGGGGTCATTCACTGGGCCTTCTCAGAGCAACCAACCTAAGGACTTGAAGATAGTTCCCAAACAATTGGTGGATTCCTGCCCTGCTGACCTCACACTCTCAGAATTAGGACCCAGGGCTCTCTCTTGAGCATCCTGTTAGCTTCTGTACTCACCATTAGCAATACTGTCTTTAGACCGCGTTCCAGCAAAATTGAGTTATAAAGCCTCAAAAGCTCATCTACTCTCGGAATCTGGGCAGTTCTGCTCTGAAGGTTAACTGATAGAATGGTTTGAGATATACGGCAGGTGGCTTTGGAGAAAGGTGGAGAAGGGAGCCTGTTCTAAGGGAGGTGCTGGGACAAAACCCTACCCGTGTGGTTCAGGAGAAAGCCCCAGATCAAGGATGCCCCCCTCCAGTGCCTAGAATGGGACCTGGGTGTGCTGGGAACTCAGCATTTATGGAATAAATGAACAGATGTAGTCACAGCAATGGGATCCATGGTTCCAATCCCTGCCCCCACTCTTTGGAGCTGGTATAAATGAGCTGGGGAAAGCTCAGAGTTCAGGAGTGAAAGAACTCTTTCTGAATTACTTAGCAAATGTGCTGAAGACAAAAATCTGAATTTACTGCTCATGAGGAGATTTTAAAGAAGAGCTTATCTACTAAAGGCTGACTTAATAAAACCATGGATAACGTTCCTGCAATGAGAGCCCTTACACGAGGCTGACTTGAGCTGTTGCCTGGTGTCCCTCTAATAATTTATGATATCCCTAGGAAATGCTGGTTCTGAAAATAAGACAACCTTGGAGAAGAATTTAATGCAAGTGCACTTTGTGGTTACTGTTGGAGACAGTCCATCGATCCCCCGGAGTACAATGACTGGTTGCAATAAGCAACAAATTGACTGACTAGTTGAATGGATCTTACACATTGTCCACTGCATACAGCCTCCAAAAAAAAAAAAAAATTGCTCTATCGACATCAAGAGGAGTTAATAGGGCTTCCTACTCATTTGTCCCCCTTTTAACGCAATGTTCATGTGGTCACAAGAGTGAGCTGACCTGCCTGCTTTGGAATAAGGGCGCTGGCTTGGAGTCCAGGCCCCACTTTGTACAGCTGTGAGGCCTTAGACAGATGTTCCTTCATTCACCTCGCTGAGCTTCAGTTTCAACACGTGAATTGAGAGTGTGGGTGTCTCTTTTCCCAGTTCCCTGGATCTAATCCGTTAGTAGGTACGATCAGCTGTGCTTCCAAAATACATCAGGAATCAGCCCATTTTGGTCCATTTCCAAGAATTATCATCTGGTTCAAACCACCATATGTCCCAACTGGATTCCTGCTTCCTCCCATCAGGCCTCCTTGCCTCCACTCTTCTCTCTCCTCCATCCTCTACTCAAAGGCCAACGTTTTAAAACCCACCACTGCCTTCCCATTCTACACGTAGTAAAATCCAAACCACGAGGCTCTCTATAGACTGGCTGCTGCCTCCTCTCTGTCCCCAGTTTCTACTTTTCTCCTCCTCTTCATCTTCACATGTCAGCCTCACCTGATTTCCTTCAGTTCAGGAGACCACCCCCCTTGTCTGGCCTCAGGGCTTTTGCTCCTACTATTCATATTAGCTGGAGCACTCTTTCCTTGGATCTGGTGCCTTCAAGTCCTCCCTAGAGAATCCTTTCTACGATATTACCTCTTTCTTGATCATTCTCTATCATACTGCTGGTTTTATTTTCTTTGTAGTATTTATCAGCGATTTAAAGCATTCATGTCTATTCTTGTTAGCTGTTTTTTTCACTCACCAGAAAGTCAGCTCTGTGAAAGCAAGACTCTGAATCTTTTCACCGTCTAGAAGGCCCCAGTAAAAGAGGGATGGATGGATGGATGAGGATAAAAAAATAGTATCTATTTCTAAAGGTTGATGTGAGGCTTAAATGTCAAAAATGCTTTGTGAAGGGTTTTACGGTTGTTGGATTTTATCCATCATTTTATGAGCCTCTAAATTAGAAAATATTATACTGACATTTACCAATTTAGGTCAGAATCAGATGAAAAATCTCTTAGCACATCAGTTAGTTCATCTGCCCAGTGTCTTTTGTGCTTGAAGCTGTTCTTGCTTATTGTAATGAAATAATTCACCAATGAGTAAGAATTCATTCTTTGCCTCTGCTTTATGGGGCATGGCTAGAGTATAAAAGACATGACTCTTCATGGTTTTGCCTCGAGGGTGTTTACAAACAAATGAATGATGTGTGCCTGGCCTGCTTTGTCCCTTCTGATCTTCTGTAGTATTATTAGCTGTGCTATTCTGCCCCACACTGGAGCCATTTCCTGTGAGAGGGCCTTGCCTCTTTCCTGGGGAGAGGAGTCCATAGGCACAAACCATGTTAATTTTAAACATCCACAGTAGGGGGCGCCTGGGTGGCTCAGTTGGTTAAGAGTCCAACTTCAGCTCAGGTCATGATCTTGTGGTTCGTGGGTTTGAGCCCCGCATCCGGCTCGGAGCTCGGAGCCTGCTTCAGATTTTGTGTCTCCCTCTCTCTCTGTCCCCTCCCCCCGCTCACTCTCTGTCTCTGTCTCTCTCAGAAATTAAAAAAAAAAAAAAAGAAAAACAGAAAAGAAACATCCATGGTAGAACAGAACGCATCCAAGAGAGCCGTGGAATTAAACTGAATAATGGACCATTGCCTAATATACATTTTCACATATTTTGACAATATTCACTAGTAATGCAGAAAAATATTTTGTTTCGAGGAAAAAAGGTATGCCTTACTAATAATATGCTCCCTTCAAATGTAAAGATCGGACTGACATATCAAAAGACTTGTTCTCATTTTCTAACAGCAGGAGCTGTTGCCTGTAATGTGCTTCGTTTGTACCTCCGCTGGGACCCACACAGGACCAGTGGTTTGAATCAATGAGGTGAGTGTCTGAGGGTGTATCTGATCCCCCTGGTAGGGGAGAAAGTCTTGACTTCAATTGTTTAGAGAGCTAAAAGCAAAAAAAAAAAAAAAAAAAAAGACAAGTAGGTGAGAAAAAATATTCAGTTATTACCGGCCAAAGAGGTTTTGCAAAGAAACACAAGAGAGAGATTTTTCTGAAGTTCATCTAGACCCAGGTGCACTGAGTAATGTAGGGAAAGAAAGTTGGGGGTGGAGTTTGAACTGACGAAGACCCGAGAATGTTTGTAGCAAATGTTTCCGGGCTGTAAAGATTTCATACAACCTTAGCTCCTCCGGCTTCCTCTGCAGGAGTTTGGGTTGAATAACGGACCCATTATCTGCGTTAATGGACAGACCTGCTTCCTTGAAGTTCTGTTTTCTACTTTCTTCTGTTTTTTCTCCACGCTGCTGTCTGAGCTGCTCTTATTTCTCCTCGAAGTCATAGCAAAGAGGGAGGCTACATCCTGGTATCCATTTTGTTTTAGGATATTAGGATCATTTAAGTCTATAATCACGACAGAGCCCTGGATAATGTAATTTTGATCTGCAAAGGCCTAATTTATCTCCTTTGTGAGACTCTGACGGCCAGGCAAGTAGATACCTGGTCACTTAAGTAATGAAGTGGGACAGTTTCACATTTTTCAAATAGCTGCTTGTTTAGGAGGGCACAGAGGTGGGGCACCCATGGGAGGAAAGACAAGGTGTTGTGTTTGACTCTGTTGTATCGTCTTGAATGCTTCTATCCATGTCTCAAGTAACCTGGGTCAGTCCCTTTGTACTCTGGGCTCTCAGGGTTTATTTGTTTTCTCCTACAAGCCTTACTGAGATAGTTTTCTACCAATCTCTTAGAAGATTGATTTTCTCTCTTTTGCATCTTTGGGAGAGGCAAGTGGGAAGGACTACAGGTCCCCCTTATTTCCGTGAACCTGGTGCCCGCAAATGAAAGGTGATCGATCATCTGGTGTTGCTGGGTTTTTATATGGAGGGAATTGTTCCCTGAGAACCAGACTTTTTTCATGAAAAATACGTGCGTAATCACAAATGCTATGTTATGGGTAATCACGATTTTTTTTCCACTTCATGTTGAAATGAAACAACAGTGCACTTCTATGTTCTAAAAACGTTAACGTTCTAAAGAAGTGTGGGAAGGAGAAGGAGGGGCTGTCTTAGGAAAACACATCCAAGGTGCAGTTTTCATCGCTCTCTCCATTTTCTGAATACATTCCCTTGATACCAAGGTCAGGTTCTACTCAGGTCATCCAGGGAAGGCTTGGGCACACAAGCATCACTGTAAAAAGGTGAAGGAATCCGGAGATGTGGCTACAATGCAGAGCACACTGACAGAGTTCAGAGGGTTCTCAAAGAGTCAACGGGGTCAAGCTCAACTTACCAAAAGGCCAGGTTGGAAGAGCATGGGGCCACGCAAGGGATAGGAGGGCGTCCCTCGGTGAGCAGGGACAACCAAACCCCAAGGCCATCAGTTTTCAAAGCACTTTTGTATGGGGGAAGCTAAGTGTGCACAACATTACTTCAGTCAAAGGTCAGACCAGGTAGAAAGAGAGTCAGTCTGAATGGAATGAAAATACTGAAGTTAGAACAGACGGGTAACGTCAGAGCCGGAACACGGACAGCTGGCTGGGCTCTTAGGGCTTTCCTCATGGGCTCATGGTCGTCTAGCTTCTCTTTAAGTAACTCTAGTGCTGGTCACAGGTTACAGCGTGCCTGCCCTGGGCTGTGTCACTCTCCCTACCCTGAATGGTAATCTGTCCCCATCCCCCACCCCCATCCCCGCCATTCCAACTTAACCCTGGACACAGACACAAGTTCTCCTTCTCCACAGGGGCTTTCAATGGAGAGTGACAGGGGGCCCCTACTTCCCCAAACCCCCTCTCCTTCAGCTAAATGCCCCCAGTTCTCACTGCTGTTCCCTCAGTGAGTTACCCTCCACTGGCCACTTTCTGGCGTGGCCGTGTCCACCCCGTGATGTGGGTGCCATTCTAAGAATGCTCAGTCACAGCTCAGCCACTCGGACACTCAGCTTCTCAGCAGCCCTAAAATCACCTCTCTGCGTGGCTGGGTCAGTATGCTCTCAGGCTCCTTCCTCCTGGACTCATGTCATCGATTTTTTTTCAACCTAAATGTACAAGCCTGTGTTTAACCTTCATTTTATTGGTTTTGGCTCAGATTTATTGCCACTTAAAATAATGATGGTAACTTACATTTAATTATCATTTCCAGTGATCAAAGTGCTTTCACATATGCTATGATAATGAAGTTTGATTCTCTTATTTACTGTATCAGGGATCCCTCTTGAATTTCCAGCATCTGGAAATCTGATTAACAGGAATGGCAACAATTGTCACTGATACATGAATTGAAGGGCAAGGAACAAAAGACCCAGTCCTGGGAAGCCCCTCCCTTCTTCCCAGCACAAGCTGGGCAGACAGACAGACAATAGCAACTATACATGAACATCTGTAAGAAAATTGCAAAGAATGAGAAATAAAACAACAGGAATTGAAAGTGGCCAGGCAACCTCTTAGAGAGAGGGTGGTCAGGAAACCCCCCTCCCAAGCAGAGACCAGAGTGAGTGGGGTCCATGCAGGGCACCCGGAGAAACCCCAACACACAGGAATGAATGAATCTATTGACTTTCTGCTGTGTTCCAAAGACAATTCCAAGCAATCAGCATTTGTCTTGGGTTTCTTCTCCTTGCCATCAACTAACTCATGGTTTGCTTCACAAATGCTGAATAAGCATCTAAAACAATGCCTGGCACATAAGTCACATTTCAATGACTATTTGTTGAAGAAGCGAAAAAAAAAAAAAATACCATGACTGATTGTGTCGAAAAACTAAGAAACATGATGTCACGATCATTTGACAAGACTGTACGATGTCTGCCCTGGGACACCCAGCCCCCACTGGTGCTCTGAGAAGTATAATTAGATTGTGATCAATTGTAGCCCAGTTAAGACAGCCCTGGGGCTATGTGACGCTTCTGGTATACAAGCAGCAAACCCCTGATCACAACACATCCCCGGAGTTATGAATCTCTGGCCTCAAGTGTTCCCTTTCGCTAATCTCAGAAAAATGAAGTCTGGTTAGCTCGGTATGGCTTGATTCTGAAAAACTCCTGTTGTGTTATACAAACCAGAGTATTCTCCAAATCCTCACTTATCATCTAGTTAGTAATCTTCCAGAATTTCTTCAGTCATCATTTTACCAGTCTCTGCTTTGGGGAAATTACTTTTTAAAAAGATATTTGCAGATGCGGGGCCGGGGGCGGGGGGGCGGGGGGGCAATGAGTGGGTGGCTCGATTGGTTAAGCATCTGAATCTTGATTTCAGTTCAGGTCATGATCTCATGGTTCCTGGGTTTGAGCCCCCATGTCTGGCTCTGCTTCGGATTCTCTCTCTCTTTCTGCCTTTCCCCTGCTTGCCTGTGTGTTCTCTCTCTCTTTCTCTCTCTGTCGCTCTAAATAAGTAAATAAGCTTAAAAATAAGTTTTAAGAAGATATTTTTGAAAGCTGGCATTTCCTTGGGTCTATTTTTCAGCACCCCTCCGGAATTCAAGCTTCTCCACAATTGCTGATTGATCCCACCAACACATGCTTTTAGCATCCTGAGTTGATTTGTCTGCACCTGATGAAACAAATTCTTGTAATGAGATTAATTAATTACTGATGGATGGAGCAACCGCTGTATGTATACCAGGAAATACTCAAATAGATGAAAGAGAGATGGAGGAGGGAAAGGACAGGGGGAATAGGACCCCGTTCCTGAGCTGAAGATGGACAGACTAGACGTTGAAATGTAAGTAAGACACACTGACAAAGACTGAAAGAAACTGGAGTCAGAAGCGCTGTCATCTCCGCAGGCATCAAATGTACAGTGAGCACTGGGCAGGGACTGGCCACCTCTGTCCAGAGAGCCGGGTCCTGAGCACTGAAGGATAGAGTTCCTAGAGCTTGTGACAAATCTCGAGGGGCTGTAGGACAGAATGCTCTCCTAGAGGGCTGGGACAAGATGGGGTTAGGAAATTGGGGCCCTTACAGGTTCTAGAGCAGGGAGTGGCTGAACCAGCTTTGTGGAGAATTCACTGGAGAGGAGGGCAGGTGGGGCTGGAGCCTGGGGCTCCCTCACCCTCACCTTTCCCAGAGGGAGTTTTCCTCTGCACAAAACAGACCTCACTGGCTTGTTGGAAGGTAATTTTCCATTGTAAAGACATTCAGTTTATGGTCCTCTAAACAGATTTACCCTGGCGAGGTGGCGGATTAGCATCTTAATGGAAGAGTTTCCTTTCTCAAAGTGCTTGAGTTAAGTGGTTAAAACTACTTCCTTTCCTCCACTGCTGCACAGTATGGATCACAGGACTCCAAAGAAGAGGGGCTGATTACGGAGTCTATTCCCTAAATCTCCTGGAGTTACACAGCCATGCCCGTACAAGACGTAAGGAGAAACTGGGGTGCCTGGGTGGCTTAGTAGGTTAAGCATCTAACTTTTGCTTAGGTCATGATCTCACGGTTCGTGGGTTCGAGCCCCGCGTCGGGCTCTGTGCTGACAGTTCAGAGCCTGGAGCCTGTTTCAGAGTCTGTGACTCCCTTTCTCTCTGCCCCTCCCCTGCTCTCTCTGTCTCTCTCTCTCTCTCTCTCCTAGAAATAATTAAAAAAAAAAGACGTAAGGAGAAACGAACACTTACAGGGTACACTAGGATGAGAAAATATTAAATATTAAGGAATTTTTAGAACTTGAGACATAATGACTTCCAGACTAGCCTGTCACTCCTCAATCAATCCCTTGGATGGCACAGAAAAAATGAGAGCCCAGTTTTTAGGAACCCAGGCTTCTAAAATAATGAAAGTAGCTGAATGGTTATCACCTCTGACTTTTTCAGAAGGATAAAAATATCAGATCTATATTGTCTTGCTCGAAGCCTGCGGAGAGTTGGTTTTGAAGAAGCAATAAACCACCTTGCAAGAGCAGTTGATGGGCCATGGGAAAGGCTTCTCTGTGGGGACCCAACTTCTCTGAACACAAATAGCTCGGGGCTTGGCTGATTGAGACACGGAGAAGAAATTAAAAGCATAAAACACTCTTCCCTTTCAGATGGATTCATTAAAACTCTGCTCAATGAATCCCACACTCTCTTTTTACTTCTACTGGGTGGCACTCAAAGGCCTCTGGAAGAGGACACTCCTGGGGTCATGGGAGACATTCTCCTTCTCTTCCTTCTTCTCACCCGCCCCAGCCTGTCACTGGGAAATTAGACACTGGGCCGAAGGAAGTGTGGTTTTGGGGGGAGTCAGTGATGAACTGTCAGCGTACTAAGCTTTCCTGTAATTCTAGTGCATTTTGTCCACAATCCCTTCCCTAGTGGGAGAACAGAAAGACCACACTAATTTATCTAAAATGTATCTTGTCTTCAGATGGCTGGGGATACGCAGGTGACAGCAACAGAATACGACAGAAAGATCCTGAGCTTGGGACTCAGACAGACCTGCCCCACCTCCTGGCCCCCCACCATTTAGAAGATAAATGATATTAGGTTAGTCACTGCATCTTTCTGATCTGTAAGATGAATATAATATTAGGTACCTCTTAAGAATGCAGTGAGAATTAATTGGGACAATATGAATAGAGCCCTTAGTATAGCTAATGGTACATAATAGACTTTTGAGAAATGGTTACTATTGTTAGTTCTCTTACCAATTTTCAGCAGCCCTGGGATTCAAATAATAGCCGGCGGCTAAGCGTAAAAGAAAGCCTTTCAAATACACGGTTAGGGCTGGGTCTCCGTAGTACGGCTTCAGTATCGATTAAGAAACAAATACCTCCTGAGTAAAGGAAATGTGGTGAACTTGCGAACTGAACATTTCAAGTGACTAGGTGTAGACTGGTGAGAGGTGTGAGTACAGTAGAATGGAAAAGAATATGAAGGCGGAGTCTTCTAAAGTGAGATTTGTATTATTTCAGGTGTTGAGTGGCCGGCATATTTTTCCAGGACCAGAACTAAATGCCTGTGATATACACCCCGAATTCCTAGATTAGCAGGAACTGGGGGCCAGAATCCAGAACTTGGCCCTGCAGACTACTTCAGAGGAAATGGTCAATCGAGGGCTATCTAGTATTCCCAACTGTGAAATGGACTTGACTTGTACTAGAGGAGCTCCTAGTCTCCTTACAGTATGACAAAGGATTTCATGATTTTCTCATTCTGGAAAAAGTAAAGATGGACCCAGAGATGTAGTCCTTAAGACTTCTCATTTTCTGCCCCCCTCCCCCGCCCACCGATCCCATTAAACATACAGCACAGATGAGGTAAACAATCTCTAAATAAATAATCTGAAGGAATCCATGATTTCTCCAATTCTGTGGCTTCTTAATCAAAACAGCTTCCTTTGGACAGTTAATGATGTAAATCAATAGAAAATGTGTGAAGAAAGGACCCTTACTCACAGGGCTGAACTTCTGAAGTGCTAATGGTGATGATTAGCTATTATGCAAAGAAAAAGCAGAATCAATTCTATTCTTCACCAACTGCCTGTGGGAACCAGTCCCCACGGGGAGATGAGCAAAGTCCTGTGAACTGGCTGCCAAGTGTGAGGGTGAAAAATTGAAGCCTTCTTCAGGGATAACCAGACACCATTCTAAGTTTCAAATGGGGAAAGCCAAACAGGCAATTTGATGCTTTTTTTAACTCCCTAAAAAAAGAAAAAAAAAAAAAAAAAAAAGCGAAATAAACAGAACCAATGACTTTAAACTTAAGGAACGATTCAAGGAACGCATAACCTTCATCTTTCCTCAAAAGATTATTCTATTTTATTTAGTAATCATTTATTTTGCGGGAGCGTAAAAACAGGCTCCTATTAAACAAGTCGGAAACATTTTACAATACATGTGACAGTTCACGACACCCTGTCAATCTCAGCTTCGCTTTCACACATGCATACACACTCTGTGCAGCAATACTCCACCACGTTTTCCTGATTTTTCTTTGCTTGCTCCCTGCTCAGTAACCCCGTGCGGGTGGAGGATTGATGCTGCTTCTAAAGCAAACCCAAGCACTCGACGTGGCTTTGGGTCCCACGGCCATCCTGCCCCCAGAACACCCGACCTTCCGGAGAGCAGATCACGATCCCGAAATCTCTCTGCCCCGAGGAGCGCCGGCGGGAGTTCGAGTCCAGGGTCTGCGCCCCAGCTCCGCGCACGGGCTCCCCCCACCCACCCCCCGCGCCCTCTCGCGAGCCCCCGGACTGGATGGAGCGGCGCGCGCCCCGCCAGGCATCCAGCATCTCAAAGTAGTAAGCCTCCCGCCGGCAGTACTTGCCTGGTCCAGACCGCGCCGGCCCAGGCGCGCCGCTCGCTCCGGGGCTGCAGGTGGGTCTCTCCCGGGCCGGTCCGACCTCAGGACCCCCGAGGGCCGTCCTTTGTCGGCAGCGGGAATCCCAGCCGCTGCCTCCCGCCCCGGGACTGCGGGACCACCGCCCGGACCCGGAGAGGCAGGTGAAGGGAGGGAGGGAAAACCCGGACTGGAGCGCCGGGCTGGCGGCACACAGCGGACCGCGCTGCGCGACGGCGCCACGACTCCAGGCAAAGCCTAATACACGGACTGGAGTTCGGGGGGAGTTGTTTGTTTTGAAATACAGCTTTACCTGCAGCCCCCAACACGCTGGCTGCACACACACAGCACACTGGCCAGTTGGCCTTTTCTGGCGTTGGGCTTGGAGCTGATGCCTCGGACCACCTGGGCCACAAACCTTGGAGGCTGCTGATCTTTAAGGAGAGCTTGGCCTTCTAGGGGGAAAACTCTTCAGTTCACTTATTTACTTAGTCCGTGAAAATGATGTCTGCTCTTGTGCTGGGATGGGATTCATGTGTTTGATGCTATAGGCAGGAAAAGACCCCCAGAGACTGGTCCAGTAGGAATGATTTGTCAGGAACGTTTGAAAACTCTCGGATCTGGGGAAATAAATTGAATGGTTGCTGCTTTTCCTTGAACTCTACTGACCGCTCTTTGCCTCCTAGTTTCGCCCAGGCGTCTCATAGTGATTCCCTGCAGCCAGGCCTACCTTCTTCACTCCTTAAGCGGGGCCTACCTGCCGAACACTCACTTTTTCTTTTTCTTTTTTTTAAAGTTTATTTATTTTGAGAGAGAGAGCACAAGTGAGGGAGGGACAGAGCAAGGAGGAGAGAGAGAATCCCAAGCAGGCTCAGCGCTCTCAGCCCAGAGCCCAACATGGTTCTCGAACCCACGAACCAGGATATCATGAACTAAGCAGAAACCACAAGTCGGATGCTCAACCAACTGTGCCACCCAGGCGCCGGCAGATACTCCATTTCTGACTGGGTGAAAGCCTCACTGCTCTCCTTTGGGAAGGGTTAAACCATCCACATTTGTCAAGAGCATTTTAGTGTTCTGCATTCTGTACAGTTGTGTATTTCTTTTGCATATGTGTTGCCTCTCAAAGACAGGTAAAGTAGGAGGGCCAGGTAAGGGGCGAGAAGCTCAGTCCAAGGTGGCGCGGCTGAAGCCTTTGCAACATAAAACTCACTATGCCTCCCAGTCCCTCAGTGTGAACTGTCCCTCCCCTGGGCTACAGGTCATATCAGAGACAGGTGTTTGCAAAGAGTGGTAGGTAAGGCAGAAGGGTAGGTGGGAAGACGGAAAACTTTGGTCACAGGAGAGAAAGCCAGAAAGCTGCAACTTGACCTTTACAAAGGGCTCTGTGAGGCTGTGTTTGCCAAATGTAGGACAAGTCGAAGTGCCTGTTTCATCCTGACTATCTAATCAAGGGGCTGCAAAGAGGATTATGATGCACAAAATTATACATTATATCAGATCAGAAGTGCTAGAAACCAAAACATTAAGAAGGGACAGTCAGCCCTCTCTCCAATATTTGTTTAAACATCATCTTTCAAAGTGCTGTAAGCTAACACATTGGATGTCTCCCTTTATATGATAACTTATATTTGGGAAAAGGCAAAACTAGAGGGAAAGGAGAAAAGATCAGTGGCTCCAGGGGCTGAGAGCAGAGGGAAGGATTAAGTACAAAGTGCAGGAAGGAAATTTGGGGGCTACGGAATTATCCTATGTGTTCATTATGGTGGTGGTTTTCTGAATATATGCATTTGCCAAAACTCATCGAACTCTACAAGTGTGAACTTTTCTGTGTGTCAGTTAAAAGACATGTTGTAGCTGAAAAAAAGTGGTCCATTGCTCCTCTCCCTCCATCTCAGGAGGTACCGCAGGGAGTATGATCAAGAGCTTATTCACTATGGAGAAATCACAGGCATACGCTTGGAATTTCCCAGTGAAGTGTCCTTAATCCAATCTATAATGTATACTCTGCATGGTGCAGGGCCAAGAGTTGGCTAAAAATACATTAAAAATCCAATCCTTTTTATTCTGTGCAGTGATGAGTAGAGATTTCTGTGCCTGAGATTAGAAAGAATAAATAGTAAGGCTTTGGAGAGGTGGGCGAGAAGCAGATAAGAAGGGTCAGATCTTGGAATAAGTAGCGGAGGGAAATAAATGCCTACTGTTCTGGAAAGACCAAACAAAACAGGAGTGGTTCCCAAACCGGCTTCACAGGAAAATCATCCAGTTCCCAGTAGGTCTGGGGCAGGGTCAGAGAATCTGCATTTTTAAGGAACTCCTCCAATGTTTCTTTGTAGCTGCTTAGGTCCAGTGCTGGAAATGTGAGTTTAAGAGCCACCAAACCTAAAGCCATGTATTGTTTCTTAGGACACATTGGAAGCCCTTACTTTTTCTCAGTAAGGAAATAGCCTACCTAGGCTCCTGGTGGAGAAGTAAGCAAGGCATCAGGATGGGGAGTGGGGGAGCCACTTGGATTTGTCCGAGCAGGGAGGCCTTCCCAGAGAATCAGAGAGCAAAGCAGATGGAAGGCAAGCATAGGGCTGTGTGTCCAGCAGGGACCCGACCAGGTTTAGCAGGCTGTGTAGACTGCAGCATCAAGGAAGAATGAAGAGAAATGCACGGTATTGTCCTGTGTTGTTTGCTAGTAGGTTCCCTTGCACCTAGCACAGCACCTGGGCCGGTCAATAAATATTGGTTGACTGAGTGGATAAATGAATGCATCTCAGCCACGCACCTTCATCCTTGTCACCTCAGCACGTAAACTTGAAAGCTCCCCTGGGAGACAGATTATTATCCTCTCCTGCTGGGACATCTTCAGTACTCAGAGAGGTGGAGTTATTTACCTAAAGTCTCATAGTTTGCAAAGGCAGTGGATATTTTTGCCAAAGAGGAGCCTCAAAGATACGCCCGGTAAGTTTCTTTCCATGTTATTGGGATTTTCGTGATGAACTTGAGTGTTCTACATTTGAAAACATCTGAGAGATTGATTTCCTAATAAATGATTTATTTTTAAGGTCAAAACCAGTAACTTTTAAATGTCCCCTAAGAATGTGAGTATTTCCATTTTGGATACAGATTTGATGACGTTTAGTTCTTCAATATGGCTCCAGATTGGGGTGAAATGGAAAACCTCTCTGCATTTTCTTGTCTGTAGGAGTTTAAATGACTAGATACTTGGTTTGGAGTATACCTATTATTTTTGACTTTTTTCTTGTTTATCAACCAAACAGGAAGTGTGGGTTAGAGCTTCCTCTTCTTAAGAAGATAATCTCTTCTTAAAAGCAACTAAAACTTAAAAAAAAAAAAAAGACCATCTCTACCGTCACTCATTAATAAAACATGACCCTGAGCAACATGTCGACTTCTGCACATCTGTGGCCTTCCTCCATTCCTGATGCGGGATCTTCAGTTCTTTGTCCCTCTCCATATTTCTCTGCGTGAAACTAGATTAAGCTGTACCGTATCATTCCATTATATCACTATCTTCTTAAGACTGGCATTAAACTACTACTTCTCATAAGACTATGTTTATAGGCAGAGTTCATTATGTCCTCACTCCAAGTCTGTGAAATAGGGTATAACCAGTCAGAGACATTTCTGACACTGGATTCAAACCCAATATCAGTCTTCTTTATGTGGAATGAATGTATCAATGAATCTAGTTTCACAGTGAAAGGCAGATATTTATCCAAACAGTTTGTCAGTGCCTGAATGTTCAGACAGAGGTGCAGAAAGACAGACAAATACACATGGGCAAGTGGGGAGAGAGGGAGCCAGGCAACCATCTGCCCATACAGCTTGGCAGCTGTATGAAAGATAAAAGAGTTTTAGGCTAGGAGAAGGTGGGTACTAATTTGCTGAAGTCATGAAAAGATGGCAGAATAATTAAAAGCTTAAGAGAATACTACAGTTGAATGTATCAAAAGGGCTAAGGTAATGGTAAGTAATAAAAATGTATAAACAACTATAAAATCTATCAGATATGAGTCACCAGAGGGAAAGAAAATGCCAATTAAATGGATTAGAAATCAGTTCTCTGGGGCGCCTGGGTGGCTCAGTCGGTAAAGTGTCCAACTCCTGATTTTGGTTTAGGTCATGATCTCATGGTCTGTAAGACCAAGCCTCACTTTGAGCGCTGAGCTGATAGCAGTTTCTCTCTTTCTCTCTCTCTCTCTCTCTCTCAAAACCAAATGGATAAAGGTAAAAAAAATAAAAAGCAAGCAGTTTTCTTTTGCATTTTCTTTTAGGAGGCTGTTGGCTGGGGAGTAGGCTATTGACTGAGAGCAGCCTTCACAATTCAGCTCTCAGGGGCTGCTAATGTCTGGCTGACCTCCTGTCTTTTGATGCATAATTATAAGCTAGGTGCGTGTATGTGAAAAACAGCAACTGGTCTCTCATGCCTTTCTTGTGTCTGGGAGGGTTCTTGTCTCTGCTGGAAGTGCTTTATCAGAGCTGCATAAACTCATTCTTCTCTGCCAGACTCCCCTTGATGACTCCTGGAGGTAGTAGGTGCTATTCAATGGCAAGGCTGCCCTGGGTCTCATGTCTTTTCCCTTTATTGGATTGCAGGCATGAGAGAGAAGCATGCTGTGGGATTAGAGAGAGTGGCCTTTTCTTTTCTCTGACGTCACCTTGAGCCACAGGAGCCCTTTCCTTCTTGGATGTTCCCATGGGCTTTGCTGAGTCTAGCTGTCATGTTAATTATATTTTCCCTGGGTTGGCAGAATATACATTAGCTTAGTCATGTTTCTATTTCCTCTAGGCTCAGTGCAGCTGAGAGGGAATTTGGCTAAATGCAGACGTGAAGACCAGGTGTCCCAGCTCCTAGCGCCTCATCTTCCCCATCTTTGAAAGGTTCCACCTCAAGGACAGACAGGTGTAAGGACAAAGGGGAGAATGCAGCGATCTGCAAACAGTGGCCTGGGTGTCAAATGAAAGTTTCAGTGTCAGTGAAGCAGCATTTCCCTGCCTGTGTCTTTTCAGGAACCTCTGTCTCCCCACTCTCCCAAAGTGTTCCCCGACAAATGTTGGGGCCCCCAGGCAGGGCCTGGCATGGCCATTCCCCACTCTGAGGCAAACCACCCACGAATCTCTCCCTCCTTGGATATCAAAACAGTGATGGCACTCCCGCGGCTGGCAGAGGTGTGCTGGCCATCGTGCTGGAGGCTGGTTTTGAATACCTGAGCCTGGGTGCTCTCACTATCACAGCCAAGTGATAGTGCAGCATGCGGTTCCTGTGGAAGCCTTGGAGATTTTCCCTGTAGCTGTGGAACTGTACGGCCACAGCAGGACAATCCCTCTCCCCAACTTTCCCCGTGTTTCTTCCAAAGTCTGAGATGCTCGCTAGGAATTTACCCAAGGGATACAGGAGTGCTGACACATAGGAGCTGACACATGGACCCCAATGTTCATAGCAGCCCTCTCAACAATAGCCAAAACATGGAAAGAGCCTAAGTGTCCATCAACAGACGAATGGATCAAGAAGATGTGGTTTATCTATACGATGGAATACTACATGGCAATGAGAAAGAATGAAATCTGGCCATGTGTAGCAACATGGATGGACCTTGAGGGTGTTATGCTGAGCGAAATAAGTCAGGCAGAGAAAGGACAGATACCATATGTTTGCACATATAGGAGGATTAGGAGGAACTTAATGGAGGACCATGGGGGAGAAGAAGGGGGAAATAGTGGGGGAGAGGGAGTGAGGCAAACCATGAGAGACTCTTGAATAGTGAGAACAAACTGAGGACTGATGGGTGTGGGGGGAGAAGGGGGAGATAGGCATGGAGGAGGGCACTTGTGGGGATGAGCACTGGGTGTTATATGGAAACCAACTTGACAATAAACTATTTGTAAAAAAAAATCAAGAGGATAAAAGGAAAAGAAAATTGGAAAGATTGATAGGTCAGTCCTGATATTTTGGTTTCTATTTCCTCAACAAAAGAGATGATCTAAGGTTAAAGAAAAAAAGTCTGAGATGCTCCCCATGACTCCCTTGCCTAGCTGAAGTATTTGCAGCCAATCTTGATCATTGCTTGTAGCCATTTCCTGAGGACTTACTCACTATGCATTAGGCCACTTGATGCACAGTCTCAGGGCTGCATCTAAAACCCATGCCTCCCTTAGCTCTGAATGGGCTGTGCTTCTCCCTTTGACGCCTCTTCCCCTGATTGGGTTCTTGCCCAAGACAGCCTGGGATCCCTCAAGAAAATGGACTCCTTAAACCCACAACCTGCCTCTCCCCAGACATGCTCGAATCCTGGTCAAATGCAGCCTCTTTGTGCCTCTCATGAAGAATCTGTCCGCCCCCACGCTAACATTCTCACTTCACTTGGCTTTCGAGGATGATCCCATAGTCTCTGTCTCTATGTTGATCAAAGATGTATTTTTCAGACATTGGTGGACTGTTCTGCTGCCACTCCGGGAAGCCCCTGGTCCTCCAAACAAAGCCGTATGGAGAGAGATGCCAATCACAGAGACATTTGTAAACATATACTGAATACCCAGACATGCACAGAGATCAAAGGTTGAGGAAAGTACAGCCATGAGACAGAATACTGCACAGCCATTAAAACATCAAAAAGGGCAAAATAATATCATTTCAACTACCATTCACTAATCTGGTTAACCAATATTTTTGGAGTGTCTGTCATTTGCCATATGCTGTGGTCAGTCCTAGAGTACAGGGATGAAGAATGGACATGCTCTGTGCCCTGTAGAACTTATTGGACCTCCCTATATGCTGCCTCATGCTAAAAGCATCACCTACTTTATTTTGTTTAATTTTCTCAACAGCTGATGAGGCAGGTCTATTATTATTCCTCATTTTATGGGTGAGGCTACCCAGGGCCAAGAAGCCAGCGAGTAACACAGAAGGAACTCCCACACCAGTTTATCTGATTCCTATAAATACACACTGCCTCCTCAACTACCTTTATAATGTCATTGGAATTGTGTGTAAGAGGCATATCAAACTTAGGTAATTAAAAGCACATCATTTTACAATAGCGCTCTTAGGAGGTCCTGTGATCCTATTTCATACTTGATTTGAACCCCATTTTGCTTTCTGCAGATTTATGGTAAAACAATTATACTGACAAACTGTTCTACATCTGCCCCCGCTCCCCCCAAGTATTGATCCCTGAAGCATTATTCAAAAAAAAGGACAAATAGCCTGAGAGGCAGATAAATTGATGGCCTGGTTTAATTTTAAATGGCATGAATAATGTTGTTTCTCTCTCTTCCCCTGGAGCCTATTTCAATGTCTGATTGACAATAATTTGTGAAAATTTTCTCAGTTAGCAGGGAGAATTAGTCTGTGTTAGTACCCGGAACACATCACTGTATTTTGCGGCTAGCCAAGTCCAATTGTAATATATTATCATGGAGCATGGACATTGTGGGATTCAGAAGGGCTTGCTCTGAATAAAGATGTTTATGCCATAAACTGAGACTCAATGCATTTTTTTCTAGAACCGCCAGGCGTCCCCCACCCTCCTCCCCTCCAAGCAAATAATCCTTTCTCTCTGAGTTACCTGTTCACAATCAATGCTCCCTCTAATTGTGAGTGAGGCACCACATCTAGTCATCTGAAGAATAAAATATGAAGGTGGAACATAGAAAATCTGGAATTTTGTGTGGTAAGTAGATAAAACTTTCATGGCTTCAATATACATGTTCAATGCCATGTGATAGCTGTGTGATTTAAAAATAATTACAGTAATTATGATTTGTACTCGGTTGACTGAATGGTTATGGATTTTTTTCTTCTCTCTTAGTCTGTCCTGATTTTGCCGGAAAAACTGTGGTCCTTTTACACATCTATATTAGTATAAAGGCCCTGGCTTTGACGTACCTACTAGAGGGGTTTCCTCTGTCTTCTCCCTCCTGTCCCATGCTTCACCTGCCCAGTGCTTCTTGGGACCTGGAGCTTGTTCACTCCAGTCTTCCTTTCCTAGAAGGGGATTTGTCCCAGGTGCTTAGGCTCACAGAAACTCTGGACACACGGAGTGGCATTTAAAGGATTTAAGGTGCCTACAGGACCAGCCCTGCGAGTATATGAAACGTTCTTGGTACACAGGGAAAGAAGGCTTTCCTTTATTCCCATGAATGCCAGAGGGAGAACAATGCCTTCCATTCCATCATCACCAATGAAAGGCTAAAATGCTTGAGAACTCATAAATTGTAGGTCCCTCAACCTTCAACCCAATTTATAGGCTGCCCCTATGGCGCAGTGAAGACACAGCAGTAATACCATCAGTAGCGGGGTGATTATTTGGCTTGCATTACTCCAACTATGCATAGTTTCGAGAAAAAAATTTACACTAATGGTAAATTAACAAATCAATAGTTCAAAGAGCCATGGTCAGGCCCTCCCTCAGCCAGGGAGGGCAGGTGATAGGGGAGAGGGGTGCACTGCATGGACCAATGTGGTTCAACGTGGTCCAAGGATGCACAAAAGGGGGTCACTTCCATTTTCTCGATCCTGCCCTCCCACACAGTCAATGAATGCTGTCATGAGCCAGGCAGTATACTAGGCATTGGGGAATTTGTGTCTATTGGGGGTTTTAGAGAAGTAAGCAGGCTGCTAAATGCACCCGTATTTCAATTTATATTGGTTGATTATGTCTTATGGGTCAGACGCTGGCTGTCATTGGGTAGTGGTGTTGAGTTCAGTCAACATGGCTCCATGAGGCAGGGAGCTAAGGGCTTTCCGGGGAAGGAGTTCTAGGGAGGGGCCCTCACTCTGCTTTGGGGCGCCAGGGAAGGCATCTTGGATATAGTGATGTCTAGTCAACTGAAAGGTGAGTCAGAGTTAGTCAGGCATCATGTTGGATGAAGAACATTCCAGTAAGAGGGGACAACATATTCAAGGGCTCCTGTCTGTGAGACGAAGAGGGAGCACAGCACAAACTCTAACTGGTGGTATCTTTGACCTCTGTCATCCAGTGGGTACTTTTCCACTGGGACAAGTGATCACCAGCCTCACCTCATGACCTTTCCCTTCAAAGCCTCTTCCAGGGTCTCCTTGGTTGTAACAGCACAAGGCTGGCCTCTCAACATTGAATCCCGGGGCCAACCTCAACTCCTGTCCTGCCTCCTATTGTACTCTGAGCCTACTGCCTGCATCTTCATTCCCTGAAACATTTTCCAGGGCTTCTCCACCCTCGTGGTGTACAACACTTGCCACAGAGCCTGGTCCACAGCAGTTCATTCATTCAACTACTAGGTGAATGAATACAGAATGAATGTGCTGGAATCACCCAGGGATTTCCTGATATTCTGACCTTCTAGGCATTTTCTTGAGCTTCTGATGCCTCTAGAGTCTCTTTTCCTCTCTTCCAATCCAAGTCATATAAAAACAGAGTTTAATTTTTTAACTCACTGGCAACTAACTTAACCCTTGGAATCTTGTGGCGGTTGTCAGGAACACCAGAGAATCCCCAAGGTCATCAGAATCCAGTTCTAGGGAGACTGGCAGGTGTCCTAATCCATGCTTGAAGGTTCCAAGTCCATCATCAGACAGGGAGGAGACAGTCTCGGGATTAACTCTACCTCTCCCTAAAGTAGCATAGAGAAGACAGTGCTGACCAAGAAGAGGGTCCATTCCAATGACTGGGTCTTTCCAAGAATGGCAACCCTGGAGTCCTAGAGTGCTTGAGTGAACTTTCTCTGACTCATTCCTTTTCAAGGGTGGGCATGGGGTATCAGCTGTGACCTTTGTGACCCTCAATGTTGTTTTCACTACTCAGTTCCTGAAAAAATACCCCCTACTATTCTATGGACCCAATGCCTATAAATTTACAAAGGACAATGTCCAGACTTATGTGACAACAGAACATTGACCCACAACCTGCAGTAATCAGCCCGAAAAGCCTAGGTCCCATTGAAATAGGCTCTCTCTCCTATTGGGCATCTTCAGGTTTTTAAAAGCCTATTATAGGCACTGACGGTTGAGTCTTTGGGCTGGACCAACACAACAGGGGAGTCCAAAAGCAAAAGATGGGTAAGTCGAGGCATGGCATTCTCAGACAGTAAATGGAAGTTTATTGGTGGATGAAGTTTATTGGATGGATAGCTTCTTGGTAGGATCCATCCATAAACTTTGCTCTTTCTCCTTCTAGTCTGTGCACCCTGGGGCTAGGGAGGGACACAGCCTCTCTGAAGTTCTTGGCTGTGCAGAGAAGCGTGGATACCTGACAACAACTGGGGTTCAATGAGGGAGGAGAAAGAGGAGCTGGCGTGAGGAGGGTGCCCACAAGCTTTTGCTGGGTGCTAGAAGAATCACTCATCATGAGGTTTACCCTGCTTGCTAGTTTAAAAGTTATATATATTACTATTTTCAAATAAATCTATTGGTTTGGGGTCATGGGTAGAGATGTCGTCACAAAGGGTAAATAGTTGGAGCCCTTGGGCGTCTCCTAGGCAACTTTCTATGCTGAAGTGATTTTCTACTGGAGCTGAGAGTAGCTTGAACACTGGAGAGTTTCTCACCTATCTGCTTCTCTGAAATGTCCATTCCAGATGTTTTCATTAAGGAAGGATAGCACCAGATGGTCTCCGTTAGCTGTGACCTAAGTCTTTGAGGTAGTTAAACAGATGATGTTTAAAACTAGACAGATTCTGGAATCTCAGATTAAATTGATACTTTTCTATTTCTGAAGGTCCCATGATGATAGGTCTTTTACATGTATTTCTAGGACATCAAAGTATAGTGTTCTTATAAAACTTCTTCCTCTTTTTTAAAATAAACACTGTTTTTTAAAAAATTAACAGTGAAGGTGAAAAGAGACTTTGAAATTGTATTTAAGGGAGTTCTGTGCTATTACTTTTTGAGGCTCTGGAATGTCACACAACAGGAAGGATAAAAAAACTGTCCATTAATTTCTCAAGAATGGTTTCATTCTAGATCTTGCTTGCCATTGGACAGCGTATAGAGTTTGCTATGTATGTTAAAAGCTGATTCTGTAGAAATGAGGCAATTGATCACTTTGACATAGACATTTTCAATGGTTTCCACATAACTGAGGAGTAAGTAATAGGAATTTTTAACTTTTTTTGCTGCCTGATTAGAATGGGTTATGACCTTCTATTAAATAATAGAAATTGTGTCTATATCTATATATCTGGCCCCAGTTCCTGACACAGGGCTCCTAAAACCCTTGTAATCTCCCAAGCAATAAGAGCATTAGGTGCATCTTTTGCTCTACTATTTGGTTTTTGACCCCATCCCTGACCCAAGGCTCCTAAATACCTTGGAAATTCCTGGGTGATAGCAGTGTCTTTTTTTTCTAATGAAGTAACTCTTGGTGGGCTCCTGGGTTGGAGGTGGTTACCAGAAATACCAAACCATGATTAGAAGCTTGGAATTTTCAGCCCTACCTCTCATGCCTCTTATGCCTACATGATGAAGACTCCATATAAATCCCAGAAGTATGGGGTTTGGAGAGCTTCTGGGTTGGTGAACAGGTGCTGGGAGAGTGGTACTCCCTGGAGAGGGCATGGAAGCTCTGACCCCCTTCCCACATACTTTGCTGTATGCGTCTCTTCCACCTAGATGTTCATCTGTTTTCTTTATCATAACTTATTTATAAGAAATTGGTAAACAGAAAGTAAACTCTTTCTTGAGTTCTGTGGGTTGCTCTAACAAATTAATGGACCTTGAAAAGGGTTCAGGGAGGGGCTCCTGGGTGGCTCAGTTGGTTAAGGGTCTGACTTCGGCTCAGGTCATGATCTCATGGTTTGTGGGTTCGAGCCCCGCATTGGGCTCTGTGCTGACAGCTATCTCAGAGCCTGGAGCCTGCTTCAGATTCTGTGTCTCCCTTTCTCTCTGACCCTTCCCTGCTTGTGCTGTCTCTCTCTCTCTCTCTCAGAAATAAACAAAACATTAAAAAAGAACGAAAGAAAAGGGTTCATGGGAGGCTCCAATTCATAGCTGATTGGTCAAAAGCACAGGTGACAACTGGACTTGCAGCTGACATCTGAAGTGCAGTGTGGGTGTGTGTGTGTGTGTTTATGGGACCAAGCCCCTAACCTATGGGACGTGGTACTCTCTCCAGGTAGATAGTGTCAGAATTGAATAGAATTGTAGGCTACCTGGGTGGTGTTACACAGAACTGTTTGGTTGGGGGAACTCCCCATACATCTGGTATTGAAACAAAGGAAGACTAAGTTTTTCTTAAGATGGCTTCTCAACACCCTTAAATGTTCTGCTTACAATTTATTTCTTTCATTCAACAAATATTCTTAAGCACTTTTTCTGTGTTCCATTGTTATGGGTGCTGGGTATATGGCAAAGAACAAAACAGACTCCAATCCCTACTGGCATGGAGCTTCTATTCCAGTGGGAGGAGAAGGGCCAGAAATAACTTAGTGAAATGTATCAGATGCCAGAGGCGAACATGAGTTATGGAAAAAGATAAACCAGGGAAGAGGGGTGTGGCATGCATGTGGTAGGATTTATAATTTTTAAAACATTGGTTAGGGAAGGCCACAAGAACTGATATTTGAGTAAGGAAGTACGTATAGCTTCCCAGGCTATACCAGGGTCCATTTCTGCTCACCCGCCACTTCCTGGTTGTTGCCTGTGTATGATACTTATGATGCAGTGCCTTTGTTTGGAAGATGAATGGAACTTCAGAAACACCTAAGTTTTGTTCCTGTCTTTAGGAACAGGCAGGCTGAAAAGGCTGACTCTATGGACAGCAGTGAGGGAAATGGCTATTCCAGCCTGCCTCCTCTTTACAATTCCAATGATGTATTTTACTCTTCCCTAATTTCTGGCTCATAAATGTTTGTGTTTTAAAGAGCTCACACTTATATAATGGATACAGATGGTGACTGTCTCAATCAGCATAGTGGGTTGAAAACAATTCACAAAGAATCAAGGAAGAGGCAGTATTAGAGGTGATGGTGATATGCCATCTACAAATAAAGAAGAGAAACTTGACATAAAGGCCCACGTGACAGGAATTCATTTTAACTGAATTCCTTCAATATTAACTGGACATTTAATATGGGTGCAACAAAGTGAAAAGTAGGCACAGCAGGGCAATGAGGCAATGGCTTTCCAAAGAATTACCCCCTTCTAGAATCATGAACAAAGAAGATTTGTTAAATAATAATACATGGAAATCCATGACTGGGAAGCCAAGTGGCACAATAGAAAGACTATGGATTTCCAAGCCAGTAGTTGCTGGCTTGAACCATGGCTGCTTCAATGACTTGGTAGCTACAGGACTTCTGACAGTTATTTAACTTTCTGAACCTCAGTTTCTTGACCTATAAAATGGAGATAATACACCTGACATTACAGCATTGTTTGGATGAGCACCAGCATGGTGGTGACTATAATAATAATGATGTCATCGTTTTCATTAGTCAAATGAATGCCATCAACCATCTGATTTATAGGACTCAGAGATGGGAGAGATTGAAATGGTTTGGCAAAGTTTGGAGAAGATTTCAGGAGGAAGTTTTAGCCTGGCCATGAAGGATGGGTAGATTTTGGAAAATGGAAAGAGCAGTGTGCATGTGCACGCGCTGCTGTTCTATGAACAAAAGTTAAAGGTGAGGAAGAAAGAAAAAACACTAACAATACTTATTGAGGTAACAGATAGGTGAATGGCTTGGATGGAGGGCTTGGGAATAAGAAAGGGAGATAAAGTTGAATAAACTAATATATAACTAGACTATGGAAGCTCAAAAGAATGTCAGCACCATTCTACTGTATTGTTTGTTATATTGAAGCAACACATTAACTCCTTGATTCCAGAAGAAGCTATAAGGTATGTACTCAAGTACAACTTTGAGATAAGTCTTTCTTTGGCATCTAGTTTTAAAGTTATGATAAATTTATATAGGAAACAGTTATCCTGGAGAGATTAAAGATAAACATAAAATGTATACATTTAGAAGTGTGTTACACCAAAAATTTAGTAGAATATGGCCACCAAGCTCTTGCAGGAATATTTCTTATTGCATTTGTTTCTTAAATTTCCCTCAAAATGTACAATAGTGGGAAAAATGGAGCAGAAATGTAGGCATTTGGGCACAAGGCTTAATTCCTTTTGCTGATGGTTTTCCCCAAATTTCAAGAATTTTACAGTTCTCTTGGTAAATCTCAGCTAGAATCCTATGGTCACTTATAAATTATTATATATTTTTTTCTTATCTGTCTCTTTCCTCTCTCCCCCTTTTCCCCTAGAGATATGTTCCTGCAATGAGACACTGATCTAAAAATCAGGGAAATTTATTCTCAGCATGTCAAGAAAACATTAAGAGATTATTTTGCCTGGTGACTGCATTGGACACATTGGGTAAAATGCATGAATCCTTTCCATCTAGGATCTTTTTTTTTTTTTTAAATGTTTTATTTATTTCTAGGAGAGAGAGTGAGACAGCGTGAGCAGGGGAGGGTCAGAGATAGAGGGAGTCACAGACTGAAACAGGCTCCAGGCTCTGAGTTGGCAGTCAGCACAGAGCCCGATGTGGGGTCCGAACCCACGAACCACGAGATCATGACCTAAGCAAAAGTCAGACGCTTAACCGACTAAGCCACCCAGGCGCCCCACTCTCCATCTAGGATCTTAAGGGACTCTGTTCCTTTGCTGGGAGAATGGATCTAACTTACACATCAGCCCAACTTTGCTTTGGGGAGCTATTTTGCATACAGTATATGTATCATTTCTTTTAAATGGGAAAAATACTTTTGTTTGTTAAGTTTGACCATGAAGATATACTAGGCTAAAAAAACCTTTTGTTTTGGGAAAGCTACGTTCTGTCCCCTCTCCATCCCCCTGCTGGTAGCTCCTGTCCACCCCCAACCCAACCTCTAGTTCCCCCAGCATTATGGTCCTGAAGAGCTGTCTGTATCAGAGTCAAGTCCCTCCCTTGCTGTTTTGATAGATTTCTTTTTCTGGATTCTAAATCCTAAACCCTAAACATTTTGATTGGAATTCCCGACCTCCTTCTGCTAAGCTGTCTGACCCCCTTGTACTCCACTGTTTGAAAAAGAAAATTCAACAGCTCTGATTACCTGCCAAATAAAAGTCCAAATTCGCTAACTTAGGCTTCAGCCTACATGCTCCTACTTGTTTTCTCTGCACCAAGTGCCCCATCTACCGCCACATTTGCTACCTGCCCTGCCTTCTTGTCTTCTTTGTGGCTTTGTTCAGTGCCTTTGTTCGAGTGGATCCTCATCCAGATGCTCCTCCCATTATTAGAGAGAACCTCTCTTTACTCTGAATGCATATATATCAGGTAATTTGCCAATTTGTCAGTCTTTTCACTCATCAGCAAAGAGCCTACCCTGACAAGTAGTATCTTAGATAAATTCCTCAGAAATAACTTACAATATTGTACCTTATTAAGAGGTTGTTGAAACAAATCCTTTTAACTTTCTACCGGGTATCACATTAATTTTTGCATGCATCCTAGCCTAGACTGTGGGAACTTGAGTGACAGCATGTTTGATTCACCTTCATTGTCATTTCAGGGTCTAGCAGTGGTGTGGCACATGGCAGGCACCTAACACTTATTAGGTCTCAGATCTCCATCTGGGATCCATCTCTATCTGTTGTTTTCCATAGTTCAGTGCAACACAAAAGGAAAATAGATGGAATTTCTAGATAGAATGAGGCTATCCATTCTGCAAGGTGTGAATGTGGTCTCCTAAACCCTAGCCAGTGGTTGACTAGGCTCAGGGAGCAATGCAGAGGAGCCCCGGGAGGGCGACACAGCATTAGTACCTCCAGTGTAGCTGGCTTAAGTAAAAAGGCCATGGATGCCTTCCCCAGATGAAGGGAGAATGCGTTCATTCAAACATGTAATCACAAATGCAGCTCTACCTAGCAGAAATGATTCTGCTTATAAGGCTTTTAAGATGATGAATGAAATGGCCTTTGGAGATAACAAAAAGACAAAGGATCATGATATCATGATTATTTTCGTATTGAGAAAGTTTAACAAATTTCCATCTAATTCACTTTTATGGTGAAGACATATGAGCACAACATGATGATCTTTTTCATCATAGCCAGGATCCATTTTGTCAGAATAAAGTATGCACAGGTCTTAATGGAATATAAAGGAAAAAGTAGCTCTTCATTACAGAATGCATGTTCCATGCATTGCCTCTGTCTAGCATATTACTTAATACCAAGTCGACTTAATCAATATGCTTTCTTATCTATGTTAATAGCCAATTCATCAGTCTTTCTGCTCATTGACAAACAGCCAATGCTGACAAATAGTACCTTACATCATAAATTCTTCAGGAATAGCCTATACGCAATCAAAAGCAGCACATTATTAGGAAGTTATTAAAAGAAATCCTTCAGGAGAAGAGGTTGTAGTTCCTTCCCTAAGGCTTTGATTACTGACAACTTGGAAAATACAGGCCAGAATTGGGAAGCTGCGTTAAAAGAGAGATGTTTTATTCCTTTGATCTGCTCTTTCCTGACCATCATCACTGCTCCAGAGAGATAGCGACATCCCTCTTTCCCTCTACCCTCGCACAATCAATCCCTCTTGTCACATGGAGATTCAAACTTAAGAGTGGGATGTAGAATCTTGATGAGGTTGTAACTCCTAATGGGAAGAGATGTGTAATTACCCATTCGGACCACGAAGCCCATTTGCAAAGGTTAACAGCGTTCCTACAATTTACATGACATGCCATCTGCTTTGCTTAAAAATGAGCCTAATTTGAATGTAGGCAAGACTATCTAGAGTCATAAGTGTCCGCACATCTAGGCACTAACACCTTAAAGCAGTTCAGCAAGCTTCTGACCCTTTTGGATTCACCAGTCTGACTCCTACTCTAGCTGTTTCATTTTCTGGGGCGGCTCCAGACAGCCACTCTCCCCTTCCCACTTGCTTACAGTCTATCCCTAGATTTATTAGAAAAAAAAAAAAAAGTCACACGAGCTACACAGATGGGTTATGTTCATTAACACCCATCACATCCACACTGAAGGGTGTGAACACTCACTGTGCTAATGAGATGAGAAAGGGGAGAGGCGTAAAGCCGTCAACAGTGTGATGTCAGCAGGGAGTTTATCTTCCCCGCAGTCTGAAGAGCATGGGGTCCGAGCTAACTAGCTCAGATATCTCGCACCACTATTGATTGTTCTGCAAGAAACTCTCCTGATTCTAAGAGAGGGGTTCCACAGGGCAGAGAGTCCCAGAGGAATGGCCCAGATGTGTGACTCCTCGTACCTTACTGCTTATCTCTTCTCCTGTGGATAAGCCTCTAGCAGCCTGCTCTTACTCGTAGTCAATGTGCCTGTCTCTGATATGTCACCTGGGTCGTTCTTGTCCTTTGTGTTAGATCTGGGAAACCAGATCATAATTTTTATTAGACCTTCGTGTAAAATAAGTATAAATACGACCTGGTGGGTACTACCAGTACTTACCTATTTTATGTACCCAGAGTCTTGGAAATCCCCACATCTCCATCAAATACCGCCTATATGTTTAATTCTGTCCTAGAATCTGGTACAGCTGAGGGCAATAGGTACACTGTCCTGACTGCTGGTCATGCTCTGACTCAGACCCAGGCCCCATGTAGCCTAAAGGGCAGCTTCCCATTTATCCGTTCCTTTATTCCTAAGACCCTTGGTTCTTGGGCCTGGGTTCCTGCCATATTCTTGCCATCTATTCTTTTCTCCCTGCTTTTTCTTTCTCCCCTAATGGTAGATTTTCTTCTTGTACTAAGAAAGATGCTCAGGACAGGATAATAAGCACTATGTCAAGCAAGAAACAGGATCGCAATACATGTTTGTTAAATGAAAGCATAAATAATAAATACAAATACATTTTGGAAGCTGTACGTCGTTGAGGGATACTTTTTGTCTTCACCATAGGTTTTTGTATATAAGTCTATACAGGGGTTCAGTGATTGGCAAAGCAGGATTTGTAAATCCCAAGAACAACTATGAAAGCAAAAAGTCCAAGAATGATGCTTTATCCAGATATTTCTGTCAGGTTACAAAGATGACTGACAGGTTTAAAATGTCAAAAAGGTAATTCATGAATTTTCTGGTTATTTATTCCTACCACTATCCTGTCTATAACCAGAGCAATAAACAGCATTTTCATCTCATCTGAAGGCTTCAGGCCAAACAAGATGATTTCCCAATTTGACAAGAGAAGGGGTTTCATGCAGGAACAAATGGCCATGAAATGGGTTGTATCTGACAGCTGTGTGTGAGGCTGAATTTTAACTATACACAGTAGACTTATCATTCTTCAACAAACAAATAAGCTTAAATAACAAACAAACTTGAATTTATCACCGAAGTATTTCTCTTTATACAGCAGAAGTCTTTTAGAAAATCTAGCCATATATCAAACTTTAAAAATTGGATCCATTTAAAAATGTTAATTGAAGGGGTGCCTGGGGAGCTCAGTCAGTTAAGCATTCAACTTCAGCTCAGGTCATGATCTCGCAGTCTGTGAGTTTGAGCCCTGCGTGAGGCTCTGCGCTGACAGCTCAGAGCCTGGAGCCTGCTTCAGATTCTGTGTCTCCCTCTCTCTCTGCCCTTCCCCTGCTTGTGCTCTGTCTCTCAAAAATAAATAAACATTAAAAAAAGTTAATTGAAAATGATACAGATGTGTAGGTATATTAGTTCTTCACTGTATATGTAAAGCATGTGGACAACATGCCGTTAAATTGTTAAGCTTTCTGTGATTCTTAAGAATATGGTTGATTTTTAAGCTTATCTTATATTTCCAAGTTTTCTACAATGAACACATATTCATTTTTATAGTTCTAAGACTATTTATATATAATCCTCTGATACATAATTCACATGTAACTATATATAATTTTATGTTCTCTCCTGGCATTGTTCTTTTTTTTTAATTTCTTTTTTTTAGTTTATTTATTTATTTATTTTTTGAGTGAGAGAGTGATTAAGGGAGGGACAGAGAGAGAGGGAGAGAAAGAATCCCAAGCAGGCTCTGCACTGTCAGTGCAGAGCTCAGTGTGGAGCTTTGAATTCATGAACCTTGAGAGATCATGACTTGAGCTGAAATCAAGAGTTGGACACTTACCCAACTAAGCCACCCAGGGGCCCGTCTCCTGGCATCATTCTTAAACAAGAAGGAAAGTCACTGTTGGGGGAGGAAGAAATATCACACTGTTTTAAAACATGAGATTAGTTTTAACAGCAAAACCTCACTATTTGAGAGAATTCTTTGGGAGTTCCTTAATTAACCAATTAATTCTTTTGAAAAGCAAATTAAAAATAATGCTGTGACTCTAGTTTTAATAAATCAAAATATTTAAAAATGTGTCTTTTCAACGTGTACTTCAAACTTCCTGTAGAACAGAAGTTCTGGAGGTGTCCCGTTAAAGAGTGTGAAGTGAACACATACATGTACTACTGCTTTTTCTGTAAGTCCCACGGAAAGGAGGGTGAAGTGTTAAAATACATGAAAACATAAAACCAAAGAATGGAGGAGGAGACAACAGTGTTTTGGAAGCTGAAAAGCAACTGAACCATCTTCAATGGTGGCAAATCGAAGGAAACATACTTAAGCATTGGGGAGGGTAGAGAGGCAACCCAATTACCACGGGAACACTTCCCACGTTAAGCAATTGATGGCAAGAGTTACCACTGAATATGGGCTGGAGGTAGAGCTTAAAACAGAAGAGCTCACTGGAAGTTTGTTAGAAGCAGTTAGGTCCCTAGATCCCTGTACCATACAACTGCTCTTCCTTCATTTGGGTAGAAGACTCAAGATTTACTCTCTGGAGAAGATTTAGCAGAGAGCCTTTCTGGGGTTCTCTAGGCATAAGGTAGGTAGTAGTTCTGCACTGAAAACAGGGATATTAAATTAAAGCTTACACATTGAATGTTGAAGTCCTCTTCTTCCTCAGCTGTGAACAAATACAGCTTGGTGTCTACCTCCAGGCAAGAGTAGAAGATGCTTTTCTGGAACTTTTGAGTGGCCCAAGAGAAAAAAAATCTCAGTGATGATGATGTCAGAGGTTCCTCCCCAAATCACCTCAGCCAGTGAAGCCCACAGGTGACAGGCACATTTGTAGGCCCTAAAGTTAATCGTATCGTTAGTGCCTCACTCTTAAATTTGTGTGCCAGCTAAAGGGTCACCAGACATTTGAAAAAATGTCTCAAACACAGGAGAAGAATGAAGAAAAACAAACAAAATCTACTTGAATAGGTGCTAAGTAGGGAAAAAAATTAAAAATATTATCATTAATATCTTCAGAGAGATAATATATTAGTTCCATGAAACAAGAACAGATGCTATAGAAAAAGGAACATTTAAAAAAGAGAGTGTTTGGAAATTAAAGCTATTACAAAGAAATTCAAAACTCAATGAGCAATTCTGAAATATAAATTTGAGGCCATCTCTCAAGATTTAGGGGCAACCGCAGACAAAATAAGTTGAGCAAATAAGAGAAAATATGGGAAATTTAGGAAATCAGGTCATGGGGTTTTATATCTGAGTTTAAGTTCCAGAAAGAGAGATTGAAAATGAAATAGAGGAAATTATCCCCTCGAAATCAGTTTAAGGAAATGTCGCAGAGCTGAAGAGATTGGCTTTCTAGGTTTAAAGACCCATTGAGTACCTACTACAAAGGGTCAAAGTAGACCCAGAGCAAATAATATTCAGGATATCCCAGAAAATGCAGGAAGAGAATAAGGATAAAAACTTCTAAAGAGAGGGGTGCCTGGGTGGCTCAGTCAGTTGAACATCTGACTTTGGCTCAGGTCATGATCTCATGGTCTGTGAATTCAAGCCCGGCACTGGGTTCTCTGCCATCAGCATAGATCCTGCTTCAGATCCTCTGTCCCCCTCTCTCTCAGGCCCTCCCTGTCCCCCACTCTCAGAAATAAATAAATTTAAAGAAAATAGCTTCTAGGGAGAAAAACACTGGATTTAAGTAAAGGATCAAGAATTAGAACAGAGTTGAACTTCTTGAGAGCAACACTGTGGACAATAAAAAATTTCTTCAAAATTCTGAAAGGAAATAATTTCCAATTAAGAATTCTATATTCAGTCTTTTTTTTTTTTTTTTATGGGTTAAACACAATGGTTTAATTTCTTCTAGGGCATTTCTTTTCCTAGTTACTTGTATATTTCTTTTTTTTTTTTTACAAATAGTTTATTGTCAAATTAGTTTCCACATAACACCCAGTGCTCATCCCCACAAGTGCCCTCCTCCATGCCCACCCCTCCTCCCCCCCACATCCACCAGTCCTCAGTTTTTGTCAGCATTCAAGAGTCTCTCATGGTTTGCCTCTCCCCTTTCCCCCACCATTTCCGCCCTTCTTCTCCCCCTTGGTCCTCTGTTAAGTTCCTCCTAATCCTCCTATACGTGCACACATATGATATTTGTCTTTCTCTGCCTGACTTATTTCGCTCAGCATAACACCCTCAAGGTCCATCCATGTTGCTACACATGGCCAGATTTCATTGTTTCTCATTGCCATGTAGTATTCCATGGTATAGATAAACCACATCTTCTTGATCCATTCATCTGTTGATGGACACTTAGGCTCTTTCCAGGTTTTAGCTATTGTGGAGAGTGCTGCTATGAACATTGGGGTACATGTGCTCCTATTTTATATTCAGTCTTAACCTCAATTAAGTGTGAGGGTGAATAAAGACATTTTCAGATTTGGGATGTTTTAGAAAATGTAACCCGCGTGCACCCTTTCTCGGAAAGCTACAGAAAGATGGATCCAGGGGGGAAAAAAAAAGAATAGACCAAGGAAGAGGAGGTCATGGGATCCAGATAAGAGGAGTTCTACCCAATCTAGAGGTCAAGGTCATGTCTGTACAATGATGGAGAAGGGAGATGGAGATGATACCGGCCTTTCTAGTCAGAACTCTCTGGATAGATATCTTTAAGAAAAGTAGAAGGACTATTTTATATGTGTGAAAACATATTGAGAAAAGACTTTAAAAATTGGGAGAGAATTTAAGTTTGCATACATTATCAATTCATAGAAAATTAAACAATAGAAAAGTAAGGTAAGTATTATCTTTAAATATAAGATACTGTTCAAGAAAGAAAACATAATTATATTACATGGTTCAGCTATGAATACCAAGCATAAAGTTGTGATAAGTTAACACCAAATCCTAATTTAAGCCAAGTTAGTGAAGCATCTTACTGGAAGGACAGTGGCACAGGAATTGTGTGGAGGGGAGTGGTCGCCTTTGAAAAAGCCTAATCCTCCTCTTCCATAGTAAGAATTCAGCTGATAGTGAATGAATAAAAATGGAAATTCAGGGAGTAGCCCAGGAGTCAGTAAAGTATGGCCCACATGCCAGCCACCTGAGTTTGTAAATAAAGTTTTATTGGAACACAGCCACACCCATTTGTTTACATACAGTCTGTGGCTGCTTTCATGCTATAACATCAACGTTGAATAACTGCAACAGAAACCATATGGTCCTCAAGGCCTAAAATATTCACTATTTTACTCTTTACAGGAAACATTTGCTGACCCCTCAAGTAGCAGATAAATGTCTCTAGCAGTTTGGAGACAAACACCAAAAGAAACAAAAAATCTGAAAATTGGGTGGCTGTGTCTCTTAATAAGTCACACAGAACTATTTGATACTTCAAACAAGGTGCATGTATCATTTTGATTAAAAATCAAAGCTAAATTAAAAAAAAGAGTGTTAATATGATTTATTAGAGGTTCCAGATAGTTTTTTCCAGGGGATGCCAAAAACACTGAAGAATTGCCTCTGTTCTTTTATGTCTCCCTTTTTGGTTTTTGGATATATTATTTACTCAAAATCCAATTTCCTTCTTTGTGTCAACTTTATTCTCTTTTGCCTTTTTATGTTTAGTTTTGGTTAGAAACCAAGGCCAGAAGCATTAGGTTTCAAATGACTCCTCTTCTCCATTTTGAATATTATCTGGGGAAGGGAGGTTGCAGATTTATAGATTCCCACACAACCCACAAGTCCAAGGAATTGCTAAACAGATTTTATTTTACTCAGGCAAAAATGATCTCAAATTTTCTTCAAACCTCAATTTATTTATTTTAAAAGGATGGAGCCAAAACTCACATTCCAACCATTGATCACAAGTGGTGACATGCTTCCTTCCTAATGTAATCTTGAAATGACAGAGGATCCATAATTAATCTGGAGGTAAGCCGTCTTAGCCATTAAATAGGTTTCCAATTTAGTAGCTCTTTGGGTTTTGTCCCAGAAACCTTACAGGTCATTTTCTATCCACTGCTTCAAGATAAACAATGACACTTTCCGGAAAATGTATTTTTCTTATAAGCACAATGCTCAGTAATATATTGATATTATACTATGGACGTGATGGCAAATATTTCTGTTCTTAAGTCTGGGATGTGAAAAGAAGGAGCCATTCTCACTATTATGCTCTCAGGTTAATATTTATGACCCTACTCAGCAGAAATTTAAGTTGCAACAGTGCCAATCACTAAAGCTTATAGGCCCAGTGGGACTCATGCAGGCTGAGTCAGCTGGCCATCTCTCCAAGCTTCTAGAAGAGGATGTTCTCTCTGCCAGTTCTCAGTGTGTTGGTCATCCACCTCCCCTTCTCTGCTTGGCTATGTCGCTTAAGTGTGCTCAGCAAATACTTATTGAGTACCTACTCTGTGCTTAGTTCTCTGTGAACCCCTGTGGAGAACACAATGATGGCTAAGATGACAACAGGCTGGGAAGACATAACAGGTACAGATGAAACTGTTAAATAACAGGGCAGGTCCATGAGGGTCATGTGATAGCCTGAGTGGTTGAGGTGACATCTAGCTCCCAAGAGCTAGGAGGGGATTGGGGAGGAAATGGACTCTAGTGTGGGAACTGAGGGTTAGGCCCATCTACTTGGGTTGGAAGAGAAGAAGGGAGCTATTTTCACTTGGAAAGGCCAGGTATAGACACAGTGGTAAGCATGGGGCATTGGTGAAGGTCCACTCACCATGGATGGAGAAGAGGGTTGGAACTCTAGCCAGAGTGATTTAATACCAGAGATTAAGTTTTATCCAAATTCCACGGCCAGGGGTAGGGCCTGAATTCTAATTAAATTGTCTTCTGATGCTAAATTCACTCTTTATGCAATATACAGAGTTGTCCATATGGAAAGACAGACCAATTAATAGACCATCTGTTATCTCTAATAGTGAGCTCACTGGCCTCATGTTGACAATTAATATGAAGACTATCCCAGGGTTTGGTTGTTAAAAAAGTGAGGAAAGTTTGCATCTGTGGGTATAAGGGTAAGGTATAAGAAGATGAGATAGTTATGAATAATGCTTTTGGATTCCTGAGAGAGGTCAGCACTGGGGAAACAGACTGAGAATTCAGTGTGAGGTCACTGGGGAACGACCAATTCCAAGAACATTGTCCACAGTGAAAGAAAAGAAAGCCAAGGAGGGGGCCCATGGTCAGACCATATTTTAAGTGTGGAAAGAGGAAGAGGGGTCTGGACAGAGACTATGAAAGGGCATTCAAAGAGATGTGGAAAAACTAGGGAGGAGAAGTATCAGAGAAGACCAAGAAGAAGTTTTCAAGAGGGATGAAAGTTCATCCAGAGTTCACTCAGGGCACAACTCCTGGAGTTACTGATTCAGATCCCAACCTATGTGGGTGATGCCCCCTGAAGTCAACTAACATGGTGGCCCTCAAGTCCACAGAATCAAGTGCTAAGGGAGAGGCAATGATAAGACAAGATGGAAAGGTATCCATTTGGTTTGGTATAAGGTAACTGAAGGCATTGTCGAGGGTAATTTTTGTGGAGTGACAGGGAAAAGAAAATATTGAGGGGTGGCTGTTGAGGAGTATCTGGGAATGGAGGAAGCATACATGGTCCTCATAAAACTAGGCAATGGGGGAACTCAGTAATTAGAAATACATCTGGGGGGGGGGCGCCTGGGTGGCTTAGTCGGTTAAGCGTCTGACTTTCACTTAGGTCATGATCTCGCGATTCGTGGGTTCGGGCCCCGCGTCGGGCTCTGTGCTGACTGCCAGCTCAGAGCCTGGAGCCTGTTTCAGTCTGTGACTCCCTCTCTCTCTGACCTCTCCTGCTCACGCTGTCTCTCTCTCTCTCTCTCTAGAAATAAATAAAACATTAAAAAAAAAAAAAAAGAAATACATCTGGGTTCTGGACATGTTACATGATGAGGAGAAAGACCCAACAGGCATATAGGAAGAAGAGGGAATACTTGATGGAGAGAAGTCCTGGAGAACATGGGAGGAAATGAGTCACTTTCATCCTGAGGGCAGAACAGAACATGGTATATAGTGGCACAGTTGAAAATTGCCCAAGGAGTTCCTGACTGGAGGCTTTCACTTATGTGGGAAGAAAGTGAGTAATCAGATGAAATGAGGCTCACTGGTGGATACAGGCTTGAGAAGAATGGAAAAAGCAAGGAAAAGGAAAGGGTGGTGTGGTGGTGGGAACTGGGGCAGAGTCAGCATGGAAGGCCATGCTGAGGCTGACATGGAAACTGTCCTGACGGTGAGGATCATGGGTACAGACCGTGAGTGAGTTTCCAGGTCCTCAGAGAAGGTGGAGAATAATCAGAAGAACAGAGCAATGATAAGGACACCTAGAATGTGTTAGCACCAGATGGCAAGGGCCTCTAACGAGGAGGAATTTTTATGTCACAGCAGAAGGGTTCTTACAGGGACACTGCATGGGGAAAGTGGAAAAACACTGACCTACCTTCCACTCTCTACCTGGACAATGAACCGCTTCCCTTTCTGAGCTCAAGGGAAACTTCTGTCTTTGGGGTCAGGTGAAATTTCAATGTGGGGAACGTTCTGTAAATACACTTAAGGTATATGGGAGCCCAATGACCACAGGATAGAGAGTTCCCTGGGGACGAGAGAAGGAAAACTGTTAGAAGGGAAGGCTACTTTGGGAGGCTGAACTGAGGCAGGAAGGGCAGGGAGGAAGTGCAGAGCATTAGGGTATGAGTTTTAATATCCAGTTGGTTTTAGAATTCATGGGTTTATGCTATTTCCTTTCCTCCTCCCCTAACCAGGTTCAGGTCTTCAAGGGTCTTAATCCACACATGCACTTTTGCAAAGTCCCCCTCACGTCTGGTTGCACTGCCTCCAGAAGCTCTGTTTAGTTTATTATGGATGTTATTACTGGATGGATTTTCTTACAGCATCCTTTGTATATTTCCTGCTCCTTATGACAAAATGAGCCTCAAGAGGGAAGGTTCCCACCTGTCACGGCTGGAGACCCAGTGTCCAGCACAGGGCCTAGCAGTAGGAGTTCCCATACAGTTTGCTGACTGATGGTGGACAGAATTCTGGAGCTTTAGGTCAGGAAGGACAAAGTCAGCTGGTCTATGTCTTCCTCTTGTAGAGGAGGAAGCCGAGGTGTCATGAGGCAGAAACTGAGGCCCAAGGGACTCTCCAAGGCCACATGGCTAGTTTGTGGACATGCTAAACCTTCTGTCCTGTCTTCCACTCAGACTCCCTCAGAATCGCCATAGGCCTTGTTCCATGTTTCCTCACAAGGACACAGGAACCTTCTACCACCTTCTACCACCATCTCCTTGTTCTGTGGACCCTGGTGTGGTAAGTCCTGCTCACCTGTGCTCATACCATTCCAGCATGGAGCCCAAACTGAAGTCTGATGCTTTTTTAAACAGATGCTGTCTCATTCTATCCCCACAAAGCTGGCTTCCATGTTTTTGCTCTATCCCTCCTCTGAGTGACACATATTCCTTTCTTTCAAATCACTAATTGGGTACTTAGACAATTAACTAGTATTCTTCTATCATTTTACTCATGCATCTCATTTCCCCAACTTGGTGCTGTACCCGTGAGGATGGAGGGAGTGTTTGAGACACACGGACTCGCAGAGTTGGATGTATCCTCAGAAACCATCTGTTCCAGGGGCGCCTGGGTGGCTTAGTCGGTTAAGCGTCCGACTTTCGCTTAGGTCATGATCTCACGGTTCATGGTTTCCAGCCCCGCGTCGGGCTCTGTGCTGACTGCCAGCTCAGAGCCTGGAGCCTGTTTCAGTCTGTGACTCCCTCTCTCTCTGACCCTCCCCTGCTCACGCTGTCTCTCCTAGAAATAAATAAAAACATTAAAAAAATTAAAAAAAAAAAAAAAAGAAAAGAAACCATCTGTTCCAACACATTTATTTCACAGATGGTATCACTGGGCCCACAGGAGGAAAATGACTTGCCCATAGTCTGTCTTTTTATTTAATTGTAGTAAAATATACATAAAATTTACCATTTAAAATGTTTATTTATTTATTATGTGTGTGAGAGAGAGTGAGCAGGGGATGGGCAAAGGGGAAGAGAGAGAGAGACAAAGAGAGAAAGAGAGAGAGAGAGAGAGAGAGAGAGAGAGAGAGAGAGAATCTCAAGCAGGCTCCACACTGTCAGTGCAGAGCCTGATGCAGAGTCTGATGCACGAACCGTGAGATTATGACCTGAGCGGAAATCAAGAGTTGGAAACTTAACTGACCGAGTTACCCAGGCACCCCCTCCATTTAAACATTTTTAAGTGTACAGTTCAGTGTTACTAAGTTCGTTTGCATTGTGTGACCATCACCCCCACCCATCTCCAGAAATTTTTCATCTTCCTAAACTGAAACTTTGTCCTCACTAAACACTAATCCTCCCCCCACCCCAGCTGCTGGCACCCACTATCCTGTTTTCTGTCTCTATGAATACGACTACTCCAGTGCCTAATGTAAGCAGAAAAGTACAATATTTGTCCTTCTGTGATTGGCTTATTTCACCCAGTATACTGTTTTCAAGGTTTGTCCATGTTACAGCATATGTCAAGATTTCCTTCCTTCTACGACTAGACAATATTACAGTATATGGAGAGACCACCTTTCACTTATCTACTCATCCACTAATGGACATTGGACTGTTGCCACCTTTTGACTATTGTAATAGTGCTGCTTGTGAACATAGGTATACAAATTGCCCCAGGTGTTTGTTAAATGTTTTAATGATTTCTTTTTTCTGCCCAGCATAGCATCATCCACAGAGTAGAAATGGAGGCAGGAATGTTTTTGTTGATGATGATAATCATAGCCAGCCCCTGGATCTTACTGGGGAGAGGAGATTTAAAGCCATGGCACAAAAGAGCACCCATTCTGTAATTTAGCTAATACGCGAATGCTCCCCAAATGCAATCAATATTTAAGCAAAGTACACAGTGACCATGAAACTATAGATTTTCTTTTTATGTGTGCATTTATCTTTCCTCTGTGTCTGTATGTGCTTTCCAGAGAGTAGGAAATCTGATTCAGAACTTAATTTCTCTCTGGAGTAAGGCCGTTTTCTGGGAATCCTTGGAATAAGGCCACTATAGGAAACCATAAGGTTTTAAAACACCAATGTCAAGGATTTCCTTTGGCAAATCTCATTTAGCACTACTTCGGCTGACCTGCAAAAGAGGACAACTCAGCAAAGACAGAAGGAGCAGCTTTCCCCTTTCTACTTTCCGGCAGCCTTTCTCTCAAGATGTGCATCTTTAAAAAATCCTTTACTCCCGTGCAGCCTTCTCAAGGTAAATCCAAGGACAAAGGCCTTTTAGCAGGAACCTTGAATAGAGGGGAGATTTTCTTACCTCCTCACATTGGTCTATATTCAGCATCAAATCAATTCCTTTGGTGGTTATTGCTATTTAGCATTAGCTTTCCAAAATGTGTTGAAATCCTTTTTCTTGGCTAATAAACAGAAAAATATTCTCTTGTCAATTGTTCACACTTTCTGTGTTTGTCAGGAGCTTGGTAAGCTGAAACACAACTGGGCAAACACTAATAGTCATTTTGTGCCTTTCTGGAGTACATTAAATGTTCAAATGGGGCCTCACATTCAGAATCTCTCTTCATCTGTGAAATAATGATGACAATGTAGAGACAATCAGGCTGGGATTTGTTAGGAGGCTGGTGGAATGGGGCAGAAAGTGAGGCAGATGGAATGGAGGTGTTGAATGAAGGTCATACACCGTGGTGCCTGCCACAGTGGTCGGTGATGGCGTCTGTGTGCCACGGTAAACAATATGGATGCAGGCGGTCACCAAAGTGCTTTGTGTCCTGTGTGGGAAGACAGGGCAGGATAGGCTGAGCTGGGTTTGCTCATGTCCCTTCTTATACCTCACTGTGGGCCAAATGGTCCCCTGTAGTTCCTACAACTCCATGCCCCTTCCTTTGCTTTTCTTCCCTTTTCACTCATTCTTTTAAAGTAAAAATAATATTTGTATGCATGTTTGAACAAATAGTTCTTCAAAGATTGTGAGGGATGGTTAAGTTTTCTATGCTCTGCCCTCCAATTTTCCCTCTGTGGAAGAATTTTTAGCCCTTTGGGCTGACTTAAAAAGTTACCTACCCCCCCCACCCCCCCCAAAAAAAGTTACCTATCCCTGAATGACCTAGTAATAATTACAGTTTCATGATGTTTCATTTTCTGGCAGTATCTGTTGACTCACCAACGTGGAAAATGAGGGCTTGGCTCCCCTACTGAGCTCCCTCAACACTCACTGTTAATCTCTCCTTCCAAAATAGGTAGATTGCAACTTTGATTAATATCAATATTTAGTTTTTATATTATTAAGAATATGTCAATGTAATTTACAGCTAAGTCATATTATTTCCGATGATTACTTTTTTTACTTTTTCTTTTCTGTAGCTTTCATTTTTCCTGGGATTTTTCTTTTTTTCTTAGTTTGTGGGATTTCCCCCCTGGTGATTTTGTAAGTGCGCTTCTCTAATCCTTGATCTCTCTTGAGAAAGAAAAAAGCAGCCTTGAAAACTGGGAGCCGGTTGGGCACTCACGGTCAGGTCAGGGTGTTCTTTGAACACAAACTCTTCCACAGGACACATCAGGCAAGGTCACTCTGTGACCCTGATAGGCTGAGGCAAAGATGAGATCACTCCAGTCTTGTCTCAGTCTGCACAACACAAATGCCCAAACCACAAAAATGGCCAAATATACCGCTTTCCTGCCTAATACCCATAATTGCTCCTTCTTCACTAAATATGCTGTTCGCCCTGCCTTGTTCCTGTTGCCTTCTAGCTAAAAATATGAAGATGTCCCATCACAGAATTGCTGCTGGTCTGGACAGCATCCAATCCAGGGCAAACTCCTGCTTTGAACCATTATCCAAATTACCGAACACAAACCCAAGCCCTATAAAAAGTCCCTGCAGCACCCTCTGAGATGGCCTTGATTCTCCAGACTATGCTGCAAAAATGTTCTAGTACAAATTCATTCCCAGTGGTCAATGGCTGTAATGTAGCTACTGAGTGCCATCAATATTTATCTGAGAGCTTTGACGCCTTAGATGGGGGAAACCCTCAACTCACTAATTTTAGTGGGCATATTTGAGAGCCTTTGTGTCTCTGGCTGTTTGAAGTACTGCACTGCCCATGGCTGGAAGAAGCTCCCGCTGAAGTGAGCTCCAATATTTTGTTGATGCCTCCCATTTTAAAAGTTTACCTCTCTCCCTGTCTCCTCCTCCTTCCCTTCTTCCTCTGTTTCCTTCTGTGGTATTGTCATACCTCCTACCCTCAGCCCTAGGAACTGCAATGACTTTTGGGTGTCTACTCAGATACTGATTGTTCTTTTGGGAAGTTGTTTCCTGGTCTTCTAATATCTGTTCCATGTCTGCTTGTCGCAAATGGTATTTATCTGTAGGAGGAGAAAGTCTACAGCGAGACAATGGGTGTAAGCAGGCAAGTCTGCTCTGGAATCATCTCCAAGAGATGAGAAGTTCAGAAAGTCTTCAGGTAAACTCTGACTTGGGTCACTATTTTAAAACCTATTAAGAGCTTCATCAGTCTTGTCTTTGTGTCCCTGGGAAGTGCCTTGTTCAGATTAGTCTTGTTGGAATCAGAAGGTATTGTCTGGCCCCTGATTTCTGGTGATTTGGGTTTTGGCAAAGCCCAAAGAGAGGAAGCTGGCCAGGGCCATCCTCAGGAAGTGCTTCCATTCTCACGGTATCTTACTGATCTAAACCCACACATTTCCTCTGGATAAACAGCTGCCTTCTCACATCACCTTAGCTCATGTGCTTATTCCTCTAACTGGCACAATTTCAGCAGGGAAAATTCGGAATTATAGTGGCTACTTTGGGGGAACTTCTGACATGGACTAGATGTTTCACTTGAGAGGCAACTTAGAACATAAAGGGAAGAAACAGGAAATTATCTTGTCTGCCTAAAAAAAAAAACAAGCCTTTTGTTGACTGTGGATACCTCCCTCCTATACTTCCGTATTATGAGGATTCATCAATGCTGGCTTTCAAATATGTTGCTTGATGAAAATTTCAAGGCCTAAACCGTTATTTAAACCAGCTGTAATAACTGCTTTTTATCTATTTTTATATGTCAAAGTAGGTTTTCCTGATTCTAAACTTTTATCCCTTCTCTTTGCAAAAGGAAGAATATTTGCTTTTTACAGGGCTAATTTCCTAAGTGTCTGAAGTTGGCCCCTCTGACTTCTTATTCTATACCTTTCCCCTTCTTTTACTCTTTGGGGAAGCTTTAAAAATTAATTCATTGAAATAATCATCCTGTCATTAGGGACACACTTGAAGAATTTCTCATCCAGATTAACTGTCAAAAACATCTAAAAGACAGGAAAAAATTATTATGCTGCTTGTGTTTCTTTTGTGGACACTGAAAACTGTATTTACAAAATAGCTTTTGTTACTATAGCTACAAGATAAGAAGAAGAGGCTTCACTTTCAAGATAAAAGAAGAGCCTTGAGCATGACTTGGAGTTTTTAACATTTGGTTTCCCATATAAAAACAATATCAGCACAGTAATTTGGTCTGTACAAGACCAAGGTTAAATTTCTTATGATTTAAAATTTTTGAATCTTTTTTATTGTTTTTATGAATTAAATAAGTCATTACAGTCTTCATAAATTATTACAAACATATATACACACTCATACACAAGCATATAATTGTATCCAACTAAATAAAAAAGGTACTAATTAATTTTTAAGTGTGTAATTTAGTGAAATTTTTAAATGTTGTATGTCAGAAGAATTATGTTAGCAAAACCTGTAATTTATTGTCTATCTATCTATCAATCTATCTATCTATCTATCATCTATCGCACACCTGCACACACACACATGGAGAGGGGTATAGAGAGAGGGAGAGAGAGAATCTCAAGCAGGCTCATGCTGTGAGTGCAGAGCCCTATGCAAGGCTCCATCTTACAAACTGTGAGATTACAACCTAACCTGATATCAAGAGTTGGACACTTAACCAACTGAATCACCCAGGTGCTCCTGAAATCAGTGTTCTTATAAAGCAAAGAAATTGCTAAGCATTTCTTTGTTTTTTATCCTCTGGTGTTCTCATATGTCTGGAGAAGAGTTAGTTACATTGATTAAGCATGATAACAAATAAAGTTGATTATACTGTATATAATAATTACAGTGAAATATAATTATATAAACAAGATAATGGATTTGATTTTTGGTTTATTTAAAAAGTCACAATTAGGGGCGTCTGGGTGGCTTAGTCGGTTAAGCGTCCGACTTTCTCTTAGGTCATGATCTTGTGGTTCATGGGTTCAAGCCCCACGTCGGGCTCTGTGCTGACTGCCAGCTCACAGCCTGGAGCCTATTTCAGAGTCTGTATCTCCCTCTCTCTCTGACCCTCCCCTGCTCACGCTGTCTCTCTCTCCCTCTCCTAGAAATAAATAAAAATATTAAAAAAAAATTTAAAAAGTCACAATTAACCAAGATGGTAAAGTAAATGATGTACACAGTTTTATTTAATATACTGACAAAGAATATTTAAAGTTAAAGTTAAAAGCTTTTAATTTATTATCTATATGTATACTTATAGATCTGTGTATGTCTACATACACATAAAGATATATTAATAACTCATATATTACAGATTGTTACATGAATAACATAATAAAGTTGTGAAAGTAAAATTTGGGTCTTTTATCTGTTAGATGATTAAATTATTCTGTGCCCAAGAAAGTAGAAGCTCCTTGTTGTCACCAGTGTAATCTGTTATGTCTCATTTTTACATATTATTAAAACATTTTTTTTCATGTTTATTTATTTTGATAGAAAGAGAGAGAGAGAGAATATGCAGAAGTAGGGGAGGGGCAGAGAGAGGAAGAGAGAGAATCCCAAGAAGGCTCCACACTGTCAGTGCAGAGCCTGACTTGGGACTCAAACTCACCAACTGTGATATCATAATCTGAACTGAAATCAAGAACTGGACACTCAACTGGCTGAGCCTCTCAGCCTCCCCTCTTTTTCACATATTCTTAAATCATTTTTGAAAAGGGTCTTATAATTTTGAAAAAAAAATTGAGTGCATAATAATCATTATTGTTTTCTTATGTTGTTCTTTTTTTCACAATATACTGGTAAATGTATCTTGTCTTTAGATACTTATACCTTATCTCCTCTAAGAACTATTCTTGATTTTACCTTTCCCAAGTTCAGGACAAAATAAAGAATAATGACACTGTTAAGATGTCTTTTATGCCTAAATTTTTTTACAGAAATACAAATATTTGCTTTTTCACACTAATAAAGGGAAGGATGATAGGTGTGTATAAATTCTGCAATTTTTAATTAATGCAAAGTTGGTACAAGATCTCTTTTGTTTATCCACAGTGATAATAAGAAAGTGAGTTCATCTTCCTAGGATGACTACACATAAAAGTAATGCTTAATTATTATTTTGAGCTTAATTATATATAAGCTTTATAATGTTTAATTATGTAAATGTTTAATTGGTATGTTTTAAGTGCATGATTAAGAAACAGTAACATTTTTTAATTTAAAAATGATTTTTGGGGCACCTCGGTGGGCTCAGTTGGTTAAGCGTCTGACTTCGGCTCAGGTCATGATCTTGTGGTTCACGAGTTCAAGCCCCACATCAGGCTCTGTGGTGACAGCTCAGAGCCTGGAGCCTGCTTCAGATTCTGGGTCTCCCTCTCTCTCTACTCCTCCCCTACTCATGTTCTATCTCTCTCTCTCTCTCTCTCTCTCTCTGTCTGTCTCAAAAATAAATAAAAACATTAAAAAAGTTTTTTAAATAAAAAAATGATTTTTTTTTTTGCAGAGAATACCAGTGTGCCTTTGAGAATGGAGATTCCAGGTGGTAAACCATGGATGAGTAGCCTGCGTAGGGGGCTTTATGGTGAGTGAGGCAAAGCATAGGCTTTAGAACAGTTGGAAGGACCCCTACTCTTTCCTTCCCTCTCTGACCCAAGGGGGCTTGGCCCTCAGCCTGACCCTCAACCTGAAACTTGTAAGCTTGGAGAATCATAAATGTCAACACAACCATCAATCATGTTCAAGCCATGACTTCTCTTCTCAAGTATCAAGGCCACCTTTATGCTTTTTTGGCATGGATCAGGAATGACAGGATGAACAATGTGAGATGGGAATCCTCACCCACTGTGCCAGTAATGGCTTGTACTGTTAGTTGAAATCTGGAGGACCGTGTGTCAAAGTTACTACATCTCTGCAGTTGGCTACTGGCCAATCTCCAGTCCATCTCCTTATTTATCCCCAATACATTGAGTAGCTTTGACCACCTATGATGCTAAGTTCTCTATGTCTGTTGCCATTAATTTGATGATATGCTCCCAAACTCAGAGACATGGCCCTACACTGGAGGTCATCTTGCTAGTTAGGCTGTTGATTTGCAAGCCAAGCCAAATTCTAACTGACCTTAGTACTGCAATTGTTTTTTCCTTCACTATTTAATGCTGCCTTCAATGTCTCAGAGAAAAATACCATGTTAAAGGCACGTTTGCACTCAGGCAAGCCTGAGCAGGTGTGGGCATTTGTGCCTGTAGTGAGATGGTCATGAAGAGTTAGAACAAGTTTGGTAATTTTTTTCTTAAATATGCTTGTCAATCATGGTGGCCATACAACTGTCTCCATTTAAAAAATCCCTACTCACAGCAGAATTTGGGAGAAATTTTATGTAAATAAAAAGATAGTTGGCCAGTGTGGATGGCTAAGGCAATTACAGCCATCTGCTACCTGTTAGCCCAACATGTTCCATCTGTTACAGAGCTCACATCCACCCGAGAGGGAACTCAGCACAGCGGACACATAGTCACTGAGACTAGTGTTGAGATCCAGGGGGAGGGATGGGAAGGCAGCGAGATTGGGTTTATTTCAGTCCACCCAACAAGTGTTTGACAAGCGGGGAGTGGCTCGAGTGCCCTGTAGTGTCCTCTGCATTACTGGCTGACTCCCCATTAGATGAGGGTATAACTATACCACAGCAATTAGTCAGAGGCATCTGTTTTCATCAGTGAAAACCCAGAAGTTAAAAAAAATTTTTTTAATGTTTATTTTTGAGAGAGACAGAGTGCAAGTGGAGAAGAGGCAGAGAGAGAGGAAGACACAGAATCTGAAGCAGGCTCCAGGCTCTGAGCTGTCAGTTCAGAGCCCGACGTGGGGCTCGAACTCAGACTGTGAGGTCATGACCTGAACTGAAGTTGGATGCCTAACAGATGGAGCCATGAGTCGCTCCCAAAATCCATGTTTTAACCTATCTTGGACTTCAAATGAAACACAGAACTTGTAGAAATGTATACTTTCTATACCATCTCCATAATTAACCTGAATATCTAAATGGGTTCAAAAACACAACACCCGCAGTGTCTTCCTGGTTCATAGCATTTAGCAAAGTTCCTTTACCCTAATAGCTGAACCAGCTACTCTTCTCTTTGTCCTCCTGGGTAAGAAGAAAAAAAATCTGCCTTCTCAATTCTTGTACTTCCAGAATTCTGAAAAACATCCTTTTGTGAAAGTCTGTCTTTTGAAAGAAAGTAACTTTGCTTCTGGGTTTCTCTGCTCATAGCTAGTGCCGATCTGGGGCATGTTTTCTCTTTTCTTCTAGGGCTAAAATATGACATGGTGACCTTATTGCTTTTGGCCCTTTCTTCACCGTTCAGGTACCACTGCATGGAGATCAAGGGAGTGAAACTGAATTAAGTGCTACTTCTTCTGAGATATCAAAGGATGTTTTTGGGTGCTCTTCTGATCTTAAATTTTTCTACCTCAAATAAAAGTTATTTACACACATCTTTTCTTACTGTTTGCTCCCTTAATTCAGCCTTGTACTGGATGAAGTATGGTCTTGCTGCCGAGTTATGACTCTTGCATCCAACAGAGATCTTGAAGTGCTGGACAGTCTTAAACCCTCACCTCCATGGAACTCGGCACTGTCAGAAAACTTATGTCCCTGGATGTACATTCACACAAATGTAAAATCTGACTGAGGCTTGTTGACTTTATAAAACGAAGCTAAAAAAAAGGCACTAAGGAAACCCCAAATCCACTCTTCAACAAAAGCCATTTCAGGTAATAATTCTTTGTACAGCCACAAAAAAAATACCCTCATAGGTATAAACCCAAGAAGGCTGCTAGAAAAGATTCTCTGGACTTCAGTGACTGATGGTCCTTGGATATGGGAGGGCACTGCACGCTGACATATTTATCACGTGCGGTTAGAGGCAGGATAGCACCAGAGAAGGGTTTTGCAGAGAAGTGAGCATGAATGCCAGTGTGAGTAATGTGTTTGACATAAAAGACTGGAATGGGACCCAATTACAGTGGGAAATGAGCCAGTGCTTTAATGGCTCCACAGTGGGAATGTAGCATACAGGTGCCATCTGTATGCGAGACAGGAAGTGATGGGCTTGTCTGCTGCTCACACCTGTGGAATGCATTATATAAAATGTGATCGCTATCGTTCTTCACTGAGAGTGTAAACAAAGTGAGTAAGAATTCTCATCCTTGCAAATTGGATTTAGTTTTTATATCCCTGTCCTTGACAGTGGGACTCAAAATACAGGAAACTTTGAAAATAATAAGAAATGTCTTACACACTTATTTTTTTTCTTGCAAGTATTGTGGAGAAGTATTTTAGGGTTAGAATTTGCAGAGGAATAGAGCAGGTGATCAGCGTGATTTTGGGTGCAGCCTTCTACCATGTGATAGAGGGTTGGGCTCTGATTTCTAAATGTTACATACAGTGATTTTTTTTTAAAAACAAGAAACATTTTTACCCCAGTTAAAAATTATTTTTTGTTTATTCCTTTACTTTTTATAGCAAACTTAAACTTCAAATCTCCTTGAATATTAAGTCTAGATATATAAAGATATCACATTATTCAATTATATTGTTACTTTAAAAATCTAGGATGCTGTGAATACTGAAACATGGGTTTTTTTTATTAAGAAAAATGCATGTATGTGCTGCACATAACACTGAAAACAGATTCTGATTCTACCACACACTACAAATTTTCATGAGTGCCACCTGAATTTTCATCATTCTGAAAGAAGTTATTTTAAGAAACAATGTGGCTTGTCATCAAAGGAAGACATGCCTTTGACAAAATGAATGAATGCTCCAAAATGTTTATGTGGGCGGGTTTACCAGATGGTGCTACTGTTGACCACATCTGTGTGTGCGGGGAGGGAATGTCTGCTCCCAGTAGGGGTGGGCCTCGTTTGGTGAAGGGAACAAGAAACACAGTCCATCTAGCCAACCTTGAGAGACCATGGCCTGTGGAGGTGACATGTGGCAGACGGCAGAATGACTGACTGGCTGTTGGCTGCCAACAGTGTTTGTTGATAGCAAATCTGTTCTCTTGACCAACTCATGGGGTGTGTGTGTGGGTGTGTGTTTAATCCATCCTTTTGCTCACGAGAATGAATGGAAGTGAGGGACATGTAACATGAATCAGTTTCTTGAGGGTAACTGAGAATGTGTGTAAGAACCATGAATAGGCTGGGGCGCCTGGGTGGCTCAGTCGGTTAAGTGTCTGACATTCACTCAGGTCATGATCTTATGGTTCATGAGATTGAGCCCTGTGTTAGGCTCTGTGCTGACAGCTCAGAGTCTGGAGTCTGCTTTGGATTTTTTGACTTCCTCTCTCTCTGCCCCTTGCCACTCATGCTCTGTCTCTTTCAAAAATAAATAAACGTTAAAAAAAAGAACCATAAGTGGGCTTCCATTGGCTGTACCCTAGTAGAAGACTGTTGGAGATCTCTCTATTATTTTTACCCTGGGGGTAGGAATCTGTTTTAAAAACACTCATGACCACTGTGCCTGTTACATTTCAGAGTAACATGTGGTCTTGTCATTGAGGTCACCTCTCTTGCAGGGAGCAGACTGGTTCTGCTCCTGAAGTACAAGCCTGGGTCAGCATCCAGCCCTTCTTCCCACTTTAGTCCCCTCAACCTTCTCTCCAAAAAAGGATCTTTGTCTCTCCTCCAAATCCCCTCATGATGGCTCTTTCAGGACAGCACTAGTGGCATAGGGACCTTGTAGCCACTTGGGGACAGCCAAGCTGATAGGGTCCTAGGTGGGTACCTGGTATGGAAAATTGGGTGTCTTTGGTAGACTGGGGCATTTAAAGGGAAACCAATCCTTCGCTCTCTGTTCATGTTTCTTGTGTCTTCAAAATTCAATACACAAAGTATTTTTTTCTTCATTTCTCTTGTAGAAGAAGATATTTTCATTTGTTCTTATTGAAAAGTAAAATAAAGTGAACAGGAAGTTAAAAAACCAGTCCCTATGCCAACTTCAAGCATATAGTGGTTGTACAAGAAATATCTGCTCATTGCTCATAAATCCATGGCTTAGAGTCATTTTTCTAAACCCTAAAAATGTTCGGTCTTAGCGGGAAGGTTTTGCAGATACCTCAGATGAACAGGTCTGCCCGACTCTTTTAGAAAGGAAGCAGGAGAAATGAATACAATTTCAAATTCAAAATACAAATTCAAAAATAGATAAGGACCATTAAGTAACATATAATCTGAAGAGACCCACAGAACATGAAGAGCTAAGTTAATTATTAGTGTGATTTCTCCTCCCTAATTTAATTTAATAATTTTACATCATCTTAAAAAGGATATATGCATATTTGTTAGAAATAAGTTGCCTTGACAACCTAAACGTCCATCAGTGAATGGATGGGTAAGGAATATATCATGTGTGTGAATATATATATATATGATATATATATATATAATGGAATATATATATATATAATGGAATATTAGTCATAAAAAGGAATAAAATTTTGGCATTTGTGACAACATGGATAAACCTAGCATTATGCTGGGTGAAAAAGTCAGGCAGAGAAAGACAAAATACCATACAATTTCACTTACATGTGGGATCTAAGAAGCAAAACAAATGAATAAACAAAAGAAATGAGAAACAGACTCATAGGTACAGGGTGGAGCTGGTGGTTGCCATTGGGGAGGGTGTGGAGGGATGGGTGAGATAGGGGAAGGACATTAAAAGGTACAAGTCTCTAGTTACAAAGCGGGTAAGGCACAGGGATCTAACGCGCAGCATTGGGAATACAGTTAATATATAATACCTTGGCCTGGTGACAGATGGCAGTTAGATTTATTGTGGTGACCGTTTTGTAATGTATAAATGTATGTATAAATGTCATGTATAAATGTCAAATCACTATGTGGTACACCTGAAACTGATATAATATTGTATGCCAATTACACTTCGATTAAAAAAGCAACAAAACGAATTGCTTTGGGATTAAGATGGTTATAAACATGAGTCATGAAAGGAGGGCCAACACAGCACTTAGCATGAGATGAAGACACTTAATTGGTGGCATCCAGTTTGCCATTGATGTCAACTAGTCAAAGAGCTGTGAGGTTCATACAATTATAGGAAAAGCTGAACAACTGTTTTTGCTTTATTGACTTCCACCTCTTTCCTGTAATGGCTGTTCAAACTTAGCTTCTTGATTCCATTCCCCGCCCCCTGCCTCCTGCCCTGCTACCTCCAGCAGAATAAGGCTGCAGGAAAAAATTTTATCCAGGAAAAAAAAAAAATCAATCTGTCTGTCTGTCTATCCATCCATCCATCAATCCATCCATCCATCTATCCATCCATCCATCCATCCATGAAAAAACATGGAAGAATTCAAATGTATATTACTAAGTAAAAGAAGCTAGTCTAAAAGGCTACTACTATCTTCTATATGATTCCAACTGCATGGCATTTTGGAAAAGGCAGAACTATGGAGACCATAAAAGAATCAGTGGCTGCCAGGGGTTCAGGGAGGTGGGGGGGGCGGGGGCGGGAAGAAAAGTGGAACATGAGGGATTTTAGAGTAAAGCATCTTCAATGATACTGTAATGGTGGATATATGTCATTACACATGTGTCAAAATCTATACAATGTGCAACACAGAGACTGAACCCTAATATAAACCATAGACTTTAGTTAATAAGATTGTTCCAATATTTATTCTTCATTTAAAACAAGTGTAGTATGCTGTGGCAAGTATAGAATGTCAAAAATAAGTATGATGTGTTAATGATGTTCATAATAGATGTTAATAATAAGATGTTAATAATAGAGGAGCCTATGTACTTGTGGGGACAGTGAGGAGGTATATAGAAATCTCTGTATTTCTGCTCAGTTTCTCTGTCAGCCTAAAACTGCTCTAAAAATTAAAGTCAATTAATGAACAAAATTTTAAAAAGGCTATTGAATCAAACCTTCAAACTATTATGCTACATGATCTCAAGTCAGTTGCAAGGCTAGGTCACTTCGTTTTCAATTAATACTGTGATTCCACTTATATCTATGTTGTCATTAACTTGATATTAATAAATTTTAATGAAATAACCTTAGTATTGAAAGAACTAAATGATTTTTACATGTGTTCATGGTATGATTCATATGACTAATAGTAAGAAAAATCTACAAAACTTAGTGTTCCAAAAAATAATAGTGAGGCTCACAAAAATTTATGCATTGATTTGTGTTGCAACTGCATATTGAATGACTTTTCTTTACTCCCTACCTCCTGCTGTTCTTCCCACATGGACATGGTATTTGAATCTAAATCTTTTTGTGGAGGGAAGGAGAGAGGAGAGCACAATGTTATCAGAGACTGATGTGATCCCCATTTTGAAATGTCAAAGAAATACACTATGTTTACCTCCCTTTACTGTTTTGTAAAACAAACACAGACCGTACACAGACACAGAAGCAGAGAAAACTTGCCCTGACCAGCTATATGACCTGGCACTTGTCACTTTAAATTCTCTGGGACTCTTCCCTCATCCATCAAGTGGTGATTTAAGTTGGTACTTACTTGCAAGGTGAATTTACTAAGCTCTCAAACAGACACTGCTCCCTGTTTTATCTGTCTAGTTATTGTCGAGGAGACTGGAGGCAGTCTGTTAAATAAAGTTGACTGTAATGATGAAGAAAAATGAAATAATGGTTCATTTCTGATTTATGACTTTACTTCATCCTCTGAGTTCATACATCAAATGCTAATTCCACATGGACGATAAAGATGGGATAATCGTTTGAGAATGAATTTACCTTGGAGAAGTGGTGTGAATTATGAATTTAAAATTACTGAAAATGTCTTTAAGAAGATTGGCTTCCTTAGATAAATAAGCATACGTTATTGCTTTTAACAGCTATATTTAAAAGCAGAAAAAAATCTTATTAGACCACAGAGTCTATCTATCTTATTTCCAGAGCATGGAGGAGACACACTCAAAATCTAGCCATGCTTTGCCACCAGAAAATGTAACAGTCATATGAAATACTTGCTGTAAACAGTTAATGCTTTTTTTTGCAGAGTAGCTAAAGCAAACATCTGAACATCTGAAACAGAAAGCCAAGGAGACATTTTTCTATGGCTTCTCTCTTCTTTCCTCAGCTGTTCTAGAAAAGTCTTCATGGAGGCCAGCCTTTCCAAACATGGTTATAAGGCTGCTGGAGGGATCTCCAAAGCACTGACTTATTGGCTAATTCTGCTTCTTCTTCTTTTTTTTTTTTAATAGTTTTTATTTATTTTTGGACAGAGAGAGACAGAGCATGAGCGGGGGAGGGGCAGAGAGTGAGGGAGACACAGAATCCAAAATAGGCTCCAGGCTCTGAGCTGTCTGTCAGCACAGAGCCCGACGCAGGGCTCGAACCCATGAAACACGGGGCTCGAACTCACGAACCGCGAGATCATGACCTGAGCTGAAGTTGGACGCCCAACCGACTAAGCCACCCAGGCGCCCCTGGATAACTCTGCTTCTGTCCACCTTTCATTGTGGTTTTCTATTTTGTCTTTCAGACTAATCAAATGAAGTGTGAACTGATTTCATCTCAATGCGTTTACCTTCAAAGTCTCCGAGGTTGAAACTGTAGGTCCTTGGCAAGATTATGCAAAGGATATTTATGTGATAGGGAGCTGAAAATAATACAATGGATTTTCATTATTCACAGCAGTTATGTTCTGGGGAGTCACTGTGAACATGAATTAGTGAATATTGAACTTTTGCTCCTAGGAGAAGTACAAGGTTAGGTTCCTACAAGCTTCTGGTCACATTTTGTCAACAAACCAATACATGACCTTGCTGTATATGTGTTTTTAAGACACTTTATTTAATATATGTTGCTGATGCATTGACATTGAACTCTAGCGAAGAGTGCCGAAACTTAACACCTGAATGAAGTCTATCTAGCACATATATTTTGTCTGCGAAGTATATCACAGCCTTCTTGCTTAGGAACAACAGATGGCATTTCAGAACTACATTTAGGTGAGATTTTAAAGAATGAAATCTCCAATTAAGAAACCCCACAAAAATGCAAAAAACCCCACACCACACCACACATGACACTAAACAGATCAGAAATATGACAACTGTTTATAGCATGAGAGCGGAAATAAGAAGATGGTATTGCTTTATTCCATCCACCCAAGCTGGGAATGTATGCACCACTCTGCTCATGCTTGCAAATGTCTACAAATGTGCCACTAGTACTTCTTGTGGGTTATAGATAAATTTTAACAAGTAGGTGCATTCACACATATGAAATCTATGAATAATGAGGACCAACTGTATGTATATGAAAAATTAAATTTTCTGTGTCTTCTGGAATACTTCGGAATGTTATAATAAGAGGAACTTTGGTTTTCAAAATTTTTTTTATTTAGAAACAATTGGGTATACAAATGGATGCCGTGTGTCAAAGACAGGTGAGCTGAAGATTTGGGACAGAAATAGATCCCCTGTTTTTGACAGTCTGTTTTGAGCAAAGCTAAAAATGTCATGAATTACTATATTTTAATGATAAATGTCTTTTTTGGGTTTGTTTTTATTAATGAAAAGTAATTTAATCTTGGAAAACAAGATGGAGAGATGATACTACCCATATATTTTCCATTGAAAGTTTCTCAAAGTTCTCACTGTTTATTTTATTCTTTGTTGTTTTTTTTAAATGTTTATTTTTTGAGGGAGAGAGACCGAGTGCAAGCAAGGGAGGGACAGAGAGAGAGGGAGACACAGAATCCAAAACAGGCTCCAGGCTCTGAGGTGTCAGCACAGAGCCCAATGCAGGGCTTGAACTCAAGAACTGTGAGATCATGACCTGAGCTAAAGTCGGACGCTTAACTGACTGAGACACCCAGGCATGCCTATTATTATTATTATTATTTTTAATAAGTAACTCAGCATTGAGGTCAGCCCTTACTTTATTTCTACAAACTGAAAATCAAAGATCAGATGTGATAACAGCTTCTAAGATGTGCCAGATGTACTGAGTACTTACTGTGTGCCAGGCTCTATGATAGGCACTTTACATTTCCAAAACCACTTCTGATCTTCACAAAAAAGCATATACCATGGGTAGTACCACTATTAGACATGCAGAAAACCTGCTGAGGCTTTAGGAGATGAGACAGCCGGAACCCCAGGGGTCTGACTCCAGAGCCTATGCTCTTAAACTTCACTCTCTGTAATCTCCTCTTTGAGTCTAAACTTTATTAAAAGATTTGCTTTTACAACTGTTTTACCTTGATGCTGAGAGTGTGTCTTTAGGTCACATTGATCTAATTAGTAACTGTACTTGTTTAAGACACATTTGGGTGACAAGGAGAGATGATGATGATATTTATGGTATGTTATTTTAGAAAGGATATTAAATTAGCCTGTTATGTGAACTTGGCCCAATCACTTCACCTCTGTGGGCATCGTTTGCCTCAGCTGTGATATGACAGAGTTTAAAGAAATTATTTCTCAGGACCTCCTGTGATTCTACAAAACTAATAATAATGAAAAGAATCCCAATACATTTCTAAGAATGACAGTTGAAGGCAATTAAAAAAGAATGAGAAGCCAACATTCAACTATAAGTCACTGGACAAATTCCTTCCATGTAGAAGATTTCCTTCAGCCTGTAAGAGGTCTTGGGCATTGAGACTATGCTAAATTTTCTTTAGGACATGAAAAATTAGATATAATTGCTTCTCTTCAGTTTTAATATTACTTCTCGCCTATCACTTAAACAAGCTCTCTCATCGGTGTTTTACTTCTTCCTTAATCATTATAATAAAAGCCAAAGGCAACTAAGCAGAAATTTCAATTAACTATTTGCCATTTGTTCATTTATCAGTTCTGCTGTGTTCCACTCTTAGGACACGGAGATAAATCACAGAGTGATAAGTTGCGCTCAGGGGCTCTCTCTGAAAGCAGTATCTACCACATTTTCCTCTGTCTCCATTTTTAGAAATGCATTATATTAACCATCACCTTGAATAACAACTCTAGGAGAACTACAAAATTCCAAACTGTAAATAAATGTTTCATCCCCGTTCATTTCCTAATGTCTACGGGCAATGGGAATAAAATTGAGAGTGAACAAGGAAGTAATGGTGTAGTCATTTCATCTTCCTCTTGTGTGTCCACCACCCTCCTGCACCATCAGGGGCACCAGCCCCTGGTAGACGAACTACCAGCCCAGGAGTAAGTGACTCCAGAGAAGAGTGTGGACTAGTTCTTCCTTTACTTCTATTACTTTTTAAAAACTGCAATTTGTATTGAGGTTATTGCAAAATCACATGCTGTTATAAGAAATGATACAGAGAATTCCCTTGAGTATTTTGCCTACTTTCTCCCAAAGGAAACATTTTGCAAAACTATAGTATAACGTCACAGTCAGGATGTTGAGAGGGATAGAATTCACTGAATTCACTGATTGTATGTGTATCATCTGTGTGTGTGTGTGTGTAATTCTTTTTTTTTTTTTATTCTAGGAGAGACAGAGACAGTGTGAGCAGGGGAGGGTCAGAGAGAGAGGGAGTCACAGACTGAAACAGGCTCCAGGCTCTGAGCTGGCAGTCAGCACAGAGCCCGACGCGTGGCTCGAACCCACAAACCGCGAGATCATGACCCAAGCGAAAGTCGGACGCTTAACCGACTAAGCCACCCAGGCGCCCCTATGTGTGTGTAATTCTATACAATTTTATACCTGTGTGGGTTTCTGTATTTATCACCACAGTCAAGATAATGAATAATTCCAACAATGCCTAAGAATTCCTTGTGTTGCCCTTTTAAAAAAAGTTTATTTATTTTGAGAGACAGCATGTGAGAGAGCAGGAGAGGGACAGAGAGAGACGAAGAGAGAGAGAGAGAGAGAGAGAGAGAGAACCCAAGGCAGGCCCATGCTCAGTGTGGAGCCTGATGCGGGGATTGACCTCATGACCCTGAGACCATGACCTCAGCTGAAATCAAGAGTTGGATGCTTAACCGACTGAGCCACCCAGGTGCGCCACATACTGCCTTTTTATACCATCTCAGATCTTCTTTGTTTTCCCCTCCTGCCCCTGTCACTAACCACCAGTAAACACTAATCTATTCTCTGTTTCCAAAATTTAATCATTTCAAAAATGTCGTGTAAACGGAATCACTAGATGTGAACCTTCTAGGATTGGCATAATTCCCTAGAGATTCATCTAGGCTACTTTGGGCATAGTTTCTTCCTTTTAGTATTTATTGCGTGTCCTCTTCCATGGTATGGAGATAACACTTGTGCTGTTTTTCACTGGAGCTATCATCTTTTCTCTTTTGCCTTTCTGAGTAATGATCCATGACCTAGTCAACACCCATGTGGCTGCAGAGGGAATGAGGGGTAGAGATGGGAGAAGGCAGGATTTCCTCCAGGAAGTGCTCAGTTTCTGACATGTGGCAGAGGACTGTGCCTCAATGGAATAGTCTTGAACGTGTCCAACAGAAGTCTTAATTTTATTCCCTAGGCCCCAAACTACTTGTCTCCCAGTTTTGCCCTCAGGAAATGGCACCACCATTCACCCATCTATTCAAGCCCAAAACCTGAGAAATCCTCTTTGACATCTCTTCCTGCTACATCTGGTCTATCACCAAATCCTATGGGATCTACCTTCAAAACATTCCTATTCAAAATACTTCTCCATTGCTACTATTACTATGGCTTTGGTATAGGGACCACCTTCTCTCACCTGGGCCCTACCACTGGAATTGACTGGTCTCCTGTATCCATCTTGCCTTTCCTCCCCCGTCTACCCCCCAACAGCTGCTGTTAATATAGCAAACAGTGGCCAGAATGAGACTTCTAAAACATAAAAGAGATCGAAGTCATCTTCTCCTTCCCATCTCACCTAGCATACGAGTCTCCACAATGGTCTACAATCTGCAATGTCTGGCTGCTGGCTAACCCTCTAACTTTGGGTATCTTGTACCACTCTGTCCCATCCTTACCGTGTTCCAGTCACACCGTCTCTCTTGCTGTTCCTTGAACAAGCCCAGCGTGTCTCTCCCTAATCTCCCAGTCTCTGCATTACCTTCCACATTTCCCAGGATGCTTTTCCTCTGGGTATCGACACATAGCCCTCTGTAGTTTCATCAGGTCTCTGCTTGAACACCATCTCCTCTGACAGGACTTCCCAGCCAGCCTAACCCTCTCTACTCCTAAACAATTTTATTTTTCTTGATAGCATTGATCACTAGCTAACATTTTATCAACTATTTTCTCATTCTTTGTCCATGCCCTTTAGAATGTATGCTTCATAAAGGCAAGGGTTTTTTATTTTTTATTTTTTTTATTTCTAGGAGAGAGAGATAGCGTGAGCAAGGGAGGGTCAGAGAGAGAGGGAGTCACAGACTGAAACAGGCTCCAGGCTCCGAGCTGGCAGTCAGCACAGAGCCCGACGTGGGGCTCGAACCCACCAACCGTGAGATCATGACCTAAGCGAAAGTCGGACGCTCAACCAACTAAGCCACCCAGGCGCCCCAAGGCAAGGGTTTTTCTGCCTTATGCATTGTCCTATCCCTGTCTCCTGGTGTGTATGAGCACTCAACATAGTTTTGGGTGAATTAATGATTTCCCCCAATTCCTTTACTCATACCTTTTAACTTATCAAGAGCTAAGCAGGTCATAGAGTTTTCCCGTGATAAAAAGACAGTACCCACCCTTCTAGCTAACACGGGGAAGACGGAGGCTATTTCTTAGTTGCAGAGAATTTGCTGACAGGGAACGTGGTAGGCTGTGTTAAAGTCCCTAGTTCTTCCCTCATTGTGTCTGTGCCTCTCCCTTGTCACTTTGCTTTTCCTCCTACTGAAGAAGTCTTTCCCTTCTCCTCAACTCTGCATTCAGCTGTATGACTTCCTGTGGACGACAGCGTGTTAGTGAGTGTGGCAACCCCAAGGGCCTGAAAAGTGCTCGCGCGAGTGGGCTTATGCTCTCGCGCCTCTGCAGTTTGGCGAAGATGTCCGTGCTAACTGTACGATCCCAGGGGAAAGGTGACAGATGTACTGCAGAGACATCAGTCTTCAGCGGACCCACATTGAGCGAGAAAAAATGATTGCTGTTTTAAGCCACTGAGTTTTGGAACTGTTCGTTTATATGGCTTTTTTTTTTTTTTTTTGGCCAATAGCTACATGAAACAGGAAGTAAAAGCAAGGCATTTCTTGTTGTTGTTATTTTAAAGCCTGAGAGGACTATGAGAGAAAGAGGAGACACAGAGGGAGAGAGAAGAGCTAAGCTTTGCCCCCGAGAGCAGGAGGTGTGTTTATAAAGGGTGAGGAATAGGACTGAGGGCAGGGGGCTCATGTCCCCTTTTCCCATTTGGGGTTCTGGGAGGCTGCTGCCATGTAGGGGGTCTTGCACCAATACAGGGCAACCCAGCCTTGTTAAAAAAGGAAAGAAGAGTGAGCAGGCAGCCTCTCAGTCTTGAAAGGAGTGGACTCTGAGATAAAGCCAATGAGTTTCCATTAGGGCTGCCCTGGGGGTGCTGACATCTGTCATGGGAAGGATGAAGGGCATGATAGAGACTAGGGGTCTGTCTCAAAGGAGAGCTGTAGGCAGGGGGACAGAAGGAAGCAAAGGGAACAATGGCAGATGCTCCTTGGAGCACTGCAGGAGTCAGACAGGGACTAGAAGTTCACTAACCACAGATTTTTTACCATCAGGATGCTGTGCTAGAGGCCAGTAGATGCAGGTCATGCAAACCTAGGGAAGGACAGCATGATCCCTGTCCCTCCCTGTGATGATGTCAAACAAACACTTAAGCTGCCACATCCTGCTGCCCATTCCCATCTGTATTCTGTACACCTGGTCACCATCTTATAGAAAGAATCAGGGATGGGGAAGGCCACTGGAGAGACTGACCATTGCTACTCAAGAGGGACAGAGCACAACCAGAAGCGACCGTTGAAATGATCGAGGCAGACTCAACCATAAACTAGACTGGGCATTTGGTAGGTTTGCTCTTGCTATCTGGAAGGAAGATCTGATCGTCAGATAAATAAAGATTTCCCGTTTCCTCTGCATATCTGAGTTGTCCTATGCATTACAATATGCAGTTCTGTTACAGCCACACAGCCTTTAGTTTAATGTCCCTGCAGCCTTTTACTCACTCTATTAGAAGTTTTTCACCTGGCAGATGATGTTGTCTTTCAAAAGTGTCAACCTGGTCAGCTATTCTCCTTATTAAAAAAACAACAACAAAAAATACCTTCCATGACACCTTTTTGCTCCCAAGGTTAAAACCTTAACATGCCTTATAAATAAATCCTGTAACATAGAGACGCTGCCAGGGCCCTGCCTTATGTCTCTACACTCACCTCTGATCCAAAGACCAAGGTCTGTGATCCCCCATGCTCTGCACTTTTTTTTTTTTTTTCCTGGCCTGGGAAGCACGTTGGGCAGGACACAGGGTAAGCAGGAACTGTTGGGGAGTTAATAGTCCTGGCCCAACCTGGACAGGGAGGAAGGGGAGTGATGCCCTGGCTTCCACCTGGATCAGTTTAGAAACTGAGGCAGGTTCTGCACCATCTCCCATGATTCTCCACTGGTTCTGAGCTCCACTGCCCACAATGGTGAGTGACTTGATAATGCTCCGTTTCTTCCCCTTCACTGCTCTACTAATATGCCCTGGGATCCTCTCCCAAGTCAAGTGTATTTCAAACCCTCATCTGCTTGCCCTTCCTCATCTCCTCATCTCCTTGCCACTCCTCCCCTAAGAGGCTTCTTCTTCCCTGGAACATAGGCTGGGGCTCTGATCTCAAGTGCTTCTCTTGAGTGAACCCAAAACAAGACAGGTGATCGCACAATTTATCAGTTCCCACTGGGTCATGTGTTTAGAGTGAATCTCGGCATTGCTGATAATTCATTCGTGTCCCAGCAGGAGCAAATTGGGACTGTCCTGGGCAAAGGAGGACATTTGGACCCAGTCGTAAAGTATCACTTGACTCTTCACGCTGTAGTTTCAACCACTCTGAATGAAGCCTGCTTTGGTTCCTCAAACTTCCTCCACAGCACACTGTGTTTCCAAAGATGCTCACAACCATACCTCCCACCCCACATGTTCCTTTACATTGGGAATTTGTCACAAAGTCACCAAGAAGTAGAGTCTGCTTCTCCTTTCCTGGAATATGGGCTGGAGTCCAGATTTTGGCCAATAACTTGTAAAAGGGACACAAGTAACTTCTGAAGTGGGGTCTTAGGGGTCTCTGGCTAGTTCCTGGACTTTTGGGAATGCCTGTTCTTAGAGCCCAGATGTCACACAGGGAGGAAACCCACGTGGCCATGATGTGGAGCCGTGAGGGAGAACCGAGGCCCCCGGGCTGACAGCCTCTGCTAGACTCCTGAGCGTCCATAACATCTAGTCATGTTAACGCCTCACCTGAGATCACATCCATTCAGGCCACGAAGTCATGTGAGCAATCAGAAAGGACTGTTCTAGCCACAAGGTTCTGGGTAGGTTGTTGTAGAGCAATTGGAGAATTGGAGAATTGGAAAACCCCTCTTCTTTTTGCTCTCTATGCCACCCTACTCCTTTACCCAGACAATTCTGACTTCTCACTCAGGTCTCAGCTTCTGTGCCACCTCCTCTGGTATGCCTTCCCTGGCATACCTTCCCTGGACCGGGTGAAGCACCCTTCCTACTTGTTCCTGAAGGATCCTGTACTTCCTTCTTCCGTTTGCCCTGTCACGTGTGCTTCTACTTCCTCTCTTCCAGATAGAGCTCAAGCCCTCTAAAGGCAACAATTGTGCCTTTCTTGAACACTACTGGTATCAATGGCATATAAATGCCTGGAATATGGCAAATGATCACTACATACTTGCCTAATTATGACTGAACAAAAATAGCTAATGTGTATTACACATGCACTATGTGACAAGACCCTGCACTATCTCTTAAACATATTATTTTGCCAAATCCTGTGAAGTATGGTTGATTACTATCCCTATTTTACACACAAGGAAACAGAAGGCACAGGATATCAAGTAACCTTGCGTGGTCATACAGATTGCAAGTCATTAAGGGAGAGTATAAACCCACGTGGATAGCAAAGTCTGTTCTTAGTTCTAACTCTTATGTATCAAGCAAGATAGGTGAAGTTGTGCCACAGTAACAAATAGCACGTTAGTTTTAGTAGCTTAAAAAAGCAAGAGTTTTTTTTTCTCTTTTTTTTCTTGTGCTATAGCTTTGTCATGAGTTGACAGGGTTGTCTCTTCATTATGGTCATAGAGGGACCCAAGTGATGAAAACACTATGGCTTTTAGGTTTTCCAGTCCCTATGACAAAGGGACAGAAGGACTCTAGAGGGTCTTGCACTAGCAATTAAACAGTATAGCCCAGAAATTTGCATATGTCTTTTCTACTTATAACTTTTGACCAGAAATATTCAGTGAGCAGTATAATGCCTACCACAGTATACCACCTCACCAGTGAGTGGAGATAGAAGTACGTAATTTGCTGCTGTGTGAAAAGTCTTTGCCAACTTTCAAGAATGTTTTGGAAAGCTCTCAAATAAGGATCTTTTATCAAAAGATCACAATATTCACATTTTAGAATATAATAGAAATCATAGAATGGCTACCAATAGGTATATCTTTTGTCAGAATTGTTTTAATTAATAGCAGCTTGGAAAATATTATGATCTGGGAGCATTAAGACTTATACACTATGTTAAATTCAAATGGATAAATATTTACCTTTAATTTTATCATCCAGACATTGCCACTGACAAATGATTAGTCAAGCAACAATTGCCCTGCGTCCATATTCAACTTTCTCCAAGCATAGTTTCTCAAATTTATGCAGAGGAATTGCTGCCTTTTCCTTATAAAATACATCTACTTTATTATGACTTTATATTACTGTGATTTACAACCCTGGCACAAATAGTTAATTGGAAAAAAATTACGAAAGAGGGCTCATAATTATCTTTCTGAACATTAAAATTAGAATGAATATGCCATCCTGAAAACAGGCTATTTCACTGACATTCACAATAGGATGAGCAGTGTGCACTGACGCTCTTCTAATTCATATCTAGCCTGCATCCACAGCAGTGACTGCCATCAAGGAGCCCTGAATCAAATTACCCTTTCGGTTCTCACATGGAACAGGAGGAACTTCTCTCTACTTCAATGTTGCGTTTCCCATCTTTTTAAAAGAGAAAATTACTCCCATGAGAAATCATATGGTTTCAAGGGTTTTTAGGTTTGCTCTAATCTGGCCTCACTCAATTCAGGAAACACAAAGTACAAACGAATTTCCAGTGAGCCTTTGTTGAAATCCTCTCAGTAATGGAGAGTCCATGGCCTCAAAATGGCAGCCACTCATTTTTTTAAGTAGCAGTAATCATTAGGAAGTCCTTCTTATAGGGACTGAAGTCTTGCTTTCACTAGTCTTCTCTGGTCCTGGTGAGTCAGCCTCTATGTGGCCTCCCCTGTCCAGGTTGCAGTTGTCCAAGTCTGGAAATGGATTCTCTCATGTCTTTTAATCATATCTTAGTATCCCCAGGCCTCCTGATTTTCCTTTGGTGGGGAGAGGCTTTTGTTCATCCAGTCTTTTTAGCAGAAGATTAATATCTGTCCTAAAATGAAGTGCTTAGGGATAGGCCATGACATCCTGCTGGGGTGTGACTGTCCTTCTTGCTCTGGATATGATTCTCTTATTAACATAGCTCAGTACTGTACTTATTTAAACATAAATCACCCCAACATATTGGCTCATACCAAACTCCCCATGAAATCAACCTGAGTCTTTTTCATGACACCAGGAGGTCTTCTGTCTTCTACTTAGTTGGGTTCCCCCCCTTTTTTTGGTTTAATGCAGAAGGTAAGTCTGTCTTTATTATATTTCATATCATTATTTTATTCTGTATTTCTAGGCCATCCAGATGCTTTTGAAGGTTTTTGTTTTAACCATCCAACTTATTAAATCATCCTCGCAGCTATGTGTTATTTGTGTAATTAATATACATTCTATTTGTATCTTTATCCAAGACATTGATAGAAACACTGGGGGGAAAAAGTAACAGAAAATCCTGCTTCAGGCTTTGACTTATATTTTTCTCCCTCGATTTAAAGACTTTTGAGATACTATTAAATCTGTTGCTGGAAATCACATCTGTAAAATCTATGACTTCACTCAGCTGGTAAATGATAAAAAAATGGACATAATGAGAGCTGATGAAATTTCTACTTTGTGGAACTTTGTTGCTAGTGATTCTGACTTCCTTCTAGAAGGGTTCAGAAACGTAGGGCAGATGAGAGTCAGTTGCTAACGGAAGTCATTGCCCTGGGGACAAGTGGCAGCATCTTACTTTCCTGTCCTGTGCATACTTCCATATCCACATGGGGATCAGGGACTTCCTTGCAGGTGTTTATATGTTCTTTATGCAACTCATTGACACACACACAGTGTATGTGCACAGCACAATTTTCCTTTGGTCTACAGAAAAATCTGGGTGTAACACTCACTTGTCACAGATTAATAGCACAGTAATTTTTTTTTTTAATTTTATATGCTTATTTTTGAGAGAGAGAGACAGGGTGCAAGCAGGGGAGGGGGCAGAGAGAGAGAGAGAGGAGATACAGAATCTGAAGCAGGCTCCAGGCTCTGAGTTGTCAGCACAGAGCCTGATGTGGGGATTGAATTCATGATCTGTGAGATCATGACCTGAGCCAAAGTGAGACACTTAACCGATTGAGCTACTCAGGCACCACCACCCCCTTTTTTCTTATGTTTATTTACTCAGGCACCACCACCACCCCTTTTTTCTTATGTTTATTTATTTTTAAGAGAGAAAGAGTACAGTATAGTAAATTTTTAGTTTCAGAGGATGGTGCCTTTATGGTGTTATTGTTCATGACTTTGAAGGTCCATGCTGCATTAGATGTTGTGATTTTGCTCACGTGTGAATGGAATCATGTAGCCCAAATTACATGAACCAGAGAGTGTTACTTAGAGTGAGGGAAGTTATTAATATCCCTCAGCATTCCCGGCAGAACTTGACTTTGTGACTTTCATGAAGCCATGGAATTCACTGGTGCAGGTGTGAGTTCATGGTGGATGTCACTCTAAGAGTATCCCAGTGTAGCGTCTTCAGGAATATCATACTATCATGCTGTAGAGTCTGTTTTGAAGGAATGATTATGGCCCTGAAGGAGCACTTAACATTTTCAGTTATTCTTGACTGAATTGCAGGAATGCATGTGGCGAGACGTGGGCACTCCCCAGTGCCTCACGATGGACTTCGTAGGAATGGCGAGGCTGTCCTCCACTGAACAGCCACTTCTTGTTGCTGACTGATGGCATCCCCACTGGACAAGTTCCTTTGATCTACTTAAGGCCACGGGCTCTTGTCAAGTGAGCCCTACCTTGAAAACCCTGCGTGACCACAGACCAGATAAGTGACTCTGGCAGCTGGCTCTCTCTGCTTCCAGATGAGGGTAACAGTCATAGCTCTGGCTTCACTGGGTGGCTGTGACATTTAGCATCACATCTACACACACGAGATGTTTCGCACAAAGCACACAGTGGGTGGTTATGAGTTTCAGCCTTCCTTCCGTTCCCATACAGCCACTGAGCAAGTGGCACCCCTCCTGTCTTTTCCTGAGGACGCAGCCCTTCCCTCAGGGGGCCCATGCCCCACTCTGCTTGTCTGCTGCCTTGCCTGGTGTGTTCCTGCTTCTGAGTCCAGGAGTACTTTTTGCTCTTGGCCATATTCTGGTGTGAGATGTGGGACGTGTCCCTCGACCACTTAACCTCTACTGCCCCCCTCTGATTCTTCCTCTTTTCCTTTCTTGGTCAACCAGCACAGGGACTATGGAAGAGGGGTTGGGGGTGCAGGCCAACATGTCTGCCTGCCTGGGTTCAAGTTTAGCTCCACCTCTTACTAAGTAGGTGGTCTCAGGCAAGATGTTTAACCTCTCTGTGCCTTGGCTTTCTCATCTGTAAAATGGAGACAGTCTTGCATGCTCTTGAATAATCATCTTGATGATCTCATAGACTCACTCTGAAGGTCCAGTGAGTTTATCTATCTATGGTGCTTAGGATGGAGGTCACCTTGCAGAAAGTCCCATAATGGCGTACATCATTGTTGTTTTCCTTATAGGTCAGGTCACCTATTCTCCTAATTATCTGCCCTGCCCTTATCTTTTAAAATGAGTGTGTACGTGTGTGTGTTTTATACAATTAATGACATTCTTTCTGATCACCACTACTTGCTAGACACAAACTCACCTTCTCCTTGGCCCACGTATCACCCACCATCTTAATCATTTCCATTCTTGGCTCACAATACACATTCTCATAGTACAAAAAAAAAAGTCTGTATGTATACGTATATATCCTTCCATTGACTGTACATGAATCACTTAAAAATATGTAACCAATCACATCTGTAATTTAATCTAGACAGAGCCGATCTATGGTAAGAAAGGGCACGAGTGACTGTCAGGTTCACAATCACACACACAGGGTGAGTGCTGCACCACAACTTCCACATCCCCACTGGCCTTCCAATTTGCCTGTAATCTCAGCGAGCGCTCTCAGAAGGAGAGGAAGATCGGAACACGCTGATGTGTTTAGACAAAGAAGAAACCAAATTAAACACTGTTAGTAGGTGCGGATCTTTAATGAGCCATTGAAGGAGCAGGGAACAGGCACTTGGCTTCACTTGTGTTTCGGTTTGTATCGCAGCCCAAATGACCCTGGCTCTGCTTCCTTCATGGACACAGTGTCCACAACCACCAATCACAATGTGTTTCAAGGGCAAAGCAGTGGCTTTAGAACATATTGCTTGAACAATTTACCCCCAAGATGATCTGATAAACATTCTCATCTGCATCACTGAGAACAACAACACACCTCTTGGACCAAGAAGAAAGATATTGGTGACCGAATCCAATGATAAGAAATTGACCCAGTCACTTAAAAAAAATCCAAATTCACATCACCTAACAATTCTTATGCCAAACATATTCTTACCGTACGTTTATACCTATAGCACAGAATTCTTACCTATAACTTTTCCTAGAAAGAGCGACTTGGGAGAATTGAACAGGGTGTCAGATGAACTCGGCAGATGGTAACTCACAGAAGGATAATGATCAAGCTGTAGGGAGAAAACAAGAGACACTTTTAGAAGGATATGGCTAACCTGTGCTGGAATCAAATCTTCCTGGGGGGGATGACATCATTCTTGGAACTCCAGCGTTTGGATATCTTATTTCAGAAGGTGCTGACTCTGAAACACCAGCCTGAGAAAACAGGAAGACCGTCTATTCCTTCTGTGGGGTTATTTGAAAGCAATCTGAGCTTGGTAAGTGAAGACTCCTGATGAATTGTTCTTCAGCGTAGGCACTTTTTTTTTTTTTTTTTTGGTGAAGAATTTGTGCACATTTTCTGTTGGATTAAGATCCTTGCTCATTTTATGTATTTTGCTTTTTAAAAGTTTATTTTTATTTATTTTGAGAGAAAAACAGAGAGAGAGTGGGGAAGGGACAGAATGAGAGGGAAAGAGAGAATCCCAAGCAGAATCTATAGCTGCCAGTGTAGAGCCCGATGTGGGGCTCAAACTCATGAACCATGAGATCATGACCTGAGTCAAAATCAAGAGCTGGACACTCCTGGGGCACCTGGGTGGCTCATTCAGTTAAGCATTTGATTTCAGCACAGGTCATGACTTCACAGTCTGTGAGTTTGAGCCCTACATCGGGCTCTGCCCTGGTGTTGCAGAGCCTGCTTGGGATTCTCTCTCTCTCTCTTAAAATAAATAAATAAACTTAAAAAGAAAAAAAGAGTTGGACACTAAACCAACTGAACCACCCAGGCAACCCCCTTGCTCATTTTAACAAGAGTAAAGTCTACTTGATCCAATCTCCAGTATTAACCTCTGAGATAGAAAATGCTACATCTATAACGATGAATAACGATGCTTATTGTCCAGGTTTATTCACCTTTCCATACTATAAGCTTTCAGACCAATACTGATCTTTGGTATGCATATTCAAATATGAACATATACACATAAATATGTATATTCAAGCGTTGAAACTCAAATTGGGTAAAATATAGTTTTTTGGCTTATCAAATTAGGATGATATTCCCACAGGGCAGGGACATTAGAGCCTGGAGGGGACAAAGACACATTTGCTCCAGAATGTCTCGTTCTTTCCGAGAGGAGGTGAGTTGGCAGTGGAAGGAAGGGGAGAGAATCAGGTGGAAAGAGCTTACAGATAATGGCTGTCCGAGCCACGCACATTTCTGATGACATTTCCCACGAACGAAGTGCAAACGCAGGGGTCCCAGTACGAGGATTTCTCTTGTCCTCCGCGTCCCAACATGGCTTTTCCTGCCTTAGCTGTCTTTTTACAACTGATACGATCTAGTTCTGTTTTCCCCACCGGGAGCCCCTGGAGTTTTCTGTGCCACTTTGTAGCCACCCGTGAAAAATCTCTTTCGCAGCCTTTCTCTTCTCTTGAGATGGGTTGTGTACCTGCTAAGGTAAGTGGGGTGAAGTGCAGACCAAGGAAGCACTGCACCACGGTGCCTGCGCTGCTGGGATTGCACACAGGGCCTTGCTGAAGGCCGCGGCACAGACTCCAGAAACTGGAGCCCTCCCTGTCCTTGGGGGTCACCGCCAAGATGGGCGAAGCTTCAGGAAGCCAGGCTGCTGTCTGCACAAACAGGTGCTGGGAAGCGAGCTCATCTCCTGCTCCACGTGGACAATGAGCCTCTGAGGAATGACCTCACCTGACTCTGGAGACTGCTTACTAGAGACTCAGGGCTTATTGAAAAGCCGGGGTTCAAAGACTCATCGCATCTCGGGAATCTGGGGAATTCTGACCTGTAGAGCCGGTATAGTAAAAATATTGTGTGCGAGAACTGGTGGCACTGGAACAGAGCTCCGAAAACACTGGTAAAGCAAACGCTGGCATGCTCACCTCGAACTCTAAAGGGTTTTCTATCATTTTAAGTGCATCACTAACAGGACACTTTTTCTGCCGAGGGAGTCTTAAGATATTTTAAATCTCATGAAGTTGCTATGCTGGCTGCTGAATATTAGCTAGCTGCTTTGGCGCCATCTGGTGGCAAATGTAGGTAACTGCTGCTGTCCTTCCCTCCACTTCCATAGAAAGTTTTTTGGTCAAAAAAGATACCCATAGAATGCCAACATAATCCAGTATGATCAGCTACCCTACATGCTTCACAGCGATGCTCTTCCCCTAAATACTTCTTATATTTTTATCTGTCTCAAAGAACTTAAAGATGGATTCAAACCATGTATGTTCATTATAGAGAAAATAATAGTATAGATTTGCAGAAAAAACCCCACCTGGTGATAATCAGTGTTTTCATCAAGTCAACTTTTCCATGTATATTATTTTGATTTTTTTTTTACAGGAATTGGATGGAACCCAGCTACACATATTGCTTTGCATTTACTTTTCATTACTTAAAGATGTAGTATGAAATTCTGTGTCAATAAGTCTACAACTAAGTCATTATTTGTCATGAATTACTGGTATCCTGTTTTATGAATATTCCATACATAATTTTAGAAACTGTCAAATTTCTATGTTTAAACTTTTAGATTTCTTTTGTCTTTTGGTCCTGTACAGTGTCAAGCACATAGTGGTCTTCAATAAAAATGTGTTGACATATGTTAATGTAACTCTTAAAGTTGTGAACAAAGGGGCGCCGGGGTGGCTCAGTCGGTGAGGTGTCCGACTTTGGCTCAGGTCATGATCTTGCGGTCTGAGTTCCAGCCCCGCATCGGGCTCTGTGCTGACAGTTCGGACTCTGTGTCTCCCTCTCTTTCTGCGCCTCTCCAACTCATGCTCTGTCTCTCTCTGTCTCAAAAGTGAATAAAGGTTAAAAAAATAAAAAAATAAATAAAGTGCACACAGAGTGAAATCAGTTCTCAGATGTGGCCTGACCCGCCCCGTGGAATTACCTTTCTTCCCTTGAACTGTTTCTATGGATCCAGACCAGACTGACTTGGCTGTTTAGCAGCCCTTTAATATTACTTGTGTTGAGCTCACAGTAAAATAAAATTCCTGGCTTACTTTCAACTTTCCTCCCTTCCTGTATATATGGAGTTAAGAACTTGAACCAAAACCTAAATTTTATGTCTACTTATATTAAGGTTTATTTTTTCTTTTGTGTTGAAGGAAAAGTTTCTGAATCTTGATGCTGTCATGTGAAATATCAGCGATCCTGCCTGGTTTTGATTTATTGTAAATGTTCCGAATACTCCTAAGACTTACTTCATCAAGGAAGTGGGGTCTCGGAGTGATGTCTCTGTGATGGCACAGCCTGGGGACAAGCCCTCCAGATGACAATAAGATGCCCTGTGCAGTTCCCTCCTCTCCCACCCCCCATGGCCCACATGCTACAAATGCCTTCTGTCTCCCATTGCACACACACACCACAGGCTAACATGCACCTGCTTCCCCACAGGCACTCCCGCGGGTGACTTCCTGCTCGGCCAGCAAGCAGACCAGCTCCAGGCTGGCCAGACCAGAACCCCTCTGCTCTCCGGAGGGCTGAACATCACACCTTCTCCAATGGCGTCTGAGATCCTCCACTGTTCCTCAGGTCTGGGGGAGCCTCTAGAAACTTCTACTGGAGTTCCCTTCTATCGTCGGTTCCCTTTATTGTAGTTAATTCTTATTTCCAAATCCCCCATGTTTAACCCACTGTGCGGCTTCTGTCTCCTGACCAGGCCCAGACAGCTACACCAGGAAAGGAGGAAGCATGTACTGAGCGACGACTGTATGCAAGGCTTGCTAGGCTTTTCACATCTTATTTACTTCTAAATATTGGATAGGTGTCCTCTTCTTTGGTAATACAAAAAGTGTCCAAAGTCAGAAGGAGAGTAAGTGGCAGAATTGGCACTGCAGCCAGAGACCAAATGGCGAGCTACCAGCGACAGTCTCCAGAATTAGTGCAGCCATCCCAACTAGGAAAGGGAGAGGATCGGCCGCATTTTAAGTATTGACATTTGAAGGAGGAAATGCATTAAAAATCAGATAAGGCAAGAAAGGCTGAACCTGAGAAGCCCAAGGCCATGTCACACTACATCATTTCACGTGGATTGCCAGGTAGCCAGCCACCTCCTTTCCAATGAGCTCTGGTGCATTTTCCATGGTTAAGTGTAATAATTTCAAGGTAATTTCTTTGGGGTCCACGTGAACTATTTTGCTGTGCATTTAGCTGGTGGTCATTTTACTGGCAGTTAAGAGGCAATAAGAGATTGTGTAATGGAGGCTCATAAAAATTAAGGACTGTGACTCCATGTGCCGCGAGGTGACCTTAAGGGAGCACTAATTTGTTCAACATTTACCATTATACTGAAATCGAAATCGGGCTGGGGCCCTTGTCCTAAGCACCAGAGTTGAGAGCTTTAATGTTCATTCAGGTATTATTTTACAGTTTCAGTTCATTTGCATTTGTAAGCCTGCGTTTGAAGGGATTTCATCCGCCTTGCTTGTGTTTTGGGGGTGGAGTGGAGGAGGCAGGGAAGGAACGGGGATGAAAGACTGAAGCAGCGCAGATTCCGGTCCCACCCCTGGAGGGGCAGCTCCACCCCAGATGAAGCGACACTCTGGACAAACATCCGGGATGTCGCGCCTAACATCCGGGATGTCGCGCCTAACATCCGGGATGTCGCGCCTCCTTTCCTCATCCTGAGTTTTGGGTAATACGTGGAATTAGCTCAGACACACTGAATCAGAACATACCATCTTGATGGGGGTTTCTATTCCGCGTTGAAGCTGAAACCTGACCATGAGAAAAGGTCATTGCAAACAGATATTAGGGACGAAACCAATCAGCTTGTCTTATCCCCAAACTCTCCCTTCCCCTCCGTCCCCACCTGACCTCCCCTCCCCCTATGGATGTTATAGGAGAAGGAGTTTGAAGAGCAGAGACTGTACCTTTCTCTCCCATCTTAACCTCGTCCCACCTGGGGGCCCGCAGAGGGGTCCCTGCAGGCTGCTCACAACTGATAACTGACCGAGAAAGGGAAAGAGCGGGACTCAAGCCTGGCACCAAGGGCTCATGCACTACAGTGACTCTTCCTGACCCCAAGCCACTGTGTTCTCATTGGTGGAGAGGACACGGTAAACTTACATGAGAGGGGGAGACAGTAATGTGGAATTTTCGTGGGTCTTCTACCAGCTACAGGGCTGCCGCCCGTCCCTCCCTGTCCCCTGGCTAGACGGTGACTTTATGAGGACAAGGCCAACCCCTACCACCCGTCGCCCTCTGGGAGCCAGCGCCTGGCCTGATGCCATTCAGGTTTGGGAAACCTTGAGCCGGGGCTGAGCAGGCAGAGGGAACACCCCAGATGTCAGAACCCAGGACGGTCCCTCTCCTTTGGACTTGTGGCTGCTTCTTTCCTGCAGATTTATCTAGTAAACCTCCTGGCCCTTTTATGGCCCACGTGGAGTGGGCCTGTATCACCTTAGGTGCTTGCTTAATATTTATTAAAGGAGTCATCACTGGCTGAGCCGCACTGAAGTGTCTGTGTGTGTGTGTAAGGCATGGGAACCCTGGCTCTTACTTCCATTAGAACTTGGTTCTTCTAGGAGAGCTCTGTGGATGACCCAGTGATGGAAGGCCTACAGAACCCTGCGGCCATCAGGTTTGGGTGAATATGTCTGAAGACTGCGTGAAAGGAGACGGGCTGATGGCTGATCTGTGACTCTGAATCTTTAGAGAGGAGAGGCGTTTTGTGGGTGTGGGAACAGGGATGGGAGTCAGGTCCTGGTGCTGCCACTCAACAGCTGCTTGACATTCAACATGTCACCAACACCCCTTGGTGTTTCCTCCTTCATAAAACAAGGAGGTTGGGCCAGATGATACTTAAGGTTTCTCTGAAAAGGTCTTGCTTCTATGGGCCTAAGAAGTGGTGTTTTCCAGGTCCCTGGGATGTTCCTTTATTTTTGAGAGAGAGAGAGAGAGAGAGAGAGAGAAAGAATGAGCAGACGAGGGGCAGAGAGAAAGATACAGAATCCAAACGAGGCTCCAGGCTCTGAGCTGTCAGCACAGAGCCCAACTCGGGGCTCCAACCCAAGAACCTTGAGATCATGACCTGAACTGAAGTCGGATGCTCGACCGACTGGGCCACCGAGGTCCCCCTCAGGTCCCTGGGGTTTTGAGCAGACTGCTGCTAAGCCTTGGCTCCCAGGCACAGTAATGCGGTGTCATTCAGCACATTATTCCATGGCAGGCAGTCCTAGTGAGGGCAGGGGGTGAGAAGAAGGCCCCCCACCCCACTCTATAAATCCTGGGCAGAGTGTGCTCACGTTCAGTTCTAAGACCCACATGTCTAACCAGAGCTATCTCTGCATATGTATTTAAATACCTCAGAAAATTTGGTTCTTAATATTCAGCCTCAAGGAAATGCTTATATAAAGGTCAGGTTCAGTCAGGGCATTTTAAGGAGCTAGGAGCCTAAAGACAGCTCATTTGTCTCCTCTTTCCCCACAAATACAGAGGAGGTCCCAGGGAGTTAGTAATTTTGCCCAAGTTCATAGACTCTAGCGGTAGCATCAGCCTTGAACCAATATTAATAAACTCAGGGGAAAATTCTCTTCCAGAAATGATTAAGGCTCAAGAGATAAAGGATTAAGAGACAGCTCTTTCTTTGCTGTATGTGTGTGTTATTTCTCTCTCAGAGATGTCAGGAGCTTTCCTTGATGGCTTGATAAACAATTTTAAAACAAGAGGCATTGTAAGTATTGATTGGTATTGTTACTATGCTGTTGTTATTATGGTAATACAATCAGCACAATATATCTGCCTCATAAGGTCAAGGACAACTGGAATTTAGTGGTACTGATACATCAAAAGAATTAATGAATCCATTAAATGATTTATGTTTTATGTCAAAAATTCTTCAAAATTGTAAAAAGGAAAAAAAATAGCTTTCAAATGCTGGCCTGCTTCCCCTAGCCTAACACTCCACCTACTGGAAACTATTTAAAGCATAAATTGTTAAAAACCAAACATACTGGCTTTGTATCAATAAATTCGTACAGTTCTTAGCAATATCAGTGAATGGGAAGAGTAATTCTTATTCCACAGCTGATATAGCATTTTTTTAACAGCATTAGTGTTAAAGACATTTATGGTAGAAATGACCCAAACGCTCTACAGTTTTTTTTCCCAAAGAATTCAGTCAAAAAATATCTAGGATTTTAGGTTTGTGTTTTGACTTGCACATGAGAATTCAGAAGATAAAGATAAGGCTTTAAATATCCATATCTGAACTAATCTCTAGTAATTATGCCTCCAAGTTTCTTTTTAAAGATCTAGTATGAGCTTAGCCTGTGGCTTTTATACAATTTCATATTTTAATTTTTTAATGTTTTTTTATTTTTGAGAGAGCAAGAGACAGAGTGTGAGTAGGGGAGAGGCAGAGAGAGAGGGAGACACAGAATCCAAAGCAGGTTCCAGGCTCTGAGCTGTCAGCAGAGAGCCCCATGCGGGGTTCGAACTCAAGAACCATGAGATCATGACCTGAGCCAAAGTCAGTGCTCAACTGACTGAGCCACCCAGGTCCCTATATAGTTTCATATTTAAAGTCACTTCAGTAACCAGTCAATTTAATCATTACATGTAGTGGGTGGTTTTGACAATAATTTACATAATTAGCATCAATTAAATCATTTCATATGGCATATTTTCCTGAAGGGCTCATGGCCAAACACATTTTGGTAGATTATAAAGTGACTTTCCAGGAGTAAGAAAAAGCAAATAAATGGGTGGTAAAAGGTAGAAGACAAAGAAGAGGAGTAAAAACAAAATTATAAACAGTCAGTTTTGAAAACAGGTCTTAATGTGTTGCTGAAAGTATATAATGTAGTGGCAAACATTTGCATTAATTAAGTGAGAAGAATAACAAAACAAGAATGAGAACAATTATGAGAAGCAATGTAGACACGACAAATGTGATCGAGGCCATTTCTATTTTAGTCTTTTCTAGCCCCTGTGATCTCCATTTGTCAAGCATGTGTTTTCAGGGGTTATTTAAATATGGCCCCTGGTGAATTCTGGGTGAGTCATTTGGGGGAGTGTTAATGAGGCCATCAATAAAAATGACGTATTAGGAAACATCTGTCTCATGAGTCTATGAAGAGTGGAACTGTTATAGTCTTGTGTGTCTGATATTATTGGTGTCATGTTGTTTATCTGCGGAGTTTGGGACTGGTCTGTGTGGAAGTGAATGGCTTCTCTGATTGTCAAGTTCTCAACACAGGGCCCTCAGTGTGACTAGTCAGTCCAGATACAAGGACTTTATCTGAAGAGGAGTTCCTCACAGAAGGATGCAATTGGTCAAATCTTTTAAAATTTTTGTTTAATGTTTTATTTATTTCTGAGAGAGAGACAGCATGAGCAGGGGAGGGTCAGAGAGAGAGAGGGAGACACAGAATCTGAAACAGGCTCCAGGCTCTGAGCTAGCTGTCAGCACAGAGCCCGACATGGGGCTTGAACCCACGAACTGTGAGATCATGACCTGGGCTGAAGTCGGATGCTTAACCAACTGAGCCACCCAGGTGCCCCAGTCAAATCTTTTAGAAGTGAGCAGGTTGGCTGCACCAGCTGGAGGCATCTGCCAGTATGAACTACTAAGAAGGTTACACCTGTCCGGTGGAGCACCCATCCCATAAGCCATCCAGGGCATGGGTGAATGATTATCACAGGGTGACCTGATGCCCAGGGGGCTTCCTTGTGGGAAGAGGGAGACCCTTGGCATAAGGCTCAAGTCACTCCCTGACCATATCTCCTAGCAGTGGTCTCTCTATAAATGACAGGACTCCTAATACCTTCTAACACTAGGCAAGAACTTTCATGTAATCTTATTGTCCAGCCACCTTGTCACCTGGGTCTGGAGCTAAGCTGAGATGTACATAGAGACATGCCCAGATGGGTTCAAGGTGTTTCTACTCCTGTTTTGGAACTGTGACTGATAAAACAATTAGGGAGTAATAGTATAAGACAATATATGAAAACTGAGTGTAAAGTATTACCCCAAATTCTAAAATGTGTGATACTGAGAATAACTGCCATCATGGTTTAATACAGAACTTTGCAGAGTGGAGGCATTTTGAAGGAGGCAGGTATCTCTAGGGGCAGTGAGGTAACCAGCCTCACTGGTTCTTAGGGTGTGTTCTGGAGACAAATGATAAATGACAATGGAAGGTAGCAAAGGGACACTAGACTGTCCAGGGCTTTAAATGCCAGGGAGAGAAGTGTGGATTTGAGCCAAGCATGGCTGGGGTTAGTTTACTTACTAATTTTTATTCTGATGTTACATCTTCCCCAATTTATTGTAGCTATCTGTAACCACAATTTCTTTACTAGGAGGGAAAATTCAATGTTTTATTTCTGCCAAGCACCTGACTCATCTCGTCCCAGAAGTTTGGAGTCGACTTCTTGTTGAACATAATGGTGGTGAGACCTGGAGATGGGTGAGGAAGGAGGCAGGGAGCCAAGGGGAATGAATCAGAGAGAAGTAAGCCCAGCATTGAGTGCGGTAAAGGATGTGAGAAAGTTCTACAGAGGGATGATGGGTTCAGGGCTTGCTGAAGACACCAATATCTAATGTGTGGCATTCAGTGGCTTATTGTTCAAGACTTCATTCAGTATGCTGCATCCTCCTCCTCACGACCTGGAGACATCTAATGGGGGCTGCTACGGGGTATACCCTTTGAATGGCTGTAAGTGTTTCTATACCACAGAAGGTGCGAGCTTCACTTGGGTGGGTGTGCTGTGGTTCAGAGAGAGCATCCATAGAAGAGCCTAGAGATAGAGAGGACCCCTGGAAATCTTGGGGTGGGGAGACACTGGATTTCCATTAGGGATAGAAGGTTGGTGGAAAGTGTGAATCGAGGTGATCTGACTGAAGGCTGGAGACTGAGTCTGACATGGTGGTCAATTAATGTATCAGTCACACCTATATAATAAAACCAGGAAGACCCTCTGCACACTGAAGCTCAACATACAATACTCTTGTGCTGTGACATCAAAGTGCATGGAGGGTGATATGTCCTGAGGACAAGGAAGCCTCTCCTTTGGGACCTCTCAAATCTCATCCTCCATGCCCCTCACTTTGGATGGTTCCAATTTGTACCCTTTATAGTAAAACTGTTATCATAAGTGTAGCATTTTCCTGAGTTCCACCAATCATTCTACCAAAGTGTTGAGTTTGAGAAATTAGTGAATTTGTAGCCGGTTGGTCAGAAATGAGGGTGGCCTGGGACCCTTGAACATGCACCTGATGTCTGAGGGAAGGACAGTCTTGTGGGCATCTGTGTTCTTAAGGTGTGACTTTTGGTTCTAGAAGTCTTTGCAGAGAGTAAGCTAACAATAGGATAAAGATTTTTTAAAAAATGAATAGTTTAGGGGCACCTGGGTGGCTTAGTCGGTTAATCGTCTGACTTTGCTTAGGTCATGATCTCGCAGTTCGTGGGTTCGGGCCCCGCATCGGGCTCTGTGCTGACTGCCAGCTCAGAGCCTGGAGCCTGTTTCAGTCTGTGACTCCCTCTCTCTGACCCTCCCCTGCTCACGCTGTCTCTCTCTCTCTCTCTCTCTCTCCTAGAAATAAATGAAAAAACATTAAAAAAATGAATAGTTTAGAAGCTGTGTCAAAAATGAATGAGATTCAGTAGACTTACTTAAAAAATAAAAAAGGGAGAGATTCAATGGCGTATTCAAAGGGCTAAATTTAGGTTCAAAACAAGCATGGCAGAGAAGAGATGCCTCACCCAAACATTGTGTTCATGGTGTCACATGGGTGTCACATGGAGGGTCTGTCAAGAAGTGGGCAGTGCTACCAGAGCTCAGCTCTGAGGGGTGAGACCACTCAGAATATGGATGTTTTGATCAAGCCAATCTGACTTTCTGACTTTCTGGATGTCAAGTGTGGGAACAAGAGGGTGATATTCCAGTGATATTCCCAGGTGTGAGACCTGAGCAGCTGGAAGGATGGAGTAGCCATTGAGTCACATTGGAAAGGATACAGGTAAGGCAGGTTGTGTGTGGGGACACCCAAGGAGGCTGGATTTAGAAATATTGAGCTTGAATGTTTGTTAGACATCCAGTAGTTGGTTAGGTGTGGGTGATGTCAGCGTTGTGAGTCTGGAGTTCAGGAAGAGGTTGGGGTTGGGATAGTAATTTGGGATGAAACCACCAAAAAGGTGAGAAAAAACAGGAGAGAGGAAAGGACTACAGGCTGAGCCCAGATATTCACCAACTGAGGGAGGTTAGGAAGGAGAGGAACCAGCAGAGAAGACTGAGCAGAAAGGCCAGCGACGTAGGAGGAAACAAGAACACGGCAAAGTCCCAAAAGTTAGGGGATCACTTGTTTGGAATATTGCCCTACGGTGGAGAAATATGGGAACTGAAAATTAGATTTAGTAGTGAGGAGGTCATCTTGACGGGAGAACTTTCAGCAAGTGGGCAAAGTATGACTGAGAATCATTATAAGAGAAAAAGGAGGAAAAATTGCTCATGATTCACCCATCTGGCAATGGAATTATACACCAAACATGTAAATAACTCTTAAAACTCAGTAATAAGAAGACAAACATTTCAATAAAAAAGGGTGCAAAAGATCTGAACAGATGCTTCATGAAAGATTTGCCAATGGTCAATGAGCGCATGAAAAGTTGCTCAACATCACTAGTCATAAGGGACATGAGAACTGAAGCCAAGGTGAGGTAGCACTGCACATCCTCTTCACATGTAATTAAAAAGACTGACAATGTCAAGTGCTGGTGAGTATGTGGGGCAACTGGAACTTTCCAGTTTTGCTGGAAGTCACGTAAAATAGAAAGGAAGTTAAACATATACTTACCATAGAGCCTATCAACTCTACTCCCAGTTATTTATCCAAGAGAAATTTTTAAAAATGTCATAAATAAAACATACACACACACTCACACACACACATGCAAATGTTCATAACAGGTTTGTTCATAATATTCCCCAACTGGAAACGATCCACCAGTTTTCAGCAAAAAATCAATAAACCAACAAATGATGTTATATTCCTAAATGCAATCCTTCCCAGCAATGAAAATACAACTATGAATATAGTAAGAATGGATCTCAGAACCCTTATGCAGAAAGGACGGAGCCAGGCATGAAAAACAACATACTCTATGATTCCATTCATGTAAGATTATGGAACAGGTAAAATGAACATGTAGTTTTATAGAAATAGAACTAAAAATTTGATGAGTGGTTGCTTGAGGGAGTTGTTGGAGGAGATTGGCAAGAAAGGGGTGTGAGGGAACCTTCCAGTGTATTGGAAATGTTCTCTATTTTGACCACGGTCTTGGCTTCCTGAGCGTGCACATCAAAACTCCTCAGTCGATGTACTTCACGTGTGCATATTGCATGACATGCAATTCACACCTCATAACGGTGACTGAGAGAGAATGGGAGAAGCTGACCGGAAACAGTGAGCACAGACAACTATCTCTGGGAGTTTTATTGCCAAGAAAAATAAAGAAAAGAGGAGAGTGTGGTCAGGACAGAACTATTTTTTGGTAAGTTTATTTATTTATTTTTTTGTGGGGGGCAGGGCCAGAGAGAGGGTGAGAGAGAATCCCAAGCAGGCTCTGACAGGGGACTCGATCCCACAAACCATGAGATCATGATCTGAGCCGACATCAAGCTTAACTGATTGAGCCACCCAGGTGCCCTGAGGATAGAACTTTGCTTTAAAGGAGAGAAATACCCATGTTTGTTTGATGATGGGAACGAGCCAGGGGAGAAGGAAGACAGAAGTGTCATAACAATGCCCTTGAATAGGCAAGGTGGGTTTAGTGGAAACATGGAGGTCTTGGCTTTAAACAGAACTCTCAGGCAATCTTAACTTTCCTCTCTGTTCTTTTCGAACATTCCACAATAAATCCACTTAATTTTTTAATTAGAAACACATAATAGGTGGTTTTTAAATTAAGAAAAATAGAATCTTTCCCATATCTGGTGATGTCAGGCAGGGACAGGTGGTGATTCTAGGTTGGGTCACAGATTGGATACAATATGACATGAGGAGCCATCTGGATTCTAAAATCATCCTAACCAAACACTACTATTCAAGTTTGCAACGTACATTGTAGTTTCTGAGGAGGAACTTGAAGAGGATTGTGCTGTCTTCATTCTAGTGTCTAGGGAAGTAGGTATGGAAAGGTATTATCACACTTAGATATGGGAGAGCTGAGACACCAAGAGGTTTGGTCTAATCCAAGTCCATAGTGTCAGTCATAAATATTCAACTTAATACACATTATCATGTGTAAGATATCGTGCTAAGTGTTAGAAAGAGAATTTCCTGACTGCCTGCAAGGCTAAGACTCCCTTTCAATGTAGCTAACTCTGTGTTTGTTATTTTTCAAGAAATAAAATGGCGTTTTCTATCATTGTCATTCTCCTGACCCAGGGAGCTAATGGCTCTCCTAAGTAAATGACATTCACTGAGCAATGATTCTTTGCCAGGTGGTGTTTTAAAATACTGAAAGTTTAAACGCTATAATGTTTAATCAGACTAGTGTTAAGGGCTTTACCATTCTCAACTTATGTAATGAAACAGCGTTTTCTTCTTTATTGGATGGTCTTCTAGGTTTATAGGTTTGCTCAAATTGTGATTATGGAATGATTCTTAAATGCGGGGTGTTTAAGTAAAGCAACCTCAGGTGCTCCTTTATTGATCTTTTTAATGCAGTGGCTTCAGTATTTAAATGAGTTTGAGTTTGTTTCTTTAATGGTCTTTCAATAAAGCTTGAGTTGACCCAGTTTCTTTCGCAATCACAACACCGTAATGGCAGAAAAGACTAATAATAAAAATGAACTAATTTTATGTGGTTGGAAAGGCTGCATTTCTATTGATTTTAACTGTAATATAGTTAAAGTCCTTGATATTAAAAAAAAAACTCAGTAAACACATCCTTTTCAGTACAGAAGCTCTATCGATATTACTTTGCCAGTAGGTTTTGGCGGCAATAACAATATTCAGGATATTCTGATAACTGGCATTATCAGAGGACTGATAACCACATCCTTCAAACTCTGTTCCAGGTGAAAGAGCGGTAAGGCACATTAAGAAAATCTTTACATATGGAGGGACTGCAGAATGTGGGGTAAATGCTACGGGTCTGGAAACTCAGGTGGATGGCCAGTCTGCTGGCTTATAGAAAGCCTGAAAGCTCAGCTATCTGGAAACACTAATGTCTTTTAGTGCTATGTTTGGAGGCTGTTCCAAGGAGTAGAAAGTGGGGAGGGGTGGGAGATGTTAGCAGAGGTGGTGAGGAATGGGGCAGAGAAAAGGCAAGGGGAAAGTATGTGTGATATGTGAGAAGAGAATTCACCTCTCCCGTGACCCAGCTCTGCATGTATGCGTGTGTGTATGTGTGTGTGAGAAAGCTATAACAAAACGGGCCGAGATAACTCTCAGCTTTCTTCCTCTTCCTCAGTATCACCATCATCAACACAGCATCGAACATTTCTTGAAGGTCGACTCTAGAGTCAGATTCCATGTTAGGTAGTTTACGCGTATTATTTCAATGAATCTGCTAACAATGCTGTGGGCTGATACTCTTGTGTGCCCATTTAACGGTGGAGAAAACTGAGGTTCTAGGATTAAGTTATGATGCCTAAGAGGATGCAGATCTTCAGCAGTACAGCCCAGAGGTCTGTGGAGCTCAAAGTCGAAGCTTCTCCACTGTGCCGGCCTGGGCCTGCGCCGTCACAAAGCTAGTCTGACACGATGCCCCCAGTGTGTGCACAGAATACTGAGAATGAGTGGAGAGCAGGGTCACCCCAGTGTCCCCTCTGCCATCTGCCTGCCCCTCTCCCCATTTTTACTACATCTCCGTTTATGGATCTTCTGATTTATGTGACCCCAGCCCCCTGGCATCCATCTCTGGGAGCGGGACAGGATTTCAGAGCTGGCCCAGACTTTGGAGGGTACCGGAACCTGTCCGTTCTTTCTCTGCTGCTCCCCACTCTGCGTTTGTGGCCTTCTGGCTGCAGGGGTTAAGCCCACAAGCTCAGGTTGGAAGCCACGGGCCTAAAAATATCCAGATCCTGATGTCATTGCCCCCGGGGGACCAGGAGCCTTGGGCTCCTTTCTACTGTCTGAAAGGTAGAAAAGCAAAGTTTCACTTCTGCTGGTGGCCCTGGGTGGCAGCATCAGGAAGGATGCTTGACCCAGAGGCAGCCATTCACTCAGCGGGATGAGACACTAGTCATTCTCTTGCTTCTCCTTCCTTTTAGAAGCCCTTCCTTGACCTTCACTTGCGAACTGCCGGCCTGGACCGTCTCCTCTACCCACCAAGTTTCTGTACTGCATCCCCTCCAGCAGTCGGAACCGAGTCCCACATCTCAGACACGTTAGCACGCGGCTGGCTCCTCCGTTCTGTTCTAGGCCCCAGAAAGTAGAAGGAATCCACGGAGCGCACGGCGTGGCTCACAACCCTCATTTCTTAAAACCGCCGCTCATTCGTACACCCCTCCACTCACAACCCCCCCCTGGGCCTCTCCAGTGTGGGAGGCTCGGGGGCACAGCTGTGACATTGTGCAGACGGAAGCGAAATCCCTGGGTTGTTCCCTTTGGACACGACGGCAAGCTTCCATGTGCGTGAGCAACACACACCCCAGGGCCCTCCGGTATTTCACAGTAGCTGCAAACGACCCGCGCTCCAACTCAGGACTTGGGAGCCTTTGCTTCCCCACGCTCAGCGCCGGTTATGCCTCTTGGCCGCTAGAGGGCGTCTTAACACAGGCTCAGCACTGGCTCCGGGCCCCCCCGCCCCTCCCCCCTGCGGTCTACCCAAACCGTCCCCCTCACTCCCCCGGGGGGAGGGGGAGGGGGGTGTCTTCCCTCTTCCCTCTTCCGAGAGGGGCAGCCGCGGAACCCTTCAGAACCTCTGCACGGTGAGATGCATTTATTTTTCAAATGCATTTATTTTTCAAATGCATTTATTTTTCAAAGAGGAGATACACTAAAGGGAGATAAAAACCCACTTTCGGTTACCCGTGCACAGGGCAAACCATGCACTCAGCCTATTGTCCTAAAAAATAGCTTCGAGAATCACAGTGGCGGAGAGTGATGCCAGCGCCCCGCAGATGGACGTAACCATACGATGCCTCCCAGGCTGGACTTTAGTTTGCACGCCAGACGAAACAGAAATCCTGGAACCACATCTTTTTTCTCGGGAGATGATTTATGTACTCTGGGGGCTTGGTGGGGGAGGGAAATGAAGTCTTCCAGCCTTGGGTTTATAAGCGTCGCCGTGCTCTGGAGAAGGAGAGAAGACTGACATCTCCAGCCCTACACCACATCAGAAATTGCATTGCAACCGCTTTCCCGCTGAGCTGTAAGAAATGGAAAGCGAAGTAAACACATTTTTCTGGAGCACAGGAACGGAGGTCCTGTCTAGCCCTGGAGTGCATAATTCATTTGCAGATGAAATTGCTTTGGAGAAGAAATGAAAAACTTGGAAGTGTTGACATATTCATTATGAGTCTTTTTCTGTTTCAGATCAGAGGAGTTGGATGGGTTGAACTTATTATTTTTTGTTTTTTTTGGTAGGTTCCTCTGTATAACTTTTATGAATTGCAGAAGAGCAAATATTGAATCCCTGCAGTAAAAAATAAGATGATGTGGTCTTTGTGTACCCTTTGCTCACCACCCCCCTGAAAACCTTTAAGGAACAGCTCAGATACCTTTGTGAGTCTTCTCAGATCTACTACGTCCCACCCCCGGGGATGATTAATTTTCCCCCTTTTCTGTGCTTCCTCAGCATGAGCTTACACTTCAGTTGGCCCTTGGTTTGTGTCTGTGTGATTAATGGCCTTTTCTACTGGACTGTGGCTCACGGAGGCAGCAGCCTGTTTGCCGGCCGGGAACATTGGGACTTGCTCCCTGGGGTGAACTGCAAACCAGAACCGGAGCCTTGATCCTCTAGGCTCTGTTGATAATGACCTGACAGCTGCTTTCTTACCAATTTTGCCTTTAAGACAGAGGAGAGAGCTGGGAAGGAAGGGGGCCAACAGCATTTGTTGGATGACAGACTATTCTTGATGTTTTCATGTGTATTTTCACTGAACGCACACACGCCCCTTAAGATAGGCAGCCTTATTCCCATTTCACAGATGAGGAAACAGAGTTTGATCACTTGCTGGAGAACACAGAGCTATGAAGTGGATAAGCTTGTCAAGAAGGACTCCTTTCTATTCATGTATCAGTAACAGCCTCGGAACCTGGCAATTCCAATCCCTGGAGGTCTCTGCTTAGAGCCACACCCTCCCCGAAGGGAAATCTCACATTATGCGCCATAATGTTGTTTGTTACCAGCCAAAACTGCTACTCCCGTCTGCTGCTACATCGCCTTTCTAATTTTTTTAATGTTTATTTTTGAGAGAGAGAGAGACAGAGTGCAAGCAGGGGAAGGGCAGAGAGAGAGAGGGAGACACAGAATCAGAAGCAGGCTCCAGGCTGTGAGCTGTCAGCACAGAGCCCAATGTGGGGCTCGAACCCACAAACTGTGAGATCATGACCTGAGCAGAAGTTGGCCATTTAACTGACTGAGCCACCCAGGCGGCCCTATGTCACCTTTCTATTACTTGCATGTTGCTGGAGAGGCCAACTTGTTAAAGCCTCTTCTGGGGGAGAAGGAGGTGGAATAGGTCCCTCCTGTCTGCAGAAATGATATGACTATGAATATGGCTCTTTCTCCTCCCAGGACAGAGGCCCCTTGGGAGTGAGGGACCCTTTGTTCCTTCCTGTAGGAGGCACTCTGCCCTAACCTGCCCTGACTCACTCGCGTTGTCTGCCTGAATGGCTTCCACACGGTAAGTGCACACCACTATCTGTCCTCAAGTTCATTTCTAGTGAAGTTGGGCTACTTTTAGTTGCCCTTCACATTAGCAAGTAGCCTCACGGAGAGCGTGGATGACTACTGACTTTATCGATGCCAGACAACCAGGAATGGCTGCTCTTTGGAACTTTCCTGTCATGGGGTGAATGTGCGTAAGAGGGGATGCCAACTAGACATTACTGTGTGAAGTTCTTGGTGATCCTCAGATGGTTTTAAATATATGAAAAGTGGCTTGTTGACAGAATAGTCCAGAACCACCTTGAGAACGCTCCTCTTCAGCAGGCTCTTCATCACATCCTGAACGCATCCTTAAATCCAGGGCCCACCATTCCACGTAGGGAGACCATCTCTGTTTGAGGCAGCCGGTTGATTTGAAGGTGTTGGCACGGTGAGGAATCATAAGTCCTGAGAGCTGGGCTCTTCTCTTTAGGGGAGAATCTTCAGCAAACAGCCCTACTTTCTGGTCAGAACCAAATAAGGGAAATTTGCTGAAATTCCCTTCCAAGGGCCAAGCCCCTGCCTGACACCAAATTACAAACAGCTAATAATGAGCTAACAATGAGCTTTTGTGATGTGTGACTCAATTGTGAATAGGCGGCTCTGGACACACAGAAGTACCAAAAACAAAACAAAACTCCACATACAGGCCAAAGGAAAGGGCAAGTTTCCAGTGTATTCATCCCTCTCTCTTCTCTTCCCAGATATCGTCTACAGAATGAAACCACTATAATGATAGAAGTAACTAATAAAATATTGACCTCTGCCCTCCACAAAATTAAACATAAGTCAGCGTTCTACTGGAGTGGAAAGTGAAGTAGTAATATATCTCCAGGACTCTTAGCAGAGAGCAAGTAAATGGTTAACAGCGCTTCTGCGAGGGAAGGACTGAGGGACTGTGAAGGCTCATCATCATTCCTGCCGTCACCTCCTTCTGTTGAGCATGCCGGTGGTGTATATACATCCAATGCTGCGAGTTCATCATGCCGAGTAGATACACACTAAATTAGCCGAAGGCAAGAAGTTACAGTAAATGTAATTTCCAGAGAGGGGTCCAACGCTAGCTGGGTCAACTTCCTTTATTTGTTCTGACATCCCTAAAAAGATTTAATGTTCCCAAGCAGCAGTATTTTCTTTAATAAAGGCTTGAACAACCACGGATATTAAAATTTTTGGGAGTGTTTACATCCATAGACTTTTGAGTATTGTTCTTTATTGTCAGAAAGTTCAAGAGTAATAAAGGCACACGTTTCTAAGTGACTCCTCTGAGCTGTGGGGTCTAATTCCAGTCCAGGCTCCACGTTATAACAGGAAAGAACACAATGATGGAAGCACACGAGGTTATGTTCACACCGACTTGGAGAACTGAGCAGGAATTCTTCATGTGGCACAAGAACACTGGCCCCAAAGTTGGGTTGCTGAGTTCTTTGTCACATAGGACTGTATGGTTTTATGGTTTTCCAAGTGGATCATTGAGTTACTTTTCATTTTATTGCTAATAAAACTGCTCCAACATTTTTCTGTTTTTGTTTTTGCCATCTACTTGATTAATTTTCACCTACAAAAGGCGGTATATAATGAATATATTCAACTTGATGAGTCCAGAGATAAGCATACACCTGTGAAGCCACAAGTGCAATCTATAAATTCTTGTGGTTGTAGTAGCTAACATATCCCAAGGCAATGCAGAAGTCAGGACCTTGAAGCAGTGTGGTCATGACAGAAAGCTAAGCTCGGTAGCACTGGCACAGAAACGGACAGCAGAGGCTGGAGAGATGGAAAACTACGGTGTGAGATTAAACATTTTTTAAGACTGTCACTTCATGTAACCCGGAAGGCAGACTAAGTGCCTGTGACCTGTAGCTTTGGGGGAAGTGTTTCAAAAGAACCAGAGCAGTTCTAGGTATCAGTTGTCTCCTGCTGCCTAAGTCCAAAAAGAGGTGGGTTCAGAACAGAACTGGCCGGTTTCCAAACATCAGTGAAAGAGAAGAGACAGAAGTCCAAACATTTAGAGCCTTCTGCCAGAAAATAAGAAATAAACTGCAAGAAGATTTGACCAACAAAGAAACATTCAGATTCCTTAGCTCAGCAAACAGGCTTAGCTCCATGGGTGAAGTAAACACTAGGGTCTTTACTCCTTGCAGACGCCTTGGGTTTCAGACGGCCACGAGAGAGCTGTCATGACCTTGAGAGGGGCATGGAAGCAGATGATTACACTGTCCAGGCTTTACGTCCAGGAAAGAATGTAGGGTTTCCTCCTGGCACATGAAACTGACAGGAAGCAGACAGAGGAGAAACCAGCTCAGGTTTAGAGGGATCGTGTTGGCCAAGAAACCAACACAGCTGGTTTATGACAGACTCAGAAGTAAAAACCACCCTCAGTGCAATGGGCACTTGCAGGACATGGACCCTCTAGGACTCTTCCCCTGCAGGAAATGCAATGCTTCAATGAATGCATTATCTGCAACACTCATTCAGAGTTGGTCATGGGACATGATGGACAAGGTAGAGTCTCCCAGAAGACAGAGCCCCGGAGGGCCACACAAATAATGGGCGGAGATTTGGTTTAGTCGAAAACTACTTCCACTGCCAAAGCGAGGGGATGGTGGGTGCGGGTCCTTAGAGTGCCTGCCTAGAACAATTCCATCACTACCAGGGGCTGCAGGACTTCGCTTTTCTAAAAATATAGAAGATTTTCATTGTGTTAAACCACCGAGACTTTAGGGTTAATTTGTAGTAGCAAATGGTGCTATCCTAACATTTGTATTTGTATCTTTTCCTCCATCCCTAGTATTTAGCACACATGGTTGCCCTTGACTTCTCTGACCTTTTTTAGGGCCATATTCCATATACAGCTCTATTAGCAGCCATTTTTATGTAATTTGGTTGAAGTTCTGATTAATAACAGTAAAAAATTATTTTATTTTAAAAGTGATTTTTTTTCGGGGGGAACATTTGTTTTGAAAATTCCTGATGAAAACAACTGAAGTCACATGCCCTTTGTGGCATAAAGATTTCAGGACCTAATCATTGTTTGCTCTTGAGGACTTGGGAGTTATTTTTTAAGAAAGCCCTTACTTTTGCTGGCAGGAGAAATCTGTCAGCCTCCTCTTGGCAAAGATGGGGCGGCCCTCCAGTTAGATGAAAGTCAAAATGAACATGACACCCTTACCATCTGTTCATTTGGTTTTTGGAGAACACAGGCTCTGAGTATCTGTGCCGGAGAATATATCCCTGAGCCCTCTATAATCTGACTTCCAGTAAAACTCCCACATAGGTGATAGTTATTTTAAGAACAGGTAGTTTGCTCTTTTTTTTTTTTTTTTTTTGAGCTAGTTTGACCCCTGGGATCAGGCCAGAGTATCACGCAGTCCCCTTGCCCCCTTCACCGGCCCATCATCGCCCCCTCCTCTGGAACTGTTTGCATTGAAATCTGTTTTTATGTACGCTCATCGAGGGATGCTATATCAAACAGCCTTTGAAAAACACATCTGGTGCAGAAATGCTGCTGAAGGCATCATCCACTGCCTTTCCCAGGGCTCACTATCTAACAAGGGGGACCCAGGGCCTCGACTACCACTGCATTTAAAAAAAAACCCTGAAGAAAATGTGCAAAATGCCAAAATTTGTAGTGTTGGGCTGATACATACATAGGTGCATGTTTTATTATTCTCTGGGCTTGGGCATACTTTTGAACTATTTTGTAACGGTAATAATAACTATTGTTATTGCTATAATACCACTCAGTTTCTTACCGGCCAGAGGTAGCCACCTTCAAGGCGCTGCGACCACCCTTCTTGACACCTCACTATCAGTATTATTATTTTAAAATGTTTATTTGAGAGAGACAAAGCAGAAGTGGGGGAGGGGCAGAGAGAGGGAGACACAGGATCCAAAGCAGGTTCCAGGCTCTGAGTTGTCAGCACAGAGCCCGACGCGAGGCTTGAATCCACAAACCGCAGGATCATGACCTGAGCTGAAATAGGCTGCTTAACCTACTGAGCCATCCAGGTGCTCCGACAGCTTGCTATTAAATGGCTAGGAGCATGCATAGACTGACGTGTGACATGCCTGTGGTTCATCATGCTTCTGCTTGCTTCCTGCTCTCTGACTTGAGAGGAGTTGTCAGACTAGCTTAGCTTCAGTTTCCGCAGCTCTAAAATGGGTATAATAATGCTGCACATCTGCTAAGGTTTTGGTGAGGACTGAATGAGAGGCTGTGTTTAATATGCTTAGCTCAGTGCTAAAGACACAGTGAGCACCAGTGAACGTAAGCTATTATCATGGATGTGACATTGCCCAAGTGGACCATGCTATGGGGAAGCTTACTTTGTGTGTGTGTGTGTGTGAAGTTTATTTATTTATTTTTGAGAGAGACAAAGACAAAGCAAGTTGGGAGTTGGGGAAGAGACAGAGAGGGAGACAATCCCAAGCAGGCTCTGAACTGTCAGCACAAAGCCCAACATAGGGCTCCAACTCCCAGAACCATGAGATCATGATCTGAGCCGAAATCAAGAGTCAGATGCTTAACCAACTGAGCCACTCAGGCACCTCCAGGCCAGCTTTTTATGCCAGTAAATATAACCCATGACATGTAAATATATGGGTGTGTGTGTGTATACTGACTTGCTTCAATTCTCTATCTCATTGTACAGACTGTCCGTGAGCCACCTTACCTCCCTCATGGAATGGGATGAAGGATGAAAGGAAGGGGAGGAAGAAGAGACAAAGGTATGGACAGCAGGAAGAAAGGAAAGCGAGAAAAAAGGCTTTGTAACACAAGACTTTGAAATCATTCCTTGTAACGTGTGGTTCCTGAATTCCTCTAATTGGCATGAATTTTCACTGCATACAGTACTTTTTCAGGTGCTCTTTGCCTTCCCTGGGGTTAGTTTTACTTCCTGACTGGCCGTGAGCCTTCAGCTATTATCCCCGGTGCAACTGTGAGTTTTCATAAATGACGCCACTTGAGGGTTGTCACGGGTTCTGGCTCACTCCAGTGTCTGATGACTCCTAGAGTCAGCTCCTCATTATCTATGTGGACATTGGGTACTTTGTGTTCTGGCTGCAAATGCTTCATCCAAGGTCAATTTCCCTCCAGGGCTCAGCACCATTTCAGACAATATGTGCTCAGGGAATGCAAATTAATTTCATGTTAGCTTTAGCCAAAGCCAGCTAGGAGAGTAAGCGTGCTTTTAAAAACACCACAAACACTGATAAACATCGTTGGACTAATGTGCTGTTTGTGCATGAATGAATGTATAAAATTTCACCCGAATTCCAAAGTCAGAGCGTTATTATACTCCTGTTCAAATGAGCCTTATTTTTGTTCTTTGATTAGAAGTGTCTTTTAATTTGAAATTATTTAAATATCTTTGTCATTATATTTTGTTACAACTGGGGGCTGTCAGGATGGATTGAAGTTACTTGCGTCATGTTTTTCTTTGATTATAAAAATGCAATGCATACCAAAAAAATGCAGCACCACGTGCTTATAAGAGAAAATGAAGAAATACAGAAAACTCTGGAGGAAGTGAAACCATTTGTAATCCCTTCACACAGAAATGACCATGATGAACATTTTCCTACAGCTCTCCCAGACTTTCTTTTTTTTTAAAAGATATCTTTTAATGTTTACTTATTTTGGGGGGAAGAGAGGCAGGGACAGAGAAAGGAAGATGCAGAATCTGAAGCAGGCTCCAACTGTGAGCTCCCAGCACAGAGCCCGACACGGGGCTCGAACTCACAAACCAGGAGATCATGACCTGAGCCGAAGCGGGACACTTAACCCACTGAGCCACCAGGTGCTCCTCTCCCACACTTTCTTAAGGTTGTAGAAGTTCTCAAGGTGGATTTGTAGGTTGCTTCCAGACAAAAAAGGATAGTGTTTTCTAAAGTTCTAAAGGTACCCTTGGATTTACTAGCATGTTCCATGAGGCCTCCCTGTCTGACCTACTTTTCCTTAAGGAGAAGCCATATCTTTTTTTTTTTCTGGCCACAAGCCTAAGCTTTATGCTCCATTGGAGCTGGGCTGGAGAGACTGGGCTGGGAAAGACCAGAGCACCTGGGACCCGAGGGCTGTCCTAGCTGAGTTCTGGTGGGTTGGAGCATCTGGCTTCCTAACCACACCCAGAAATCTGTGTTCTTGCCCCACACTGTATGCCAGGAGGAGGGCAGGGAGGGCTCCCCCTCACCCTGGCAACATGCCTATACTGTTCCTAAACTCAAAGGGTTGTGCAGCCAATGTTTTCACACCTCTCAGCTCTTTTTTTTTCCCCCTGGAACTGGGTTCCTATTCTTTTTATTCTTTTTATTTATTTTTTATTTATTTTTTTAATTTTTATTTTTTATTTAAAAATTATTAATGCTTATTTACTTTTGAGAGAGAGAGAGAGAGAGCACGTGCGAGTGACTGGAGGAGGGGCAGATGCAGAATCCGAAGCAGGCTCCAGGCTCTGAGCAGGCTGTCAGCACAGAGTCTGAAGTGGGGCTCGAACCCACGAACTGTGAGATCGTGACCTGAGCCGAAGTCGGACGCTCAACCGACTGAGCCACCCAGGCACCCCATGTGTTCCTATGCTTTTGGGGGATTCTCCCCAGGTCCTCACTCGCTTTTGGGGGATTCTCCCCAGGTCTTCACTCCAATAATGGGGAGGTTTGATTGAGGCTGCCAGGTACTGCTCCGCCAACAGGGCAGCGCCTACCCCGGGCCAGGCCAGTCAGAGACCTTCCCTGAGGTTTGCAATGAGAACCAAGGAACTAGGACCTTTTCTCCGGTAGCAGAACGGAGACGTGAGCCCCGTGTTCCAGGGTCTGTGTTCTGTGATATGTCAAAGAGGGAGATGCATGAAGAGGTCGTGACCCAGTCCTCGGAGAAGAGTGGAGAAGCGGGGACCACAGAGGGAGGGGAGTACCCTCCAGGTCTCCTGGATTCTCTTCCAAAATTTGAGTTTTCCATTTCGTTTTTTCAATGTTTTACTTTTATTTTAAAGAGAGAGACACAGAGCACAAGCAAGGGAGGGGCAGAGAGAGAGGGAGACAGAACTTGAAACAGGCTCCAGGCTCTGAGCTGTCAGCACAGAGCCCGACGCGGGGCTCGAACCCATGACCCGTGAGATCATGACCTGAGCCGAAGTTGGACACTTAGCTGACTGAACCACCATCCAGGCGCCCCTAAGTGTTCCCTTTCTTATATTCTATGACCTATGCTAGGAATTCTCCCTACAAATGAATTCTGAATTGGTTTTCTGTCACTTACAACCAAAAGAACTCTGAGCAATAGGGCTGCATTCTCCCCCAAGCCCTCCTTTGTCTCCCGGACTCTCTAAAGTTCTCTGGCTTCTCCGCTGTCTGGATTTCTCTGGCTTTCCATGCCTCAAAAGCCCCAGGTTCCTAACATAGCAGACCTCTCTCCTCGTCTTCAGGACAATCTCTAACTCACTGTGGCAGGAAGCAGCTGTGCTTAAGCTGATATTTGTTCTTAAAGAGTTGCTGGTGAGTTGTGAAGCGTTCTCAGTTGGTAGAATGTGCTAGAAGGCGGGGGGGGGGGGGCTTCCTCACCTATCCTTATTCTGGACTTGCACTTTGAGAAAGAGACCCAGAAATGGTTCTATCAGCTCTGCTCCCTTCCCACGTACCCCACCCTCCTCTTTGCCCGTGGCTCTCCACTCCTGCGTCTCAGTTCTAACACACAAAGTGCTTTCTTGGAGACAGTGGCAGTTAGTCCTGCAAGATTCTAGAGCTCCGGCAGCTCATACTTCCCCGAAAGCAGACAGCCCAGCGCTTCTTAACCTTTAACCTTATTCTGCAATGTTGCAGTGGCAAGAACCATCACTTACTTTAAAAGAGGTGGCAGACGGCATGGCTGAAATCAAGAGAATGTTTCTAATCAAAAGCCAATCAGCACGATGCTGAAAAAATTCTATAAAACCATTCTAATCCTGCAAATGATATCAACCCTGGCTTTGCTGGCTTTTCCGAATGGACCTTGAGTTATGGCCGAAGAATGGCTTGAGTTATGGCTAAAGATGGGCTTGGTTTGTTCAGTAAATAGTTTGTAGCTTCTTTTTTTTTTTTTCAGGTTATTTATATTGAGAGAGAGAGTGCTAGTGGGGTGGAGGGGGAGAGAGAGAGAATCCCAAGCAGGCTCTGTGCTGTCTGCGCAGAGCCCGACGTGGGGCTTGAACTCATGAACTGTGAGATCATGACCTGAGCCGAAATCAAGAGTCAGATGCTCAGCGGACTGAGCCACCCAGGTGCCCCTGGGGCTTCTAATACGAGCCAGGCACTGTGCTAGCCTGGGGCACTCTGCCCACTGCTGTGAGCTCACCTTATTCACACGATTTTGACGGACTGAACAGTAAACCGTACCCGCGCATTGTCATTTTCCTAGGAAAGACCCGTCCTTAAAATACCCTCCAGCATTTACTGCTAAAGGCCAAGCATAAATTCCATATCAAGTTATGACTTTGACATCCACCACTGCTCAAAGCAACACAGGACCTGTGCCTTGTCTCTGCAGCCTCAACTTCCCACAGCAATTGGCCGGATCCGAATAAGGTCTGAGCGGCGGCTGAGCTCCTGCCAAATGACACTCCACTCTGCTGACAAAACAGGATCCCCATGCCGTTCCTCTTCCTGACAGGTATCTATTTTGAACTCCTTCTAGAGAACGCAGTGACACTTCTCATCCTTGATCTTTCTGACTTAGTTCCCAGGGAGACCTCCTCATGCTATGTTTTATTCATGGTGTCTCCCAGGCCCGTTTCTTCATTGTTAAAATCAGTGGTGGGGGCAGGGACAATCAATGAACCTGAAATAAAATTTGACTGTCATAACAAAACCCATCCCTTTGTGAGCTCGGAGCCAACAACCAGAGTCTGAGATTCTGGGGAAGGTCTGTGTTTTGAGGATTTTTAAGGCAAAGCATCCAAAGAGGAAAACAAAGAAAAGAACCAAAGTTATTCATATTGTGTCAGAGTAGTGAAGGAAGTAAGTAGGTCAGATAAACCAAAATAATCTTTGCTGGGAAACACGATAAGCTGCTGGCATCTGAGAGGATGGAGAAAAAAGATAGTGTGATAGATAAACACTATGTGCAGCCTGAAAGCAGCAAAGTTACAAAGAGTATACATAGTAAACATTCATTCTACCTTCTCTCTGAGAAATGTCTCCACCATTGACTCTGTCGTTGTCTTTCCTATAATAACACACATCTTTCTACCTCACGAGTTAGGGGTTTGGAGGAGAAAATCTAATACGGGGCTCTTCCGCGTGCCCCAACCGTCCGAAACAAAACCAGTGTCCAAGAAGAACAGCGGATAGAGGTTAGAATACTCCATGGCGTACAGCTGATATGTGCCCAGATGCATACCTTAAGAATGATGGTCCTCTCGTGACGGGTGATGTTGACACTGTGAGGCTGTCCGTTGGCCATGTTCCTGTGGTCTACGTCAATGTTGTATGGCTCTCTGGTGCCACCCAGGTTGTACTGAATCTGTAAGCTTCCTGTACAACAAAAAGGAAGGAAACTCTGTAAGTTTTTGCATCAGGTTTCATTTCAATGTTACTTCCCCCTGGGTTTGCATTCTTCACGATCTGCCAATACCATTTCCGTTCTGAACTCGGATGCACCAGCTCAGTGGCACACTGAACGGTAAGGGTTAAGAGCAGCAGGTGCACACGACTTTACAAGACAACAGTGAGCCCTCAGTGACCATCACGTCAAAGCTGAAGCAGCAAATGGTGTCAATGATCCAATCTGGAGCTGGGCCTGGGAGGGGAATGAGAACATACACGATATAGGACCGTGGAGACGCCTGCAGACTGACAAAATACTACGCAGGATGCCAGGACAGTCTCATGCCATCAGTGAAGTGTGACATCCGGCATATAAAAGAATTATGAGCACACGATATTAAAAATAAACGTAATTTATAAAAGATAAATATGTGGGATATTGGGTGGCTTTGCCCAGACCAAGAAAACAAAGCGATGCATTTTATTCAAGCTTAGAAACTCCATCAATCCGAACACAAATCAAAGGAAAGATGGGCTTCCCAGGCCCCCAAAGCCTTACTTCTTTCTGCTAAGTTCCGGCTCATTCTGCCTCAACAAGTTATTCCTTTTTCCTCTCTGTCTTGATTCTCCCCAGTAATGACAGACAATATTCAAAAAGAGGAATATAATATTCTATACCCTGCTGTTAATTAATCTGCACAGAGAACATAACTTGTATTTCTTATTTATGGTTTTTACAGGCATCAATTTTTTTATTTCATTTTTAACTCAAATTGGAATCTTCATGTTAATAGCTTTCGACATCCCGTTGCTTAAAGACAGAGCCAGCAAGCTGGCAAGGGTGACCAGCTGTAAATCATCTCAAAGGGTCTTTGGTGCCTTGTTCATTTTCCTGCTAGAGGAACAGAACTGATAGCCTGATCCGTAAATTGTGAAATAAAACATGATAATTAAAACTTAGAAAGAAAACAGCAAGAACAAAAATAGATAAAGGAGAGTCACAGGAAATCCCACCATCCAGACACAGTTACTCTAAATAGTTTGCAGTATCTTTTTGCAGAAATCGATCATGCCCTTCCATATCCGTAGAAACATAAATAAATGCAACGGTTTCTAAATGCTGCCCTCCGCTATTTAGGCATTGTAGCATTACACGCGTCGTTTAAATACTGCACTGGTGTTCCCGGAATTGAAAGCAGCATGCATTAGATTAATCAAGAATTAATTGTATTTCCTAATTTTGCTTTCTGAACCAATTTGACAAACCTTACCTACTTCTATGTTTTACCTTAGTATTTTATCCTTGGTTTGTTTGCTTAGAGCATTTCAACCAAGCTGTTGATTTTCACCTCCTAAGTGTGTCTGAATTCACCCTCTCCTCCATCTCGGGAAGCACAAGCACATCCTGGCACCAGAATGCCCTGTGTGGACCCTGAAGGAGCCTTCTTCCTGGCCAAGGCAGACGGGCTGGCCACGTGACATCAGGGACCTGATGGCCACCACCTGAGCTTCACCTGCATCGTCTTCTACCTGCCTCACCTGATGTGAAGCAGTTTCTCCTTAACAATGAGCCCTCTTGGCCTTTGTTGGAGGGGGGGGGGTCCTCTCTTTCTCTGCTCTTCCTCACTATCAATCCCAGGAAAGGAGAAGTCTTCCTGGCACTTCAAACACAACATATGCAAAACCAAACACTGATCTTCCCCCTCACTCCCTCAAAGTATTCCATCTCAATTTTCTACCTTTTAGTTAATGGCTACTTGAGGTTATTCCTCTATCTTTAAAATGGCTCTATCTTTAAAATACTCCCTGAGACTTATTTTTTGTCACCTCCATTTCCACCCCCAGGACCACGCCACCACCATCATTTGCCTGGATTACTGTACTCACCTACATTCTAACAAACCTCCTTGCTTCCGCCATTCCTCCACCTCTCCTACCTCAACCGGGCTGGGCCCCCACAGACCCAGTCGAGGGGAGTCAGAGTGATTCTCTGCTCAGGACCCTCCATGACTTCCAATCTCACTCAAAGCAAAAACCAAGGTCTTCATCGTGGCTCACCAGGCCCTACATGATCTTCCTGCATAAGATCTAAGATAATCTCTTATTCTCCTTCCTCTTTGCTACTCCTCACCAGTCCACATTAGCCTTCTTGCTATTTCCTCCAAAGCCAGCATGTTCCTGCCTTAGGACCTTTGCACTGGCTGGTTCTTCTGTCCCGGATGCTCACTTATTCCCAATTATCTGCATAGCTGACTCCTCACCCACTTTAGGTCTTTGCTCACATGTTGTCCTCTCAGTGATTATTTCTGTGACTGCCCCATTAAAAGCAGAATTTACCCAGTCCTTTTCCTTGGGCAGGGCTTCCCTTTTCTGCCTTATTTTCTCCTCATGAGAGTAAGAATTTTTGTTTATATTCTCTATACTTTATCCTCAATTTCCAGAATAATGCCTGATAATTAGTAGGTGCTGAATAAATGTTTGTTGAATGAATGAATGACGGTCTCCCTGCTTCTGTGTTTTTTTTCCTTTGCAGAGACATTTCTTCAAAATGCATAAATGAGGGTCACCTGGGTGGCTCAGCCAGCTGGGTGTCTGACTCTTGATTTCGGCTCAGCTCAGTCTTGTGGTTTATGGATTGAGCCCCATGTCGGAGTCTGTGCTGACAGTGTGGAGCCTGCTTGGGATCCTCTGTCTCCCTCTGTGCCCCTCCTCTGCTTGTACTCTCTCTCAAAATAAGTAAATAAACATTTAAAAAAATGCATAATTGAGGGGTGCCTGTGTGGCTCATTTGTTTAAAAATCTGACTCCTGATCTCAGCATCATGAGTTCAAGCCCTGAGTTGGGCTCCATAATGGGTGTGGGGCCTACTTAGAAAAAACAAACAAAACCAAAACCAAAAACGCATAACTGATTATTTCACTGGTCCCCAAAAACTCTTCAAAGCCTTCCAGCTGCTCATAGGATGAAGACATACATTTGTTTTTTTTTTTTTAATTTTAATTTTAAATTTTTTTAAAAAAATAGTTTATTGTCAAATTAGTTTCCACATAACACCCAGTGCTCATCCCCACAAGTGTCCTCCTCCATGCCCATCCCTCCCCCCCCCCCACATCCATCAGTCCTCAGTTTTTGTCAGCATTCAAGAGTCTCTCATGGTTTGCCTCTCTCCCTTTCCCCCACCATTTCCACCCTTCTTCTCCCCCTTGGTCCTCTGTTAAGTTCCTCCTAATCCTCCTATACGTGCACACATATGATATTTGTCCTTCTTTGCCTGACTTATTTCGCTCAGCATAACACCCTCAAGGTCCATCCATGTTCCTACACATGGCCAGATTTCATTGTTTCTCATTGCCATGTAGTATTCCATCGTATAGATCAACCACATCTTCTTGATCCATTCATCTGTTGATGGACACTTAGGCTCTTTCCAGGTTTTAGCTATTGTGGAGAGTGTTGCTATGAACATTGGGGTACATGTGCTCCTATGCATCAACATTTCTGTATCCCTTGGGTAAATTCCTAGCAGTGCTATTGCTGGGTCATAGGAGTTCTATTGTTAGTTTCCTTAGGAACCTCCACACTGTTTTCCAGAGGGGCTGTACCAGTTTACATTCCCACTAACAGTGTAGGAGGGTGCCCTTTCTCCACATCCTCGCCAGCATCTAGAGTTTTCTGATTGGCTCATTTTAGCCACTCTGACTGGCGTGAGGTGGTATCTCAGTGTGGTTTTGATTTGTATTTCCCTGATGAGGAGGGATGCTGAGCATCGTTTCATGTGTCTGTTGGCCATCTGGATGTCCTCTTGGAGAAGTGTCTGTTCATATCTTCTGCCCATTTCTTCACTGGGTTGTTTGTTTTTCGGGCGTGTAGTTTGGTGAGTTCCTTGTAGATTCTGGATATCAACCCTTTATCTGATATGTCATTTGCAACTATCTTTTCCCATTCCGTTAGTTGCCTATTAATTTTCTGGGTTGTTTCCTTGGCTGTGCAGAAGCTTTTAATCTTGAGGAGGTCCCAACAGTTTATTTTTGCTCTTGATTCCCTTGCTTTTTGGGGATGTGTCAATTAAGAAGTTGCTGCGGTGGAGGTCAAGGAGGTTGTTACCTGCTTTCTCCTCTAGGGTGTTGATAGTTTCCTGTCTCACGTTCAGGTCCTTTATCCATTTTGAGTTTATTTTTGTGCATGGTGTGAGAAAATGATCTAGTTTCATTCTTCTGCATGTTGCTGTCCAGTTCTCCAACACCATCTGTTAAAAGGCTGTCTTTTTTCCATTGGATATTCTTTCCTGCTTTATCAAAGATTAGTTGGCTGTATACTTTGGGTCCACTTCTGAGTTCTCAATTCTGTTCCATTGGTCTATGTGTCTGTTTTTGAGCCAATACCATACTGTCTTGATGATGACAGCTTTGTAGTAGAGGCTAAAGTCTGGGATGGTGATCCCTCCCGTTTTATTTTTCAGGATTACTTTGGCTATTCGGGGTCTTTTGTGGTTCCATACAAATTTTTGGATAGTTTGTTCTAGTTTTGAGAAGTATGCTGGTGCAATTTGGATTGGAATTGCATTGAATGTGTAGAGTGCTTTAGGTAGTAATGACATCTTAACTATATTTATTCTTCCTATCCATGAGCATGGAATGTTTTTCCATTTGTGTCTTCAATTTCCTTCATAAGTTTTCTATAGTTTTCATCATACAGATCTCTTGTATCCTTGGTTAGGTTTATTTCGAGGTATTTTATGGTTTTTTGTGCAATTGTGAATGGGATCAGTTTCTTGATTTCTCTTTCTGTTGTGAAGACATACATTTGACGTATAGTGTATGATGCCCTATTTGATCTGAGTTCTGTCTGTTATTTTCAAATGATGCCATTTACTCTGTCACTTTTTACATTCAAGCTACCTTGGACTTCTGTTATCCCCTAGAAAATATAATTCTCCTTTCCACCCCAGGACCTTTGAATACACTGCTCCCTTTTCCTGAGCTGCCTCTCTCCCCACCCTTCAGTGTTTTACTCTAATAGCATTAAAAACAATCTGTTGTTTGGGACTGAACAGGAAGTGACTAGCCAGTTGTTTGGTTACAGACAGAAAAACAAGTTGATTGTCTTGAGTGTTGATTCCCTACTTCTCGTGCATGGACCGTGTATAATCACAGCCAGTTTTCTCAAACGCACAGCTGTATTCATTCATCATTTATTTATTCATTTCTTCAGAACACATTTATTCAGTGCCCATGAAAAGCACCGTTGAGTCCAATGTTTCAAGGCTTGAAAGTGGGCTGGCTGGCTGGCTATCAGTCCACATCTACGACCCCCAACCACCCCCAGCCCCCGGGCGTGGGCCCGTGTCTGGCCCTGGGGGTACAAAGAGAAGGAAGGCCAAGTCCCGCCTTTGAGGGTTGGAGGTCAGAGGAACTGGTACTTAGGCAAAACCCCAGACATCTTCCTCCCTCCCCTCTTTGTCATTGGTCTTTTTATGTTCCCCAGCTCGTTAAAACCACTATGAAGCTGTTTTCATTATTTTTTCTCTTTTCTGCCTTTCTTTCTTTGTAAATATGATTTAAAATTTCCGTAACTGCCTCACTTAATGGCAACTGAAATGATTTGCTTTGAGAAAACTGACGAGTTGGAATGTTGAATTTATATGTAGTGGATTTCCATAAACGGTAATGGCAATATTCCTGAATAATAAAATTTAAATGATATATTTATTCCTTTCAAATAACAGTACAAGAGAACCACTAAATGATGGCAGGGAGAATATTAATATTTTCCATTAATATAAAATATTATTAAAATGGAAAAATACCTCTCTTGCATCTCATGTTCATCTCCGAAGTGAATTAAAGCGGGTATAAGGGCCTGCTCTTCTACTGGCTGCAGGAAATAATGTGCTTAACAGATTTACTGTCTCCTGGCCGTCATCATTATCATCCACAAACACTCAGGGAGCACCTACTGGAGGCAGGAGATGTAGTGTGGGGGGCTTTCCATCGTTTCATCTCGCTGAGAAGATGGGGCAGATTTATAACAAAGACGGGTAGCAATACGGTGCACTGAGTGCCAAATGACATTGAAAATAAGCGTAATAGGAGTTGAAAGTAAGCAGAAGTCATTGAAAGGAGTTGATCTTGATCTAGAATGAAAGACGGGTGTCACACGGAGCTCTTCGGGACAAGGCGGGAGACGGGGTGTCGCCTGCGCTTGGGGAGCGAGGCGAGGAGGGGGTGCGGCCCTGCGCCCTTGGCGGACCGCGGGCGGCGGTGCCCGCTGCCACTTACCCGGACGACGGGGCGTGGGGGCGGGGCAGCGCCTCACATGTGCTCCCCGGATTTTCACAGCGCGCCTGCGAGGGAGACCCCGTTTTACGGAAGACGGCAGCGGGCGTGCAGCGGCTGACGGCCCAGGATCCCACGACCCGCACGAGGCAGCAGCAGATTCAAACCCGGACGTTCCGGCTCTACTCTCGGGGCTCTCACCCCGGAGCCCCGTGGTCTCAAAGGGCAGGCTGCGGGATCTGGGGTTTCTCCCGCCCTTCCTGAGCAAGGAAGGCGCTACCGAGGCGTGACAAGGGCCCCCGTGCGTGGGGGTCGTGGCGGGAAGAGCGGGGTGGGAGGGGCTGACGCAGGGAGGGGGAGGGGCAGAGCCGCCTCGCGCATGCGCCCACGAAGGGGTAGCAGGCGCCTGGAGCCCGTGTTGGAGAACCTGGGTTGTGGCCTCGCAAACACATCCTGGTCCATCTACTCAGGCGCAAATCACAGGTAATAATTTCCCACGCGGGCCGCGGCAGGAACGATGCCGGGGAGCACTGAAGTCAGGGACGTTTGCCAGGAGGCCAGCGGCGGAGAAGAAAAAGGGGTTTTCCCGAGGGACGCGGTGTGCCTGGAATCCGCAGGACTTGTTGCCTGGGTGGCCCCCCAAACGGGGATGGCGGAGCATTTGGGAATTCGGGTGTCTGGGAGGGGCCGGCACTTCCAAAAGCAGAGGGTCTGGGGGAGGCCTTCAATGCCTTACGTTTGAGGGGTGCCAGGGCATTCCCTCAAGGCTTCCTAGTTTTTTATTTTGGCCTGATATTTGGGCATAGTCCTTACTGATTTTTTTCCCCTGAATGAATTCTTCCATTTTTTTCTAACTTTAAGTATCAATTATTAAGAAATATAGTGTTTGAAGTGTGAGAAAAACAAATTTTCACGATCAATTATTAAAAAAATTTAATTTTTATTTTTGAGAGAGCGAGCGAGTGCAAGCTGGGGAGAGAGAAAGAGAGAGAGAGGATCCGAAGCAGGCTGCACACTGTCAGCACAGAGCCCAATGCGGGGCTCGAACCCACAAACCTCGAGATCATGACCTGAGTGGAAACCAAGAGTTGGATGCTTAACCCGCTGAGCCACCCCCGCTTTGTTAGAAAAACAAATTTTCACCAGCAGTTTGAGGATGACCTTGAAAAGTTAGAAAGAATACATCTGTCCATGCCTTCCAAATGCATGGAGGGTTTTCTAGAACTCTCTGCAGTGTGGAGAGAGTGGTAAAGATCTCAGGGTCTAGAATCAGATTGCCAGCTGGGTGTGCAAGTCACTCAACCTCATTGTACTCCAGTTCTATCCCCTGTTGAAAGGGGATAAAGAGTGGTGTCGACTTTGTAGTTGTGTGGCTCATAGGAATTAATGCAGGCGCAACACAGTGCACCTTGGGGCGCCATTAAATGGTAGCGCCAACATGGAACTGATTAGGTGAAACCCTCGCACATGAAGAAGTGCACAAACACAGGCATGAGTGGGAATGGGAGTTACTGAAGTAGTTGGGGACCGCGTTTCAATGTGGCAGTGACTGAAAGAGTAGATAGTACAGCATCTTCTGAGAAATGTTCGTAAAGTCTTGATAAGCCATATGTGTGCAGCACCGCTGGGCTCTGGGAGGTTGGGACACGTGGGTGGAGAACATTAATGCATTAAAAATCCGTTTGGGGCGCCTGGGTGGCTCAGTCGGTTGAGCATCCGATTTGGGCTCAGGTCATGATCTCACCACTCGTGGGTTCGAGCCCCGCATTGGGCTCTGTGCTGACAGCTCGGAGCCTGGATCCTGCTTCAGATTCTGTGTCTCCCCCTCTCTCTGTCCCTCCCCTGCTCATGCTCTGTCTCTATCTGTTTCTCAATAATAAATAAACGTTAAAAATTTCTTTAAAAAAAATCCATTTAGCCTGATCTAGGGGGAAATAAACTTAACTCATGAACTTCTGGGAAGCAGATGCTATGTTCTTTATTCTTTGCCTTCCTCATTGATTTTACTTATTACCTTTACTGATTACAACAGTGACACTTGCTCACTGAGAGCATCTGACACTTATAAAACAGTGTTACTCTGGAGACGCAAAACAACAAACAAGAGGCACTTTGTGCTCACATTATGGTGTTTTTATTTTCTATCCATATTTCTTACAGAGCTAAGCTGATATTGTATAGTTGAGGCTATAGCTTGCCTTTTTTTCTTGTTGTTGTTTAACACTGAATTACATAAAATTTTTTTCTCCACACTCTTTTCTCCATTGTTCTCCATAAATATTATTCTTAATGGATACACAGTGTTTCTTAAAATGCTGACTCCCTCTTTTACTAACCATTTTACTACCGGTGAACTTCAAGGTCCTTTCTCAAACTTATTTTTACAAATAATACTAAGAGGAACATTCTCATGCTGCATCTTTGTCTGGTGTTTGGCTTATTTTTTTCATTAAAAAATGTTTTTTATGTTTTTATTTTGTTTTGAGAGACAGAAACAGTGAGTGAGCGGGGGAAGGTCAGAGAGGAAAGGAGACACAGAATCCAAAGCAGGCTCCAGACTCTGAGCTGTCAGCACAGAGCCCGATGCGGGGCTTGAACCCACGATCCGTGAGATCATGACCTGAGCTGAAGTCAGATGCTTAACCGACTGAGCCACCCAGGCGCCCCTGGCTTATTTCTTTCAGGATAATTTCTGAAAGGGAAAAATCTTAGGACACATACCCTCTGCCCCCAAATGTTTTAACCCACAATGAATTGTCCAGAGAAGAAGTCTTAGAATTTAGTAGGTTTTAAAACTCAAGCTGACCTGGGTTCAGAAGGATAGTTTTTGCTCCCATGGGAGACAATCCTGATCTGTAAGAATAATCACTGCAGAGCAAGACGGTGTCTGCAATGAGAGAGGTAGTGTCTACTTTCTCAGCGCATATAATCTCTCTGGGAAACAAATGAGAGAGGTTTGCTCCCTGATATACCTACAATATTTTTATTTGTGAAAAAGTGATCTTATTAAAACTTTTAAGTGTCTTAGAATTAAAATTTCCTGAGAGGAATGGAACCCTCCGTGTTCGGCATGTTTATATATTTTAGGACTGCTTGGACTTCCCTGGAAGATCGTAAGCCCACTGGTGTATTCACACAGAATGGCCACTATAGTCGTCCTCTGACCCTCTCGAGTTCCATGCCTACTTGGAGATAAAGATGGCCCGAGACATTACAAGGGTAAATACACTCCTGTTGTAAGGAAGTTGTATGCCAGGGATATATTTTATGAATGTAAAATTCTAAGACGGTTTAGGAAGGAAAACATCTCTGTTTTTCTATTTCTATTGAAAGTTACATATGTTCTGTAGGAACCTACTGATACATTATCATAAATCAGGATAATTCATTGATTTATATTAAATGAATTCCACTGCTTCAAAGCTCATCTCTGTTTAGTATAGCAGTGAATGTATTTATTTGACAGGAACAAAAAAAATCTTCACACATATGAAGCCATCTAATATTCATATTCATGTAATATGATTCTCATAAAGAAGGTGGCACGCCTTAACAACGTTATTGTAACACATTGCCAGGAAGCACTCAACTGACAAGTTGCTTTCTTGGCTCCCTTGTGGGGAAATGGGGTTCAAAGACGTTGGGTGACTTGCTCAAGGTCCTGTGGGGAATAAAGGACAAGGCAAAAGCAATCTAGACTTTCTAGAACATTCTATTGACCCAACATTAAAGAGCAGAGGTGAGGCATCCTCATCCTTACCGGTGGGTTTGATGAGAACGGCCAAGAAGTCTGTCGTGAAAGAACTGACATAGAGGAGGATGCAGGGCGCCTTGGTGGTACTGAAGCTGAAGTGGATCCCCTCGTGGGCCAGGTCTGGAGGGGAGTTGTTCTGATCAGGGGAGATGTCTGACCTGGTGCCCGAATCTTTGGCACTGGTCCCCGATGCCTGGAAGTTATACCGGAGCCACATCCCCTCTTCAAAAAATGCGCCGACATCTGTTGGAAAGAAAAGGACAGAGACCATTGAAAAACGAGGAGAAATCAGATATCCTGACACCGTCGACAATTTAAGCTCTGGTAGACAGTTAATTTTGTAGTAGCCTCAGTTCATAGAGGGCAGGTCCTGACTCTGGGAGGGGATCAGATTGAGCTAAGAGATGGATCTTGTTTCATCAACAGGAATAACCTATAAAAAAATCATGTAAGGAGGTCGGTAAATTAAAAAAATATTAATAAAAATTAAGAAACTGAAATCATACTGGAAAAAATTTTCATGTCCAGTACTTAGGCCAAAGAGCTAATTTAGGTAGAAGAGATAACTTTGGAAATAAAGGCAGTGGGATAACATAAACACCAGTTTAAGGAGCTCCTGGGCATCCTCTTTGAGACTGGAGTTGGTCTGGATGTTCACAAAAGGAGAGCCCTCCACAAAACCCTGGGGAAGTCCCGGGAGGCAGTGAAGCTAGAGAGAACTGGGTTTGAATCTGGCTGTAAATTAGCTGTGTGGCTTTATGGGAAGTTACTTAACTAATTTCTTTCTTTCTTTTTTTTTTTTAAGTTTATTTATTTTGAGAGTTGGAGAGTGCAAGCAGGGGAGGGGCAGAGGTAGAGGGAGAGAGAGAGAATCCCAAGCAGGCTCCGCACCGAGCACAGAGCCTGATGCAGTGCTTGAACCCACAAATGGTGACATCATGACCTGAGCCCAAACCAAGAGTCGGATGCTTAACCCACTGAGCCACCCAGGTGACCCTTAACCAACTTCTTGAGGCCTCAGTATTTTATATATGAGAGACTATAATAATGAAAATTGCAAAAGATAATGTGAAGTGACCAGCCCAAAATAAATAGTACCTATTCCTATTATTACTATTAAGAAGTTAGAAGAACAGTTGCTAACCCTTCATTGGTATTTGTCGATGCCTAATCTTTGCGAATTGGTTCTTAATGACTTCCTGGTAGACCAGCTCCTCTGATGATTCGCCCATTGTTTGCTCCCCAGTGCTCCAAAATCACCTCCTAACTCAGGGCAAAAGCCTGAGGTTCCCTCTTCAGCTTTGGTCTTCGTTGTTACAGCTCCCTTGCCCTCTGCATGTGCCCTTTTGAACACGTTTTGCAAACTTCATTGCCCGTGCGTGGAACCTGTTATTCTCACAACACCCGACGTCCACTAAATTAACACCGTGAAGAACACATTTTGTGAAACACAGCTCTACATTGTCATGAATAGGAGAGGACAAATTCCAAAAGGATTCTTTCACCTGGAAATTCAGAAGTTTGTTCCTGTTAAATAATTCCAGAACAGATTCAGCACAGCGTGGTGAATCAGGGTCTGGAGTCAGACACCTGTGGACAGATCTGGACCGTCAACTTGCTAAGCAACCTGTTAGCCTGTTAAGCAACCTGCAGTGTGTGAGACTGTCTTCCATAATTAAGAGCCATCTTGCTCAAAATGCAAGTGCCTTTGATGGGAGACACAGGATGAAACGCCGCTTAACCCACACTCGTCACTGAATGACTTACTGGGATGTCAGATGCCACACTTGAAGACCTACTTCTGTCGGGCAGTGGGCATGGGAGACACATGTCAACAACTTGAAATCTTTCTGGTGAGTGTTATGGAGGTCAACTCAGCAGACTCTGTGGTAAGAACCCCCATCTCTACCTGGAGGATCCTGAGTTGGCTTTCCCATGCTTTCACCAAATGTTTATTGGATGCCTTCTGCTGTGTGCTGAGGTTACAATCTCTGCTCCCAAGGAGCCCTTGATCTAGAGGATTTAGACTACCAGGCATCATCAGAAGGCAGTGGGGGAAGCACAGGACCAGGTAATACAGGGGGCCCTGGAATATGAGGGGCACCAGGCCTGTCTCCAGGGGCCAAAGAAGATGCCTTGGAGAAAAGATATGGAAGCTGAGACTCAAAGAACCAGAGGCTCTATAAACATGGCAGGGAAGCCCAGCTTTCCAGGTGAGGGAGCAGCGTGCATTAATGCTTGGAGCAGAGACAGTGCAGTCGGAGGGATCATGCATCGGGTGAAAGACATATGGTCTTTTTACAGTATCAGTTGTTCATGCAAGACTCATTAGGCCCCCACTACATTTTAGGTTGGGTGTTGGGGAAACAGTGAATGAAGAAGAGGTAATCGCTGCGCTCAGCAGTTCAGAGTCCAGAGGGACGGACGGACATTCCTAGGCCAGCTGCTGTGACAGTGTCTAACAGATGGTAGGGGCTGGGATTGGGGGGGCCAGTCAAGGAGAGCAGGCAGGGCAGGTCACCTGAAGCAGACACCCCAGGGGGTTCACCGGGCCACCAGAGGATGAGGGCTCATGATTTGAGAATGTGTTTGGGCCATGTAGGAGGCATCATCTGTAACGGGTGCCTGGAGGTCACGGAGTCCTCTGAACAAGCCAGAGGCAGAGAGACAGGGGCAACGTATTGGAAGAGATAAATGTATCTGGCACTTGAAACTCAAGATCAAGGCCCTAAGAACCTGGGCCTAGGGAGAGCTTCCAGGCAGCAGAGGCTGAGGAAGCAGGTAAAGCTGTGGGAGCCCCAGGCACCCCAACTACAAGTGCCACATGTTGCTGGCAAGAACCCAGGGTTCCCCCGAGGCACCTCCAGTCACTGCACTTCCAGAGAGTGGGCTGAACCAAGCCCCTGATAACATGTCTCTGCCAAAATGCTGGTTTTCAGGCCTATCTCTGGAATTTAGCTCAGAGTACCCAACTCAGAGGGTCTTTGGAACCGCAGGTAAAACAGATTCCACAGACAATGCTTGTGCACACAGGGGTTTGAGATCCTGGGAGCCTAGGCCGAGGCAAGACAGTGCACCCAGCCGAGGAGGTAGCTGAGCGGAGGCGGAGTGGGACTTGATGCATTCCTCAGCTAGAGGGGCCACTGCCATTCCAAGGTGGATCATGAACAGAGATTTAGAAAGTGAAGAGTTTTAGATGAACCAACCAAAAAATATGCTACAGAGAATACTTCTGGTGTATTTTAGAGTCATCGTTAAAAAGCTTTATGGATTCATGTCAGTTTGGAGGAAGGAAAATACCAGGCTTAAAAGTGTTATTCTGAAACCACATCATAAACCAACTGTTAAGTCAGGGCCGGGAGCGCTGTGAACCACTTTGGTATCTCAGTGGCAGATTTACAGCTGTCATTTCACTGTTGCACGTGGTTTTTAAGGAAATACCAAATCAGGGTATGCAATATCATTAAGGAAAGGAATACTCTCATCCTTTCTGAATGAATGACCAAAATAACACTAATTTAACAAGCCCCAAGTAACATCTTTTCCCTCACTAAATGATCAAAAATTATTGATTTAGAATGCTTAATTTATAGTTTTATACTAATATGAGATGGTTTACGTTTTATGATGTTCATTTTTTTAGATAGAAAAAAATGATAAACTTGGAGCCTTGTTACTCTAAGATGTATTATAAAAGAGCTTTGTGGAATTATATCATGTTTCTCAAAATTCCAAACAACAGTATGTCATCTGCAGACTCAGGGTCATAAGGATGCCAGAAACCTGGAAAGCAGGCAAGCTACCTTGTCATAATCATTTCTTGGTTCTTGAAATAGATCCCTGGTTGACGAAGAAAAGTCTGCAGATATTTAGAATAAAATCCACAAACTGTCCATCCAGAATAATAACATAAACTTTTCCTTGTCTAACCAAATTCCTGACGTTTACCATGGAAAAGCAATGCCACTCACCTCTGTTATTGTTATTTATTTATTTGCTTGTTTGTTTATTTATTGACACAGAGAGAGAGACAGAGAGAGAGAGAGAATGTGAGCAAGTGGAGGAGGGGCAGAGGGAGAGGGAGAGAGAGAATCCGAAGCAGGCTCCATGCCCAGAGCAGAGCCTGACACAGGGCTTGATCTCATAACAGTGACGTCATGACCTGAGCTGTGTGAGATCATGACCTGAACTGAAATCAAGAGTCTTATACTTGATTGATTGAGACGCCCAGGTGCCCCACTTACCCCCATAATTAAATGGTCCCTTATCTTTTTCTTCTCACGTTCAAGAATCCCGTTTCTTTTTGCCTTTCCACTTAGGATATATTTTGCAACCTGGTTCTTTTCATTCTCTCACTTCCCCATGAGCATCTGGAATTGAAAGTCCCTAATTCTCCAAATGGGCTCTTTTCCAAAAGTTTATTTTAAAGTCAGTAACTTGCAACTTGGACATATTTCCCCACAGGAACAATGCCGCAAGTGGTGGTTAGTTGGTAGGAAGAGTCCACCAATGCTGAATAACCAACTGGATGCATAATACATGAGAACTGAAGAGTGCCATTGTGTCAACCATTGAAAAACAACAACAACAGCCAAGGTTTATTTTGAACGTGGGAATTCCAGGGAACTCTGCTCCCACGAGTATTTTATCTGATGAGTCCAGGGGCATGCCGGCAAATGTGAAATGGCTGGTTCTCCAGGTAGGGGAGTCCTGACTTACAGTGTTTGCCTATCGCCATGGTGCCAACACCCCCAGCCGGCTGATGTCAAGCTGCTAGCACATCGCTCATATGGAGCGGAGAGGAGATGAGCACAACTGGTCTCCCAGCCTGTGTGGACCGCCCCCAGCCCGTGATCTCGCATAGTCACTGACCCAGTCCCTCAAGCGAACCACATTGTTGGCCATAACTGGGTGGCTCAGATGACAGAAGTCTATTTTCACAGTTCCGGAGGCTGTAAACCTAAGATGAGGTGCTGGTGGATTGTTTTCCCAGGGGTGGTCTCTATTCCTGCCTTGTAGACAGACATTGTTCTTACTATATGCTTACAAGGCAGAGAGAGCGAGCTGGGGATGGGGGAGTTCAGGGAGAGAGCACTCCTCCTCTTCTTACAAGGGCACTAATCCCATCCTGGGAGCCCCACCCCCACGACTTCATCTCAACCTAAGTATGACTTCCAAAAGCCCCATCTCTACACAATGTCACATTGGGGGTTAAGGCTTCAACACAGAAATTTGGGGGGTCACGAACATTCAGCCCATGACAGAAGGCTTCTTTCTGTTTATCTCTGCTGCAAACAGACACTTTAATATTTGCTTTCTCCTTCCTGCTGATCACAGCTCTCTTCTATCTCATCCCGTGACCCCGGATCCTGAAAGCTCTCTACGGCTTCTATAGAACCTAGGAGGAATTGCTGGGGAGCAGATCCCATAACAGAGAAAAGATGGGCCTGAGCCCCAGCCTCATGAAACTTTCTCATGGCTGAATTCCACGGCCCAGAATGATCACTCTCATCAACTGCTTTTCCATTCATCATCTAGTAAAAAAGTACGTTAGTGTTGTGGAGCTCTGGTCGTAGAAACCTTGGCCATCACTCCTCTCCTGCATTAGGCCTGGCCCCTTCCAGGGCCATGTGCAAGGCCCAGCTCTTCTTCAACTTGCTTTCTGTTGTACTCCCTGGCCTTACACTGGCAAAATCTACTTTTTCTCCCCAACTGTACCTCTTTGAATTTCCCTTCTGAATTTTTCACTCTGTTTGCTTGATGTTTTCTTCAATTTACTGTAATCGCTTTGGACTAACAACATTGAGCCGGGATGGGTTAGCATTCACCTTTACTTGTTCTGTTTACCCCCCGGTGACTACATAACTTTTGTAACCACTTTCCTACCATTCTCTAAAGGCCAGGGTACTTGCGGGTCAGTTTCTATGTAATAAGCTTTAAGCGGCTGAATCTTCACAGGGTTGAAGAGATACCAAAGAAAAATCTCTCAAGTTTAGCCTGAATGGCATGTGCTACCTGTGAGATACAAGTGTAGAGTATATTACCTTAAACACATCAATAAGCTATATGATCAATGAGTTGACTGTGTGGGAACTGGGGTGGGGGGTGGGGTGGGGCCCTCCTTGCTTGGAGTTTAAGAGCCAATGGCACTAAACAACTTTGCTCGCTTCTTAAATGGGAAGATAGTTTGCATCCAGAATTTCCACAGTCATGCTCCTAAAACTGTGTTAATAAGCATTACTGGGAAATATGGTGGACAATAGGTTAGAATGCTCTAGAAAGAGCAATAGGGTGAGGACCCCATCGTGGTAAGTTCCATCTGACACGCAGCCAGGGATTAATGTGTATATGTGGAGGCCAGGGATCCAAAGATGTGGGGTTAATCTTGGTTTTACCACCCACCAGCCCTGGTCTGGCAGGTCTTTTAATTGCCGTGGGCTTTAAATCATTCCCATCTTAAAGGAATCCTCCCTTGAACTTACAGTTTCCTCTGGCCAGCAACCAGTCTTTTTTGTATTTTCTTTCTTCCTTCCTTCCTTCCTTCCTTCCTTCCTTCCTTCCTTCCTTCCTTCCTTCCTTCTTTCTTTCTTAATTTTTAAAATGTTTTATTTATTTTTGAGACAGAGATAGAGACAGCATGAGCAGGGTAGAGAGAGAGAGAGAGAGAGAGAGAGAGAGGGAGACACAGAATCCAAAGACAGGCTTCTGGCTCTGAGCTACCTGTCAGCACAGAGCCCGATGTGGGCCTCAAACCCACGAACCGTGAGATCATGACATGAGCCGAAGTCAAACGCTTAACTGACTGAGCCACCCAGTCGCCCCTATGTATTCTTTATTTATTAAGTGTCTTCTATAAGCTGTGAAGCTATTAGAGATTTAGCAAGGAGTGAATGATATTTAAGTTCATCATTGAAGGAGCATGAGATTTAAGTGGTATTGGGGACAATGCAGGCATCCTAAAACAGAGAAAGAGCATGTGCAAAGGCCCCGGGGAAGGAGGGAATGGAGAAGGCCAATGGAAGAAGGCCAAGAAGATGAAAAGGTAAAAATTCAGGAGACAGTGACAGAAGAGAGCCTAGAAAGAGTGGGATCTTGTGGCTTTTTTGTGTAGAAGGTAGAGGGTAACTTTTGTAACCACTGGAGGTGGTTTTGTAACTTTTGTAACTCTGTAGGGTTTCAAGTAGAGGTGACATAATCTAATTTGAAGTTTTAAAAGATCATTCTGGCTGCAGTTTGGTGAATGGATTGGCATATGAGGAGAACGTGTCACTCCTAAACTTAAATTTCATCCTTGTACTTACAATTTGGAATATCACTGGGGTTGCGCGAGGTGGCCACTAGGTACATTTCAAAGAATCTGTTAATTTTCTGAAACTTCAGGCAAAAGTGCATGTGTATTTTTCTGAGGAGAGGGCTTTAGTTTTTTTTTTTTTTAATTTTTTTTTTTTTTTTAAATTTTCAGTGGGCAGAGAGAGGGGCAAAGGATCCAAAGTGGACTCCGTGTTGATAGCACCTCTGTGATGCGGGGCTCGAACTCATGAACCGCGAGATCATGACCTGAGCCGAAACTGACTGAGCCACCCTGACGCCCCAGAGAGGGTCAGTAGTTTTAATCAGATTTCATGACTTCATCGCCAAAAGTTTAAGGAAACATAGTAAACATCACTTCTCTCAGAAATGACACACTGAGATGCCCCGTGTGGGGAGGGCTCTGTGCTAGATGCGGCCTGCACCTCCAGGTGACCTTCACCTCACGCTGCTCTGGACCTGCTCCTTCCCCAGCCCCGTCTCCCATCCCGCGCATCCTCTGCCTGTGGTCTGGCTAGACCGGCTTACTTGCTTCTAGAACTCCGCCTTCCTTCCCAGCCGCCTCTCCTTCCATGATCAACCTCCTTCGATCCCAGCCGGTGTCCACAAATAAGTACCACCACCCGCAGCACCTCGCGGTTCTTTGTCATAACTTGAGTCCCACAAGTGTAACTTGTTTGCTGTTCATTTAGTCAACACATCTTGGAATCTCACTGTATGCCAGGCCCGTGCTGATAACAACAGTGAACATGAGCCAAGGACTTTTCCCCAAAGCAGTTCACAGTTGGTTGGGAGATAAACGCCTCATTAGAATACAGTGTAAGATCCAGAATAATAGAATCACAGGTGAGGAAGGTCGGCTCATTCTGTGGGGAAGTCTGGGCTCCTTCACCAGAAAGGTGACAGTCAGTAGGTATTTGCAAGATGCGCAAGGTGGACAGTCCCCCCTCCCCGCTATGTGGGAAAAAGCCTGAATAAAGGCATGGCAGAGTGGTGTTCAGGAAATGACATCAGAGCTTCTCAGCCTCGGCTGTGCTTTTTTTTTTTTTTTTTTTTTTTTAAATCTAAAGCTAACTCTCAGATAATCTGATTTCATTGGTTTGGGGAAAGGCTAGCCTATTTTACTATTTTTTTTGGCATTATTGCAACAATCGGCCAGGGTGGAGCACTGCTGTTGTAGGTAGTTGGGACCATGGTATGAAGCGTGGGGAGGTATGTGGCCAGGACCTGCTGCTGGGAAAGAAGGCAGCGTTGAGGTTTAGGAAGGGTCTTAAATCGCTTGCTTTAAAAATTTTTAGGAGAACAATATACTTGGAAATCATTTCAAATTTATAGAAAAATTGCAAGATTAGTACCAAGAATCATACCCTCCGTATCCAGATTCTCTTTTAACATTTCACCATATTTCTGTGTGTGTATATTTTATGTGTGTGTATATATATGTATGTATATATATTTATAGTCTTCTTCATATATATGAAGTATATCTATTGGATGTGTGTGTGCGTGTACACATTCCTGAATTGTATAAAAGCAAGCTGGAGTCAGTAAATCAACATCAACATAACTGTATTGTCCTATTTCTGGAGAAATGTATATACAGACAGAAATATTTGCATGCACCCACAAATAGTTTTGGAAAACCATTATAAGGCTATATGTATCTGTACATATATATGTATTTCCATGTAGAAAGTTAAAAAAAAATTTTTTAATGTTTTATTTTTTTCTGAGAGAGAAACACAGCGTGAGCAGGGGACTGTCAGAGAGAAGGAGACACAGAATCTGAAACAGGCTCCAGGCTCTGAGCTGTCAGCACAGAGCCCGACATGGGGCTCGAACCCACAGACAGTGAGATCATGACCTGAGCCGAAGTCAGATGCTTAACCGACTGAGCCACCCAGGTGGCCTGAAAGTTTTTTTTTTTAAATGTTTATTTATTTTGAGAGAGGGAGAGAGAGGGCAAGTGGCAGAGGGGCAGAGAAAGAGAGAGAGAATCCCAAGAGACTCCGTGCTATCAGCTCAGAGCCTGATGCAGGGCTTGATCTCATGAACTGTGAAATCATGACCTGAGTCGAAGTTAAGAGTCGGATACCTAACTGACTGAGCCACCCAGTTGCCCTAAGAGTTTTTTAAAATAAGCAGGCAGCATAGTGGGCCCACATCTTTCATACTGGAAAGGGAAGAAGAGAGAGGGAAGGCACATGGAGAGACCAGGAAGCTGGACGTTGAATGCTATGTTCATGCATCTGGTAGTTCACAGGCATGTAGGCTTCTAAGGGTGAGAGTAACCTTAGCCAGGCCCTGGCCCTCAGCAGAAATACAATGAATATTTATTGAATTGAGCTGAATCAAATTTGAATTTTTAAAAATAATAACGGTGTAGGGGCGCCTGGGTGGCTTAGTCGGTTAAGCGTCCGACTTTCGCTTGGGTCATGATCTCGCGGTTCGTGGGTTCGAGCCCCGCGTCGGGCTCTGTGCTGACTGCCAGCTCAGAGCCTGGAGCCTGTTTCAGTCTGTGACTCCCTCTCTCTCTGACCCTCCCCTGCTCACGCTCTCTCCTAGAAATAAATAAAAATATTTAAAAAAAAAAAGGCTTTAAAAATAATAATGGTGTATTCAGCTAGTTTGTCCACACTGACCCTTCCCAGTTGATATTTCACAATTTCATTCCTTTTGTAAAGTAACTTCTTTTTTATTTTTTAATGCTTATTCATTTTTGAGAGATCAGCAGAGACAGAGAGACAGAGCATGAGTAGGGGAGGGGCAGAAAGAGGTAAACAGAATCCAGGCTCTGAGCTCTGAGCTGTCAGCACAGAGCCTGACCTGGGGCCCGAACCTACGAATCATGGGATCATGATCTGAGTGGAAGTCTGACGCTTAAACTAATGAGCCACCCAGGCGCCCCTGTAGATTTCTTGAGAGAAATGCCATTTCTGCAACTTAGCAATTATCATTAATTACAATAGCAGTTTCTTAACCAAAGTGTTATAAGATGCATTTAGAATAATACATCCAAAAGAAGGAAATGATTTGCAATTTAACAGATGGTCTTAATTTTGACTGCTTTATCTTCTCTTTATTGGCTTAGTAAACTGGAGTGTTATTTGGACAGACGGGTCAATTGCTTGAATAGCTTTGGTGGATAAAGTTGTCCCCCGATCGCATGCCTTTCTCTGCCTCGTGTCACCTCTGCACTAACTTCATCATCTGCTATGAAGCTGTTGCTTTCAGGAGTTCCATTATTTGCTTAATTGCTTATTTATAAAATTCTTTAATTACATGATTTATGCCTTTTTCAGACACGAGGCGGTATCTATTCATTCTGTTGATAATCAGCAAGTTGCTGCTTCTTTGCTTTTAACTCTAAACACCCCAAATGTTCTTGCTTGCTCAGCTGAGCTGAGGAGCCAAATGGAATTCTGGACTGTAAGGGCTCTTGAGAGGTAAGTGCTACTTTTCATTCACTGTTACAGCCCCATAATCTAGTGGAAAGAGCCACTCACAGAAAGCTTGTTGATTCAGCGAGTGTACCTTTGACTTGGAGCCAGATTCATATTTACATGACTTAAAGCAATGAGGTTCTCTTGAATTCTGCGACGCGTCAGTCACAATATGTGATTTTCATATACAATCTTATATCAATTATTCAACAGCAACACTTCTGATAGAGATGTTATCATCCCTATTTCATAGATAAGGTAACTGAGGCTCAGAGGAGTAATTTGCCGAAGGTCGTCATACTAATCAGGAAGGGACAGTCAAATACAGATTTTCTGGACTTTGTAGCTGATGCTCCCAGCCACGCTTAAAGCAAGTTCCAGCTGTTTTCAAAGAATTCCACAAACTGATTAGTTTGCCGGTTTCTTCTCTTGGAATTTTGTAAAGAAATTAGTTACCAAGGGACCACTGATTGTTTACTACTCACAAACATAAAGACGCAACTGACTCCTTAAGTGATAAAAGCCTATTTCCAGCTAAGACCTTAATCTAAAGAACCAGAAAATCCACCAATTTCCTATTACTTATGATAAACTATAGTAAGTGATTTCTATTTTGAGTTAAAAAACTACAACAATGACAACAGCAAAGCCACACCCAAAAGTATGGTTGGCCACGAGATTTGAGATGACGTATAATTCCTAAAATCCAGAGCCACTTCCACTTGCTGATGATTATAATAAAAACAGGACATCTATTTTGACATAGGCTATTTTCCTTGACCAAGGAAGGTAAATGGAACTACAGACTGTGACTTTGCGTGTTATTCCTATTCATGTCACCCGTTTTGTCCATGTGACTCCTTTATCCGGTGTGTTAATTACCTTGAGATTTGTGGAAGTGTTCTGACCTAGCCCTGAACTGTCCTTTGGCCAATACAAAGCATCCTCAAGACTGCTGCGTCTTTAGAGAACATGCCACACTGTGGATGTGGCTTCTTTGTGGGTAAAGCCACATTCCCCTTCATGGGTAAGGCTCCATCACACCTGGAGTCTTACTCATTGGATGGGGGCTGGACTCCTGTGGGCAATTGTGATGGTTACATAAACAGAGTAACTGAAAGAAACTCATGTAGGGTTCCTCTCTTGAATGGGGCAAGAATGTATGAAGTATTGGCAGCTCATGGCATTCTACTTCATGCAACTCAAGAACTAGGTGATGTCCCCATAAGGTTGTTCTGAGGCCTCATAGGCTTTCTGGACATTATGAAAGTAGATGACGCTATGTTTCTTAAGGAAAAAAAAAAAAAGATGCCTCTTGAAAAGTATTTGTGAGTGACGCCATACAGAGTCTAAGAAGTGGGCAGGCCAAAGGCCAGGAGCAAGCAGCCTTCAAACTGAGCCTCATATCTTCAAATTGAACTAACTGCCTGTCTGGTTTGGCCATGACCACCCATCTGGCTTTTTTCCCCCCTACTGGTATCACTTGTTTCTGCGAGAACTAGACTTAAACATTCATTCTTTTGTGAGATAAATTCAAAATATAGTAATTCCAAAGGCTCTCTCACACTAAACTACAATTGGCCGTTCACATATGTATATAATAAGGGTTCCTTGGGTGCACACTATATTTTGTCTGTTGTGTTTCCAGAGTGCAGCACATTTCCTGCAACCTACTAGGTATTGCATGCACACATGATGAATTAATGATGAATTGATGGTATTGTGGACCAGTTTGGCCATCTTCATAGTTTTCTCAGAGCTAGAGCCCCAACCAACTCCACTGAGAGAAAATGGAAGACATTTTGGTAACCTATTTCTATTATCATCTATCACTTTTTGAGGATAGCTTCTTCAGACTTCGAAGAACATACAATATGGGTTAAAAAGCAAAGATTCACCTCAAAGAAATCAAGAAGTACTTGGCTATCCACACATTTTGGAAAAAATAAGTCCAGGGTTATGAATTATCCAGAGTTGATCTTGAAAGTGAGACTGTCATAAAAAAAGTTATTATACTTTGCCTGCCTCTTGGTGGAAGAAGGATAAAAGGAAAAAGAAGTAAAAATGAGAAGGAGAGGAAGTAAAGAGAAGAAAAAGAATGAATTTAGGACACTCCTTCATTGAATTACTACACACGGCCTTGAATGACCAGCCTCTGCCCCCACCGCAGTGAGGACTCTTGAAATCTCCACATATATGCTTGTAATCTGTTGGGGGGGGGGAATTAACCTTGTAGGGCATTTACTGGGTCCTCTTTTCCTTCTACTCCAGTGAAAACAATATTTTCAAGTGAGGAGATAGCTTCAGTTATAAAACTGACAACTAAAATTCTACTTTAATGGTTTTCCCCTCTATTGGAAACTTTTCTGTAGATTTTTTTTTGAGCATGTATCTCTTTTTTGCACCACAACTGTGGAAAAAGAATAGATTTATTCATTGTTGTGTGCAACTAATTTATTCTTAGAGGAAATAAATTAAAAATACTTGCATGAGGCTTTCTATATGGCTCTACAGATCTCTCTCTACATATACATAAAATCAACCTCAAAGTGGTTTTCCAGAATAGGAGTGTGCGTGTATGTGTGCATGTGTGTGTGTTTTCAGCCAATATGTCTGTAAATGTGTGTGCATATTTTCCCCTGGAAAACACACATGTGTACACACACACACACACACACACACACACACACACACACACACATTTTCTATGGTAACACAGAATGGTTTTCCAGAAAGCATGTGTTGCATAGTGAGATGCCAAGACCCAGTTTGCCTGAGTGTTTGCTCATGACCTGTTTTTGACACAAAAGCAGTCACAGGTGGCAGGACAGATGCCAATGCAGCAAAGGACTCACTGCACATGAATTTCTGTGACTGCTCAAGGTCAAGGATTCTCTAAAAGACTCTATGCTACAGCCAGCACCCTGGCCAACTGTTCAAGGAATCAGTCTGAGGACACAGATTGCTGGTATTTTAAGGCTTTGGTCCTGTATCTGGTGTAGAGGACTGTGGCTCAGAAAGTGAGACTGTCTCCTTTCCCAACTTACTCACTTTCCTTTCCTGCCTGTAACGTTCTCCAGACACAGCTCTTCAGCCACAAACACATCTTAAACTATTATGTTTTCCTGTCTTTTGCCATCTCTTCTGTTCCACAGTTTGGGGAAAGCATTAAGTCCTCCATTTCTCATTTTTCAATAGTCCCAGGTGTAACTAAATGCCTACAAATACAGCCCTGATCTAATGGTGCCTCTGGGTTTAGAAGTTATGGTGACCATGGATGGTGATTTCAAACCCGTGCTGCCCGCCCCTTCCTGATGCTATTCTAACTGGAGTCGGCCTGCTGGAGGAGAGGGGACAGCCTCGCTGCATGTGGAACTGGCTTCAGCTCAACCAGCTGCCTCCTGAAAATTAGAGAAACCAACCATGTGAGTCTCTCCATGTCAATGAAAAAAAGAAAACCTTTGAAGACCAACTGTTTAAATGAATTCAGTCATAAGGTTAAAAGAAAAAGAGAGTAAGAGTGGCGCTTGGCAGTTGGAAGAAATGGAATAAAAATTAAACTTTCGAGGCTGATGGGCATTAATAGATAATGGTTATGAGATCAAAAAGCAGAAAGACATAAACAGTGAGATAAAGCAAACCCTCACAGATAGCACAGTTTAACAGGAGCACCGGGTGTTTGAAGGCTGTGAGCTGTCTCTTCTTTCTCTTGCTGTCTTAGCAAAGAACCGCAGGCCCTTCTCTTTAGTCATGTTATTTAGTGAAAGCACCTGGCAGCCACAATCTGATCATCAAAAATACTCTTTCCAAGCGACATTTGCTTTGTATTATTTTTATTCTGATGTTTGAATATAATTCTAACATTTGAGAACAGAGGTATAATGTACAGGCAGTTCAGGAGGGGGTCAGTGCAGGAATGGGGGTTATCACTGCTTACACAGAATCACATCATCTGGAGCCAGGGCCCCTCCCCACTTTCTCCAAGGCTCAGCACCAATTATAAGAGGGTTTGCCATGTGTGGGGACTTAGGAAGGATGACACCTAGCTTGACAACATCTTGGGGGGTATGTGTTATTATAGAGATCTTACAGATGAGGGAACGGAGACTCAGAGAAGGTGAGTAACTGGCTTATGGTCACACATCTAGCAAATTCTTACTTCTAACTACTCTGTTGTGGTGTCTTTCAATTCTTTCTGCTCAGACTACCTGGAAGAAAGATCTAAAAAAGCAATTTAGCATTTTTCTTTAAAAAATTACTGTCATAGGTGATACCACGGTAGATGTGTTTTGAAGGTTTGGGAGACAGAGGGCCATGGTTCCAACCAGAGAAGTCTGTGAGATGCTCTACATTAGCACTTTCCAATAGAAACACAGCATGAGCCACGCTTGTAGTTTTAAAGTCTCTTGTAGCCATATTTAAAAAGTAAAAAAAAAAAGTGTTGAATTCATATTAATAACATACTGTATTTCATTTAGTATATCCAAGATATTATTCTTTCAACATGTCATCTATATAGAAATTATGGAGACATTTTACATCCATTTGTTTGCACCCTGTCTTCAAAACCCACGGAGGGATTTATGCCAATTGCACATCTCGTTTTGAACTAGTCCTTGTTTAAGTGCTCAATAGCCACGTGTAGCTAGTGGTCACGGTCCTGGATGACACAGCTACAGAGCAAAAGAGGGGAAAAATAAAAGCTTGTGTCCATGTCAGCTCTTGTCACCAGCCTCTGGAGAGGCGGTTTCTATACACACATTAGGATCGTTCTGGAAGTCTAACCACACAGCTGTTTCTGTTCTGTATCAAGCCATTCAATTAGAATTCCTAGGAACGACATTTGGACATGCCCAAGTGAAGAAGGACTTGAAAGAATTTGTTTGAAATATGCCTTCTGTGTATCTGTTTCAGGAATCCAGGGAGGTGACATGGGACATCCTGCCATTTAGGATCCTCGCTATTTCTTTCTATCAGACACTTGAGCAATAGCTTGGAAATTGTTCCTTGTCTTGGGTGTTGGGTTTAAGTGATGCAATGGAAAGAGGAGACAGTTTGGCCAGAGTGGTCATTTTATGATGTATGTCATATCATGTCACTCCTCTGCTTTCCTGGGTGGATCTCCACTTCCCTCGTGGCAAAAGCCAAGCCCTTGACATGACCTACCACACCCTACACTCTACACCCTAGAGGGTGTCTTTTCCTCATTCCCAACCCCCTCAACTCCCTCACTTGTTTCCTTCTATTCTTCCCAGTGCTGCTCATTCCACTTCATCCTCAATGGCCTACTTGTGTCCTTAGAGCACCCACATCACCCCAAGTTCTAGACGATTTTTAAGAAGTTACTACTGCATCACTTGGAGGATCAGCACTTCTCCAGGCCAGTGTGTGGACTGCATGGCCATCAGGCTGTCGTCCTAAATATATTTTCTCTTGCTCGAGATTTTGCTGTGCACTCAGCAGCAGTGAATTGAAGTTCACATTTTCTTTTATTAAATTTTTTAACGTTTATTGTTCTTGAGAGAAAGAAAGAGAAGAGTGTGAGCAGCAGAGGGGCAGAGAGAGAGGGAGACACAGAATCTGAAGCAGCTCCAGGCTCTGGGCTGTCAGCACAGAGCCCGACTCTGGGGTTCAAACCCACAAACTGTAAGATCATGGCCTGAGTCAAAGTCGGACGTTTAACTGACCGAGCCACTCAGGTACACCAAGGTTATGTTTTCTAACTAGTACCTTGAACGCAAATACTCTGTGGGGCTTTAGCCATCTTCTAAGACAAGGGTAGGCTCAGAATGCCCTCATGAAAATTCTGTAGCTTAACAAGGACATATCTGAAGACATGACCACTGCCCGTTAATATGGAGGTGAGCCCAGGGAGTACCCAGAAGTAAGAACACAATGTCCTCAACAAACTAGGATGGTGTGACACCGCCTGGGGAGGACATTTGCGGTCAAGATCCTCACAGCTATGGAGTAGGGATGCAGGTGTTTTACATGAGAGATTTTACAGGGTGTCGGGCAGACGCTGTCTTGCCTCAACCATTCAGAAGATTCCTGAAGTGCTCAGAGAAGGAGTCGCTCTACTTTATATTATTTTTTAAAAATTTATTTAAAAAAATTTTAAACTAATCTCTATGCCCAATGTGGGGCTCAAACTCATCACCCTGAGATCAAGAGTCGTATCCTTCTGACTAAGCCAGCCAGGCGCCCCAAGAAAGAGTCCTTTTTAAAGAACATAAGGTAATGAATAATCTACATTAGATACCCGATGATTTAAAATCTTTATAAAATACTTCCACAGATTTTTTTCCTTTTTTTCTTTTTTTAATGTCTTGGGTAATTTTCCATTCCCAAACCTATCACCTCAAGGACAAATTGGAGTAAGTTGCCCATCCCAAACTCAAGGTTTCAAAAAAGCCCAACACAAAAACAAAGACAAAGCAGAGACTATCATGTGCCAGCCTGGGGGCAGTGGCTTTGAGTAGCCAATGACAACCTTGGTTTAGCTACAGTCTTGGGTCAACCTCTTTCCACACCAACCACCATCAAGCTTATCAGCCAACCTGACATTGTTCCCTTCATATGGAGGTCAGGAGTCTCATTTTACAGTTTGTCACATTGAGATTTGTTCAGGAAAAGGCCACGTGGGCTCAGGCTTCAGTGGCTCTAGTTGGAAATAACCTTTAGTCTTTCCAGAACTTCAGGGAAATCTCAAGTGATGACCACATAAGCAGAACCTAAAGAACTAATCTCTCCTTTGCTGGATGGAGGGGAACCTCTCAGACACGACTGACACTCGTCCCCAACTGAAAAGAGCTTTTCAGGTGAGATGCTTAAGCTGCTTGGCTAGGCTCTTCCTCTTTCCATTAGATTTGGTTGTTAAGAGGCAATTGGCTTTCCACTGTGGTAGTCATTGGCTGATAGAATCCCAGGAACTGTCAGAGGCCTGAAGCCCATCAGGACTGATGAAAATGCTTTCTTTAAATGTAATTTAATTTTCCTTTTTGTACGGGTTAAATTATTGCTGTGATCAGAAAAATGTATCTTTGCCCCTGTTAAGACACGCTCTGTCACCAGCAGAAGCTTATACTGTTTGAACGCCAGTGTTTTATTTCGTATACTGGCTGTTGGTTCACTGTGAAAAAACGTTAAAGAAGAATGGATTGACATTTTGGCTTTGTGTCTGGGATTTAAAAGCATTGTTCTAGAGAAAATTTTTCTTGTTGGATGACCTTTATTTATTTATTTATTTGGTATTGCTGCAGGCTTTTTAAAGGCTCTTTGTTTTCATTTTAACATATAGTTTCAGGATTATGAAATACATCAAAGGTCTTGGATTCTGGGCTTTTTTCCGCCAAGTAATCATCCATCATCATCGTAAACAATCAGGGAACAATTCTAGAAAAAAATCGGTTCTAGAGCAAGTAATTCTGCTACATATCTAAATAACAAAGCAGATTCAAATTATTTTAAAAATATATGTTTGGTCAGGGATACACATTTATCCCTGTGTATAAATGTGCTAGTATAGGTCAATGTTATGCGAAGTGAATTTATGGCAAGTTTTTGGTGGAAAAGTACAATTTTCCCCTTTGTGCATATTTTATGATCTACATTAATTCAGTGGTACATGCAAAACAATTTAAGAGGAATATATAAATGAAGTTATATAAATTGGGGCTCACGCTTAACATCTTTTTTTCTTTTAGGAGCATGAAGTCAAGGAGTTAGGAAGGACATGTCTAGAAAGAGAGTCCCAGCTCAGATGGGGCCCCTCCCTCTGTCCTTCTCCTGAGCCTGCATCCTGGGGCAAGCTGTTCGATTTTCCTGGAAAGACATGGATGTGTCCCTCAGCTTATTAACTGCTCTCTTAGTTCCAGTGACTATCCTTCACCCACTGACTGAAAGAGATGCTTGTTACCTTGTGGAGAGTATATAGCTCAGTGGTTAAAGAGGCAGGCATTACAGCCAAACTATGTCCAAATCCTTGCTCTGCCCTTAGAGGGCTAACCTTGTGCAAGCTACTTCCTTTCTCTGTGGATCACTTTTCATGTCTGTAAAATGGGTCTAGCAAAAGTGCCCCCTCACCGATTCTTGTGTAAGTCAGTTCATTCATACAAGTGGAATGCTCAGGAAGGTGCCCAGCACACAATGCACTGTCATCTTTGCTGGATCTCCCTGATTCCCGCTGCAAGGAGCCAGTCACCACCCTGCTCCAAAGTAGTTCCTTCTACCGTCTTCTGCTTCATAGTTACAAACTCTGTGCGTGGGTGAGTTTCCAGACCCAACCTTCCCCTCCCCGCCCCAACGCCCTGCTGCTGTGGACTCTTTCATGTCTGGCCACATCAGCATCAGAAACGTTTAATTATGAATGGTTGATTTATTTCATTTGGGATTAAGACATGAGACATTTGAACTGTGCTTTCAAAATACGGTTTGCCTTGCTGGGTCTTGACCTTCACAAACAGTATTAGGAAATTTCATTTATCCTTGCTCCTTGGTATTCGTAGTCTGTTGACCCTGAAATTGGTCAGCTCTGGGAAAATTAATCTTATATGTATGTGCAAGTGGGAGATTCTCCTAGCAGCTCTTTAAAAATGCTGGTTGTGCTTTTGCTTTTAATTAGTGTTTGCAAAGCTGATAGTGACCTGGTACAATGATCAAGACAAAAGTAACTAGATTTGACAGGTCAAATGTTGATGCAAGTACTTTCTGGTAGACAATTCTAAATTCCAGATGCTGTCTGCAGGTCAGTAGGATGGGCTACAAATGCCTGAGCTGTGCCTCCCCTCGCCCCCCCCCCGCCCCGCCCCCGGTCTTTGTTGTGGTTCGACTACTCAGTAGTGATTTCTCAGAGAGGTGTTGTTCCGGATGCCAAGACAATAGAGAAATAAAAGTGTTCTTCAGGTGCCTGGAATAATTTTATGAGCCTCTCAATTACAGGATATATTAAATTCTGACTTGAGTTATTTAATGAAAATCACGGCTTTGGAGTTTTTTGGTCACTGTGTACTTCAGATTTGAAAAATAGCGTCAGAGAAAGAGGAGGAAAAAGTCTTTGTGATATTTCATCACCCAAAGACACAAACTGAAACAGGATCAATGACACTGAAGTGGGACGTTCATCTAGTTTGGAAAGCTAGTTATAGTCTGGGTTGTGAATTGGATACTGTAGGGAAGGAAGCTAAGAGGCCAACTAGACTCCTCTGGAAATAACTTCACCATTTTCATTCTGCTCATAAACTGGTTTCTTGTTGTTTTACTTGTTTTTCCTATTTTTTCCCCTTGGGGGTGGGGCACTCACAAAAATAAACATCTCCAGGGAGCCAAGATGGCCGAGCAGATGGAAGGTCTCAGCTTCTCTCATCCCTGAAATGCAGCTAGATCAGCACCAAACCATCTTCCATGCCTAGAAAATTGATCTGAGGATTAAGACAACAATCTGCATAACTTGAGCCACAGACCTCAGCAGGTGCGTGGCTCAGAGAGGTGAAGTGGGGGAGACAGAAGCTGTGGAGGGTCGGGAGGTGTTTCTGTGGAGAGAGGACAGAGAAAGCAGGGATTGTCCAGGAAAAACACTCCCCCCAAAAGTAGCTGGAGAGAAAGAGAAAGAGTGAGAACACCCACAAGTGATTGAACAAGAAAGGGAGAAAGGAAAAAAGAGGGTTTCAATACTACTCTATAAACAGGGGAGAACGTGTCAGAAATTCCACAGCTCAGTACCTGGCGGTACTCTGGTGGGAAGGGAGAATCCCCAGGAGCCTACAGTGAGGCCCAAGGGGCCACACAGGGAGAAGTGGCTCCACTGCTACGAGAGTGTTTGGAAGAGGCCAAACAGCCTCCCCACAGGCAAAGGTCCCAGCAGATCCCAAAGAACAGCCACGACTGCTGGTATTGGAACACAAACACCAAGGGACCGTGAAACTTGGTATCAGCTGTGTGTTGTGTTTTGCCATAATCTCTAACCCTCTTCTGTCGCTTGATCTCATGAACTTCTGGGGCAAGCAGGCACCTGGCTACAATCTCTGAGCCTCTGCAACGGCACGACTGCCTGAATGTTCTCAGGGGGCAAGCTGGCACCCAGCCATTGCTTGGCAAGACCCTCCCCCAGAGGGTTAGATGGGGTCCAAGCTGCAGGGCTCTCAGAGGTAAGGGGTTTGGAAACACAGCCTGGTCTGAAATATAATCTAGGAGGGAGGTGCCACCTAGCAGGCTGATGGCTTGGATGCAGACAGTGTGTAGAAGTGGGGAGTGGACAGAAGCTGGAGACAAAGGAGAGGTGCTTGATTGCTGGTCAGTGAGAGTGCAGAGTCCTGGTACCAGAGACTGGGAAGCAGGGTGATGCCATTTTCACCTTTCCCAGGCGTTCGCATAGATGCGCATGCACACCACACCCATCCACCCCTGTAAGCTAAGCAGCGCCACCTTGTGGAGAATGGAGCTGTTATGCCGAGCCCTGCCCAACTGCCCCAACCAAGCTCAGGCTCTAGAGGAAGACCGCAATTCTCTCCACCTGCATAGTGTATGGACCATAAAGTGCTTCATGGTTAGACTTCTAGGGTGTAGAAAACATAGAGTTTGGATATAATTCCATTCAGATTTCATTCTGTTCACTGGTTCATCTATTCGGTTTTTTGTTTGTTTGTTTTGTTTTTTGTTTTTCTTTTCTTATTCTTCAATATAGAAAGATAAAAATTTTATTTTTATATTCTGCGTTTAAATTTTTTTTAAAGTTTTACTATATTTTTTTGTAAATTTTTAAAATTCTATCTTACTGTCTTCATTTCATTTTATTCTATTTTATTGTATACATCTTTTTAAATTTTTAAATGTTTTCTTACTTTTCTTTCCTTTCCTTTTTTCCCCCTCTATTCTATCAAGCTTTTCCCAACAACTAGACCAAAACACACCTAGGATCTATCTTCCATTATTTTATTTTTTGTGTTGTTTTTAATTTTTTAATTGTAATTTTCAATTTTATAAATTCTTGTTCTTCTTCCAAAAGGACAAAATGAAGGAATTCACCCCAAAAGAAAGAACAGGAAGAAATGACATGCAGGAACCTAATCAACACAGATACAAGCAAGATGTCTGAACTATAATGCCAAAAGAAAGCTGGAGTAGCCATACTTATATCAGACAATCTAGATTTTAAAACAGAAACTGTAACACGTGATGAAGAAGCACATTATAGCATAATTAAGGGGTCTATCCATCAAGAGGATCTAACAATTGTAAACATTTATGCCCCAATGTGAAAAATAAAAATACATAAATCAACTAATAACAAACATAAATAAACTCATTGATAATAGTACCATAATAGTAGGAGACTTCAATACCACACCTACAGCAATGGACAGATCATCTAAGCAGAAAATCAACAAGGAAACAATGGCTTTGAATGACACACTGGACTGGATGGACTTAACAGAACATTTCATCCTGCAGCAATGGAATACACATTCTTCTCAAATGTACATGGAACATTCTCTAGAATAGATTACACACTGGGACAAAAATCAGTGCTCAACAAGTACAAAAAGATTGAGATCTTACCATGCATATTTTCAGACCAGAATGCTTTGAAACTTGATATCAACCACAAGAAAAATTTTGGAAAGACAATGAATACTTGGAGATTAAAGAACATCCTACTAAAGAATGAATGGGTTAATTCAGAAATTAAAGAAGAAATTTAAAATTCATGGAAGCTAATGAAAATGACAACATGACAGCCCAAAACCTCTGGGATGTATCAATAGTGGTTATAGGAGGGAAGTAGCAATACAGGCCTTCCTAAAGAAGGAAGAAAAGTCTCAGATGCACAACTTAACCTTACACTTTAAAGAGCTGGAAGAAGAACAGCAAATAAACCCCAAACCAGCAGAAGACAGGAAGTAATAAAGAGTAGAGCAGAAATCAATGCTATTAAAATTAAAAAAAAAAAAGGTGGAACAGATCAATGAACTCTTGGCCAGTTTGATCAAAAAGTAAAAGGAAAGGACCCAAATAAGTAAAATCAAGAATGAAAGAGGAGAGATCACAACCAACACTGCAGAAATATAAACAATACACAATAATAAGACAATATTATGAGCAATTATATACCAATAAATTGGGCAATCCGGAAGAAATGAACAAATTCCTAGAAACATATAAACTACCAAAATTGAAACAGGAAGAAATAGAAAATTTGAACAGACCCATAACCAGTAAAGAAATTGAATTAGTAATCAAAAATCTCCCAAAACACAGGAGTCCAGGACCACATAGCTTTCCAGGAGAATTCTACCAAACATTTAAAGAAGAGTTAACACCTATTCTTTTGAAGCTGTTCCAAAAAATAGAAATGGAAGCAAAACTTCCAATTCATTCTACAAGGCCAGCCTTACCTTGATTCTAAAACCAGACAAAGACCCCACTAAAAAGGAGAACTACAGACTAATTTCCCTGGTGAACATGGATGCAAAAATTCTCACTAAGATACTAGCCAGCTGGATCCAACTATACAGTAAAAGAGTCACTCACCACAATCATTCCCACAAGTGGGATTTATACTTGGGATGAAGGGCTGGTTCACTATCTGCAAATCAATTATTGTGATATATCACATTAATAAAAGAAGGAATAAGAACCACATGATACTCTCAAGACACAGATAAAGCATTTGAAAAAAATGCAGAATCCTTTCTTGATAAAAGCCTTCAAGAAAGTAGGGATAGAAGGATCATACCTCAAGATCATAAAAGCCATATATGAAAGATCCACCGCTAATATCATCCTCAATGGGGAAAAACTGAGAGCTTTTCTCCTAAGGTCAGGAACATGACAGGGATGTCCACTCCCACCACTGTGATTCAACGTAGTATTGGAAGGCCTAGCCTCAGTATTCAGACAACACAAACAAATAAAAGGCATTTTAATTCAAATCACTAAGGAGGAATTCAAACTTTCACCCTTTGCAGATGACATAATGCTCTATAAGGAAAACCTAAAGGATTCTACCAAAAACTGCTAGAACTGGACCATGATTTCAACAAAGTTGCAGGATATAAAATCAATGCACAGAAATAGGTTGCATTTCTATACACCAAAGAAGCATTTCTGAAGCAGCAGAAAGAGAAATCAAGGAATCAGTTCCATTTACAATTGCAGCAAAACCTATAAAATACCTAGGAATAAACCTAACCAAAGAGGTGAAAAATATACGCACTGAAAACTATAGGAAGCCCATAAAGAAATTAAAGAGAACACAAACAAATAGAGAAACATTCCATGCTCATGGATTGGAAGAACAAATACTGTTAAAATATCAATATTACTGAAGCAATCCACATATTCAATGCAATTCCTATCAAAATAACACCAGCATTCTTCACAGAGTTAGAACAAACAAACCTAAAATTTATATGGAACCAGAAAAGACTCCAAATAACTAGAGTAACCCTGAAAAAGAAAACTAAAGCTAGAGGCATCACAAACTAAAGCTAGAGGCATCACAATTCCGGAATTTAACCTGTATTACAAAGCTGTAATCATCAAGACAGTATGGTACTGGCACAAAAACAGACACTCAGATCAATGGAACAGAATAGAGAACCCAGAAATGGACCCACAAACATATGGCCAACTAATCATTGACAATGTAGGAAAGAATATCAAATGGAATAAAGACAGTCTCTTCAGCAAGTGGTGCTGGGAAAACTGGACAGCAACGTGCAGAAAAATGAACCTGGACCACTTTCTTACACCATACACAGACATAAACTCAAAATGGATGAAAGACTTAAATGTAAGACAGGAAGCCACCACAATCCTAGAGGAGAAAGAAGGTAAAACCTCTGTGACCTTGGCTGCAGCAACTTTTTACTCAATACGTCTCCGGAGACAAGAGAAACAAAAGCAAAAATGAACTATTGGGACCTCATCAAGATAAAAAGCACTGCATGATGAAGGGAAGAATCAGCAAAATCAAAAGGCAACCTATGGAATGGGAGAAGATATTTGCAAATGACATATCAGGTAAAGGGTTAGTATGCAAAATCTATAAAGAACTTATCAAACTCAACACCCAAAAAACTAATAATCCAGTGAAGAAATGGGCAAAAGACATAGATAGGCACTTTGCCAAGGAAGACCTCCAGATGACCAACAGACACATAAAAAAATGCTCAACATCACTCATCATCGGGGAAATACAAATCAAAGCTACAATGAGACACCACCTCACACCTGTCAAAATGGCTAAAATTAACAACTCAGGCAATGAGAGATATTGGCAAGGATGTGGAGAAAGAGGAAGCCCTTTGCACTGCTGCTGGGAATACAAACTGGGGCAGCCATTCAGGAAAACAGTATGGAGGTTCCTCAAAAAATTAAAAATAAAACTACCCTAAGACCTAGAAATTGCACTACTAGGTATTTATCCCAAGGATACAGGTGTGCTATTTCAAAGGGGAACATGAACCCCAGTGTTTATAGCATCACTATTGACAATAGCCAAAGTATGGAAAGAGCCCAAATGTCCATCGACAGATGAATGGATAAAGAAGATGTGGTACATATAATGGAGTATTACTTGGCAATCAAAAAGAATGAAATCAAGGGGCACCTGGGTGGCTCATTTGGTGGGGTGTCCAACATAGGCTCAGGTCATGATCTCACAGTTCACAAGTTTGAGCCCCACATCGAGCTCTGTGCTGACAGTTCAGAGCCTGGAGTCTGCTTCAGATTCTCTCTCTCTCTGTCCCTCCCCTGCTTGTGCTCTCTTTCTCTCAAAAGTAAATAAATAAATATTTTTTTAAAAGAATGAAATCTTGCCATTTACAGCAGCATGGATGGAACTAGAGTGTATGATGCTAAGTGAAATTAGTCAGAGAAAGACAAATATCATATGACTTCACTCATATGTGGAACTTCAGACACAAAACAGATGAACATAAGGGAAGGGAGGCAAAAAATAATGTCAAAACAGGGACGGGGACAAAACACAAGAGACTCTTTAATACAGAGAACAAACTGAGGGTTGTTGCAGGGGTTGTGGGTTGGGAGATGGGCTAGATGGGCAAGGGACATTAAAGAGGATACTTGTTTGGATGAGCACGGGGCATTATATGTAGGGGGGGATCACTGGATTCTACCCCTGAAATCATTATTGCACTATATGCTAACTAACTTGGATCTAAATTTTAAAAAATTAACTAATTAAAAAAAGAAAACATTTCCAGGATTAAGATATTCAATTGAAAAGCTGGTTCTAGGGGTGCCTGGGTGGCTTAGTCGGTTAAGCGTCCGACTTTCGCTTAGGTCATGATCTCGCGGTTAGTGGGTTCTAGCCCCGCGTCGGGCTCTGTGCTGACTGCCAGCTCAGAGCCTGGAGCCTGTTTCAGAGTCTGTGTCTCCCTCTCTCTCTGACCCTCCCCTGCTCACGTGCTCTCTCTCTCTCCTAGAAATAAATAAATAAATAAATAAATAAATAAATAAATAAATAAATATAAAAAGCTGGTTCTAGAATATTTATAGAACACCAACTATGCACCGGGCTCTGTTGGGAATAGCTCCTGTCTTTAAGAGATTACAGTCATACCATGTGACTATTGTCTCAGGGGAGACAAGGAAAGCCATGTATATTTTGGGGGTCCACAAGAGGTAGTACTTGACCTTGTTCTTGGAAGAGGAGTCATCAGAGGTTCCTGTCAATCAGCTGGGGGCTTACTGAGTCCTGATTATGTGCTCAGTGAGTGTATAGGCAGGGTCTTTGCTCTCTAGCACCCAATAGATAATGGGGAGATAAGATAATACCAGATGAGATGAGACAAGATAAGACAATTGGTTAGTAAATGTTAATCACTTTTGTAGGTAGCACAGATCACTCAAGGCTGGAGTCATCCTGGAAAGCATCCTGAAAAAGCCTGCACTGGAACAAAGCCTCTAAAGATGAGGTTACTCTTGAGCAGGTGGAGGGAAATGGGAAGGCTGCTCCACATGAGGCAAGCGGGAATGAGAGTCACAGCCAGGAATGGACAGGAATGGAGTTGGAACCAAGAGCATGGATGTAGAATGTTTGTGATGAATAACAGGAAGTAAGGGTGGGCCAGTTCAGCTGCAGCAGAGGACACCCTTTGGCTAATGGCTACAATACAGGAAGAAAGAGGAGGTTAGGCCATCTGGGGGAAGAGCGCTGGACTGCCATGACAGAGAATGGTGGTTGGACAGGCACAGCAGGAGGAGTTAGAAGACCGGTGGCCCTGCCACCAGCAGCCACAGGAAACCTTCCAGGTCTCAGAGTCCTCATCTGGGCCACATGATGACTTTTTGGGCTCTTGGTACATTTGTCTTGGTGGGCCCTTCCCCCCCTAAAAAATTATGGAAAATTGTGTTTTACGAGTGCATTGGCATAAAGACAAATGCATTAATATCATGTACTGAAGTGTTTTTTTTTCAACCTAGAAATTCATTTTTTCTTAAGATTTTTAAAGAAATTAACAATATTTTTGTGATTCCCTAACAGCATTGTGGGTGCTGTGTCCACCCTAGTTCACAGCTAAACTGACCCTGGTCCTCGTCTGTTCCTTGGGGTGTGGAGCTGGATTCTAACATCTTTACCTTCCTCTAGAAGCCTGTGATTTGGTGCCAAACCTTTCAAGCTGTACAGTACAGTTAGGCTGATATTTTCAATAGATTAATATTTGATCTGAAAGCCACCATATGGGAATGATATTTACAGAAAAAGGAAAGGTAAAAACTCTTTTGTAACTTTAGAATAGTAGGTGAAAATTCTGTCACCCAAAAATGTGTTCATCAAAAAAGAAAAAGAAAAAAAAAACCCTTTCATTTAAAAAAGTTTATTTACTTTTGAGAGAGGCCCTGACTCGGGGCTCGATCTCACAACCATGAGATCATGACTGAGCCACCCAGGTGCCCCATTTTCTTTTTTAAAGAACAACTACATTGGGTTTTTAAAAGAAACATAGGCTCATTGTTTAATTTTTTTTTCATGTTTTATTTATTTTTGAGAGAGAGAGAGAGAGAGAGAGAGGATAGAGAGAGAAAATGAGCAGGGGAGGGGCAGAGGGAGAGGAAAATACAGAATATGAAGTAGGTACCAGGCTCTGAGCTGTCAGCACAGAGCCCAATGTGGGGCTCAAGCTTGTGAATCGTGAAATCATGATCTGAGCTGAAGCCAAACACTTAACCAACTGAGCCACCCTGGTGCCCTGCAAGTGCTCATTATTTAAAAGACTCAGACAACACCAAAATATTCAAATAACTTACAATCTTTCAAGCTACTTCTCCAGGAAAAAAAAAAAAACAAAAAAAAAAAGAATAGGGGATGGATACTGAGATGGAACTAAATAAGGCTCTGCTCAACTTTGAGTAAACTGAAGTTAAGAAAACATGATTTCATCACTTTCCCTCCTCTGATCCAAAGTTCAGTGTCTTTGGCATTCATTCATGGCTCCTAACTGTGTGGTTTGTGGTGATGGCTAGTCTCATGTCTCATTGAAGATAGATTTTTTTTTTCTTTTACTTCATTCTTTTTGGTATCAGTGATTTTGAGGAAGGGGAATAAAAATATCCTCATTCTACTATTTTTTCTTTGAATCTCCAGCTATCATTTTAAGGTGGTATTTAAGTTTATGCTTTTTTTTTTCAATTTTTTTTAATGTTTTATTTATTTTTAGGAGAGAGAGAGACAGCGTGAGCAGGGGAGGGTCAGAGAGAGATGGAGTCACAGGCTGAAACAGGCTCCAGGCTCTGAGCTGGCAGTCAGCACAGAGCCCGACGCGGGGCTTGAACCCACGAATCGCGAGATCATGACCCAAGCGAAAGTTGGACGCCTAACCGACTAAGCCACCCAGGCGCCCCTAAGTTTATGCTTTTAAAGCATGTTATGACATACAGAGTCTACGAACTCGTGTTCCTACAAGGCCTAAAACACATCACAGAGGTTCTCACCTCCCGCTCCCCATGCCTTCCCACTTTCCCACCGTTCAGAACAATCTTTTTTTCCCCCTGACGTTAACTCCCTGTTTCTAAGTAACGAGCTTGTATTGTTATTCTTGATCCTAACACAGGCATCTATATTCCAGTGCAATCTTTTGTGCCTTCATTTGCCTTGCTCTCTGCATACCTATCACCAGTTAATCCCCTATTTCTCAGCTGGAGGTGTAACTCTGCAAACATGGGCAAGCTGTTGAGTATTTTTCTTGGAAAAGTCACCTCAGACTTCCCATCTTCCTTTTTCAACCTGACCTGATTGTTCTCTAGGTTGGTCGTGCAGCTGCAGTCTTTGAATTGTCTTTTACCAACATCTTGGAAACTTTTAGTACTTTCTATTTATGCCTTATAATCTGGTATTTTATAATGCTATGGATTCATGTGGTTTCCCCCTCCTTTTTTTTATGTTTGGCCTTTCAATCTATGAACTCACATTCTTCCATTCAGGAAACCTGTGACACTGTCATGACATATTTCTGATGAGTTCTTTCATTATTTTTTTCTGTGTTCTCTTTGCCTAGATCTTTTGTTATTTATATTTTAATTTACTGGTTTCATCCTTTTACATTTTCTTTCTGTTTCCCATCTCTTTGTCTTTTTGCTCTATTTTTTTTCCTGCATGACTTACTGGAGTTTTACCTTCTCAATCTTTTATTTTTAAAATTTCTGCTATCAGGTTTTCATTTTCAAAATTGGTAGTGTCTAAAGTCAGAATTGCACAGGGAGAGGGCATAATTCCCTTACTCTTTCATGGAATCAATATCTTCTTGTACCTTTCTGATCTGTTTCCAAAGATGGCCAACACAATAGCTCTCGTTTCCCTCCCCTAGGGTCTGGGCAGCCTTGGAACCCACTTGCACGGATCGGATGTGGCAGAAATGATGGTGCATGACCTCCAAGGCTAGGTTGCAACTCCTGCCTGGAGAACTGGACCAAGCACAACAGAGCTGTGATTACCCAGGAAAGCAGTCGCCTGCCCCAGGCCACCCCACTCAAAGAAGCCACACTAGCTGATGTTGAGTGACCACGTGGAAGGACCTTATGTCCATCTGAGGAGAGAGAGAGAGAAAGAGAGAGAGAGAGAGAGAGAGGGAGAGAGGGAGAGAGGGAGAGAAAGGGAAAGGAGAGAGAAGAGTCTGGCCAGGTCCTGGCTCTTCCAGGTCAGCTTCCACCTAGCTGTAATTCCCTCAGAACTGAAGCCAGAACTGCCCACAGGGCCCATCCGAATTCCTGACCTGCAGCAACCATTTGAAATAATAAGATGTCTGCTGTGATTTTAAGCCACAAAGTTTTGGGAACAATTTGTTATGCAGTAATAGGAATTGAAATGGAGAATATGAATGACAGTTTTTTGGTTTTTCAAAAAGCTTTTTGTCTAAGTAGTATCTCTGTTTACATTGACTCCTTTATTTTTTTGGTCTCTGTCACATTAGAGGCTCGAATCAAATAACTGGTGATGGTGTGAGAGTGAAGTCTGTTCACCGGTGGTCTTCACAGTGGGGTCTGGTGATAGGACCGGTCTGTGAGTATCCATTGGACTTCTCTGCAGGGATGACCATTTTCCCCAGTGAGGATTCCTGCAAGGAACTGCAGCCAGGATTCTGGAAGCCTGTATGGAAACTTCCACTTAATTCCCATGAGATCACGATGGCATCCCTGCCCTTGGCCATGTGGACTGTTCTGGCATCAAGTCCCTCCAGGGAGCAAACCTCCAGTCTTCATCCCTACTTGGCACTGGGGTTGTTGCCCAGCTACAGCGGTGGGGAGATTGGCTTCTTTATACAAACTTGAAGGCACTCTTCTGTTTTCAACTCCATCTTTCTGAGGTACCTGAGGTTCCCCATTTGTGAGCCTATCAGGGGGTCAGAGGCACAAACCTGTTTGCTCTCGAGCCTTCAACCATGTTAGGCTTGAGCTTTCCTCTGTCTACTTCTTTTTGCTTCTGGCATTTCTAAAAGCTGCTGTTGTCTCTTGACCTCTTTGATTCTTTTTTTAAAGTCCTTCCCCAGAGATTTTAGTGTGAAGCAAAAGCAAACAGATGTGATCGATCTGTCATGTTTATGTGGAACTGGAACCTTTAGTTTCTTAATAAATAAATAGCTCATTAAATAAATGTGCTCAAAGGGCATAAATGGAAAATTTATAAAAGATAGAATTCAATTAATAAATTGAAATTTGTTCCATTTCACTGCAGTTTGCTATAAGAGGGCAAAGGTGAAGCGACCAGACCCTTCTTTCATTAGAAATTAGGGAACGAGAAGCTTCTGAGAGTTGGAGCATATTTATTCACTTGACTTTTGCTTTCAAATATCACACATGGTTATGGTTCAGAAAAGGTAAACTTTTGTAGAGTAAAATGTCAAAACTGTCCTATACTTCACATCACATCACATCACCTCTGCAGGCAACCAGGACTAACAGTTTGTAAAATCTTGGAAAAAGGCTGGAAGGATTATATATATCTTTTGCTTTGTCTATATTCCGATTCTGTTCACATTGAAAACAACCCCGTTTGTGTGCAGTGTGTGTGTGTGGTGTATGTTATAACACACATAAACATGCCTGGGTTTTTAATATAAATACAATCCAACTCTACATAGTTTGCTTCTTTTGTTTAAATGTTTATTTATGTTTGAGAGAGAGAGAGAGTGAGAACACAAGCAGAGGAGGAGCAGAAGGGATGGGGACACAGAATCTGAAGCAGGTTCCAGGCTCTGAGCTGTCAGCACAGAGCCCGACGTGGGACTTGAACTCATGAACCATGAGATCATGACCTGAGCTGAAGTCCGATGCTTAACTGACTGAGTCACACAGACGCCCCTACATATTCTGCTTTTTTAAGCTTAATGATAGAAGGGATGTTTTCTCATGTGAGTCAATATATCCACCTTACTCTTTCTAATGGTTATGTATCACAATTCAAGAGTAATTCCTTTATAGATGGATATTTAGTTTTTTCCTCTACATTTCATTATCACACACAAAATGTTGTGATGACTATTCTTGTGAATTCATACTTCTATAATACTAGTATTTCTTTAGGATGGATTTCTTGAGTATAATTACTGAATTCAATAGAATACATAAAAGTTACATTTTATAGATAATATCCAATTGACCTCTAAAAGTTCATTTTTATACAGTCTCTTATGAACTCTGTTAGGGTTAGTTGGAATCCCCATTTCCTCCACACTAGGACATCAGCACAGAAACTTGAACTTGGAGAGGATTTCTGCACGTTAAATGTAGTGCCCAGTGCCCAGCAGCCTCTTGGTCGCCCCCTAGTGGGCCTTTCTCAGAGGCACGTCAATCTTGCCATACTTTTCTACTGAATTCTTTGTTCTCCAGTAAAGAGGCACAAATTAAAATGGCAACCATTTTTGGCTTCCGATTTTCACAATGAGAAAAGGGGAAAAAGGAAAATGGTGCTGATTGTGTTCAGAGAACCAGGCTTTCTCACATGTTTGCTGGCACTGAGTTTGGGAAATCAGATTGGCTCCACAGATGAAAAACCGTAATCATTTCATACCCTCTAATGCTACCTCTCCACACGTGGCAATCCATCCTAAGTAAATAATGTAAAATACTGAAATGGCATTTGTAAAAACATTTACTGCAATATTATTTACAATAAAAAACTGGAAACAATTTCGAGAGCAGAAATAGAAATTGTTATTTCCCTATTGTGAGATACTTAGGTTAAATAAATTTTGGTAAACTTACTGGATGGAATATTAAGCAGTCTTTCTAAACGATGGGCACGAAGACTAAGTAGTTTCAAGGAAAAATGTTTATGCTATATATGCTAATGTTGTGTTCATAATGATACACAGTACATTATAATAATATATGTTGATTTTAGGAACTTGGAAATCATTTTCCTATAGTATTCTAACGATATTCTAACATGGATCAATAACTAAAGATTATTTATTTGGTAATGTAACTAAATTATAGCACTATCCTGAATTCTGAATCTTAGTAGCAAGGGAAACTGCTTAGAAGGAGCAAGGATGTCGTTCTTTTCTCTCTCTGCCAGAGCAAGGCTGGCCTCGGGCAAGATCATGAAAGAAGGGGAGGCATCTTTGACTGCCTCCCGCTTCCCTTTCAGACTCTTCTGAAGGTCCTCAACTCTGTCTTCCCAAAATTCACCATAACCGCCTCCCTAGAGTGTGCCCAATGCCTTCCTCACTCCTAAATGACACCTGGCTCCATGAGGGCACAATCTCAACCATCCAACCCACATTCAGGCATCTCGCCATCCTTCCAGACCCGCTCTGCTTACTCAAATGATGCTCTAATTAGTCGGCTATCCAACCACAGGAAAGAACGTGGGCAAGTAGGTGGTTCAAAGAAAATGCTTTCAGGTGGAGCGTGGCTGGTCTCTCATGCATTCTTTAAATTAGTCCTACTTTTTCCACTGTTTTCCTTCTGAACTCAGAGATGCTTTAAAAGTTTAATTAAAAACAATTCTCTCCATTGTAATGGTAATGGTAGTGAGCAACTTTGGGTGTATGTGTGTGTGTGTGCTGGGGTGGAGGAAGGGCCAGTGATCTGAAGGGGAGAGACTGGGCAGTGGCAGATATTTACTTATATCCTTTGTTTTTATAGAAGAGAATGGCTGCTACTATGGTCTGAATGTTTGTATCCACCCCCAAAGTCATATGTTGGAATCTTGACATCCAAGGTGATAGTGTTAGGGACAACCTGGGTAGCTCAGTCAGTCAAGCATCCGACTTCAGTTCAGGTCATGATCTCATAGAGGGTTGCAGCCCTGCATCAGGCTCTCTGGTGTCAGTGTGGAGGCTGCTTTGGATCCTCTGTCCCCCTTTCTCTCTACACCTCCCCTGCTCTCTCTCTCTCTCTCAAAAATAAGTAAAATAAACATTAAAAAACCCACTCAAATCCCAAAGTGATAGTGTTAGAAGGTGAGGCCTTTGGGAGTTGATTAGGCCATTAGGCCAGAGCCTTAATGAGTAGGATTACTGATGTCCCTTTTATAAGACTCATAAAAAGAGACCCACAAGACCTTCCTAGCTCCTTCCACCAAGTGAGGACACAAAGAAAAGTCTGTGGCCCAGAAGAGGACTCTCACCCGACAATGCTGCCTCCCTTATCTGGGACTTCCAGGCTCCAGAACCACAAGAAACAGATTTCTGTTGTTGATAAGCCACCTGTCGGTGCTCTTTTGTTATAGCAGTCTGCGTGGACTAAGACCTCCTTTCTGCATTCTGGGTTGCCTGCCGGTTGTGTTCCAGCTTGTGAATTCTTTTGCTCTTGTCTAGAGGATAAATATTTAATGCTTGTTATAATTTTTACATTACTCTTTCGCCAGAGAAAGGGAGGCTCATGCTGTGATCAGAGCACGACTGTGTAGTGGGAAAGAAGCCTCGTGGGCCATGTCAAGGCCAAAAGCTCAGCACTGTTGCCTGGACTCCTCTCTGCAGCAACCGCAATGATGTGAGAGACAGCTGTAGCTGACAAAATGTGTCCACCCCTGCAACTCCTTGTAAAAATGGGCATAGACAGTTATTTTGGTAATTCCCATGTTTTGTTTGGAATTTCAGTTATCAGAGGTGTATCACCTATAGTGCTGTCTCCAGACTAGGGCGGAGGTACGGTAATCCTTCAGGGACCACCAATCAGCAACTCAATGCATGAATTTCATAAGTAAGAAAACTCACAGGGCATGTCCTGTATTTACCCTGTGAATCACCTTCTTTGTTATAAAGCAATTGAGAGTGGTCTCTCATGCCCAAGAATTTATTTGGTTAGACTATGTCCCTTGTTTCATTCCTCACTTTGCGTATTTGGAGAGAAAGGTATTCTCCACTATTAACACAAAATCATCGGGGTGCCTGTGTGGCTTAGTCGGTTAAGCATCCGACTTTGGCTCAGGTCATGATCTCAAGGTTCGTGGGTTCGAGCCCTGTGTCGGGCTTTGTGCTGACAGCCAACTCAGAGCCTGGAACCTCTTTCAGATTCTGTATCTCCCTGTCTCTCTGACCCTCCCCTGCTCACGCTGTCTGTCTGTCTCTCTCTCTCAGAAATAGATAAAACATTAAAAAAATTAAAAAAAAATCATGGACATGGTATGTGGGTGATGCCCTAAACAATACAAAGAAATATCTTGTATCTTGTTATCTAAGACTTATTAGAAATGGACAGGCCCAGTCAAATTCTGGCCTTGATGTTCTGACCCTGCTGTGTGTGTGCACGCATGTATGGGTATATGTGTATGTGTATATGTGTGTGTGTGCATGCACATGTGTGTGTGCATGTATGTGTTTCCTCAATCAGCCACACAGAGAGAGCCCCAGGAAATGAGACAACGAAAGAAGGAAAAAGTATTCAGAACTTTGGGGCCTTAGGCCTTTGCTCAGCCATCAGGTTGGAATGATAGAAGGAGAAAGACAAATCGGGCAAGATGTAGCCACTGCTTTCCATGGAAGTCACTAGTAGACAACTACTAAGGGAAGTATACCATGTAGACATGAGGAAATAGTCAAGGTCAATGTGGACGTTGAGGAACAGAGCTGCTTGCGGGGGAACTGAAAATGTGAGACATTTAAAAGTAAAAGACATTTAAAAGCCAGTTTGTTAGAGTAGTTCTTTTTAGATTTCTGGGAGGAAAGAAGTGTAGAGAGTTTCTGCTGAATCATGGAGCTCATTGTGAGGAAAGATAGAGTGTTATTTTGTAAAATTCATATTATTGAGAGTCTGTAATTGTTTTAAGGCTTTCTGGGGTGTTGGGAGAACAGTAACTGAAAAGTGGACCAGTGACCATATGCCATCCTTTGTCCCTGGAGCATATCATTAAGGCCTCAGTAAAGGAAAGTAGAGTATGGAATTTATCAGCTGTTAAATACCTCTTCTATGTCAAAAGCTTCAGGTTAGGTGATTTTATTTGTCTCCTTGGAGGTGCGAATTCTGAAGGCACACAAATGTCCCCGAGTTCTTAAAAGCATAGGGATTTGAACCCAGAGTCTGACATCCACTGGGTCTTCATAAAGATATTTCCCATCTTTAGTAGAGATGATGGTATAGGATAAAAGAAAACGTTCCGGTGGCCAGAAAAGTCTAAATGTGGCATGAGCTGACTCATGTGGTCCTGAGACTTATCTAGCACAGTCTGGATCCCATCCAGTGAGTGTGTTATAAAGAAGACACTATTTTGGATATTATATAAGGTGCCAGGGCTCCCCAGTTCTAATCCCAATCTGTCATTGACTAGCCATGTGACTGTAGATAATAAACTTTACCTCTGGGAGTCTTAGCATTCTCATTTATAAAAATAGGACGACTAATACCTACATCTTAAAATTGCTGTGATGATTAATAAGGTAAGATATGGGAACCTACTTAGTTTAGTGCCTTGGCATAAAATGAGGTGTTCAATAAATGTCAGCTGAATAGAACATAATCTACTCTCCAACCATGAGATACTTTGATTTTGTGACAAAAAAGAGCTTCATGAACTCTTAACAATTTACGAGTAATTGAAGAAAGTACTGAAATAAGTAACCCAATGACATTTGAATGTTAGGGCAAAGCTGAAAGTCTGAATAATGATAAATTCATCATGGCAACATAAATAAAACTTTTTTTTAGAAATAAAACTTTTTGAAAGAGCCCTTGATATTTTTAAAGAAGTTATGAAGTGCTGTAATAACCACCCATGACTTATGATCCAGTAGGTTACTGTAAAAAGTCATAGAAGCTAACATTTTTTGCCTGTTTAGTAGGAATATCAATGTGTTTGAAATTTATAACTTCAAGTTGATTTATAACTTCAAGTTTTGAGTTGATGCACAGGACAACTTACATTTTTAATTGAATTAACAAGATTCCATTCTAAGGAATTATAAAAGCCAATGAGCTAACACAGAGCCATTTAAAAGGGATTTAAACTAGATTACTTCAAAGGTAAAGTTTTAGGAAGCATTTTACTTGTAATCTTACTAATCTCTGACTCTGAAATCTAAGAAGTGGCTGGCAACGACTTTGTGCAAATATTTAGGTTACATTTGATTAAACATGAGAAACACCTGGATTCATCATCTGAACTGGAGTTGTCATCCTTAATCAGGGGGCAGAGGGGCAGAGAGACCATTAATCACTTGAGATAAGGGGAAAATTTTAGATGGGGTTTTTAGAACACAGCAGTCACTTTTTATTTTTTGAAATTCTGTAAGGATTCAAGGAACCAATGTTCTTTTCTAAAGACCTCAATAATAAACCCAGAAGGAGGCTTCAGAATCCATTCTTATTTAATCTCAAGTGTGCTTGCTGCTTTAATGATGTTCCAGGCCAAATGATTCATGACAATTCTATGATACAGTTGGGAATTTAACCAGGGCCCCAGTACTCCAGAGCTAGACAATGAATGCAGGCTGTTGGAAGAGTGCAAGTCTGAGGTCTAACATCTGCTGAACTTTGGCATCTCTGAACTTCCAGAAAAGACACATCACTGCCGTGCAGAGGCATGGGCGTGGAAGGTACAACTCTCCGCCCTCAGTTAGGTAACACTACCAATGTGGACAGTGTGGAGCCTCAACTCTAGGACCTCTGTCATCGTGATTAATAATCTTAGTGATAATTTGCATTTTCATAAAATCAGTGTTTTTCAAAGTACTTTTACATACACCAGTTCATTCGATCCTCACAATTCTGTGAATAATACATTTTATACAATTAATGCAATTTAAAAGCAACTGAATGTCAAGAGAGTGGTCTGACTGTTCAATTTTGTTTTCAATAATGTTGAAATTGGAATTCCAGGTATTCTTGCTCCACTATTGTAAATAATGTTAGTTCTCCCTCTTTAACAGGGAAACAATAAGAAAGTACAGATTCATGTTTTTAAAAAAATGAAAGTCGTTTAGAATACTGTTGTTTCTTTGGAAAACCTGGGTGGCTCAGTCGGTTAAGCAGTGGGCTCTTAATTTTGTCTCAGGTCATGATCTGACAGTTCCTGAGATCAAGCCCTAGTAGGGCTCTGTGCTGACAGCTCAGAGCCTGCTTGAAGTTCTCTCTCTCTCCACCTCTCTGTCCCCCACCCCCAGCTCACATGCTCTCTCTCTCTCTAAAGAAATAAATTAAATAAATACATAAACTTGAAAGGATAAAATAAATATTTTTAAAATTTATTTTTGAGACAGAGAGAAAGAGACAGAGACAGAGAGAGAGAGAGAGAAAATATGCATGTTTGTGAGCTGGGGTGGGACAGAGAGGGAGAGAGAATTCTAAGCAGGCTCTGAGCTGTCAGCATGGAGTCTGGCAGGGGTCTCGATCTCAGGAACCATGAGATCATGACCTGAGCTGAAATCAAGAGTTGGATGCTTAATTGACTAAGCCACCCAAGTGCCCCTAAAATTCTTTAGGTTTTAATAATACATGTTTAAGTGGTTTTTTGTCATACTCGAGATTCATAGGGCTTCTTAAATCCCTAGACTTGAGATTCATTCACGAAAAACGTTCTTTAAAGAGTCTTTTCCCTTAGTCAAACTCCTGTCCCCAGAATAGGTGAGACCCACCACTATTAGCCAAGCTGACGAGACTTTAAAACTGGCTTTACCATTAGAACCTTCAGAGTGAGTTGGTTCCATAGGCAGGTTTCACTCAACACTTTCTGTCTCATTTTCCCTTTATATTGCTGTTGGGTCTATCACCTCTACTTCATTCCGAGCCTGGTCTCATTCATCTCTGTCAATTCACTGCTTCCCACAGAGTAAGCTTTTATTAAGTGTTCCCACATTGCACTAAACTTGTGCTCAGTGCATATGAAGAAATTAAATTATTATTAATGACCAAGCTCCTTAATATTACTTCACTCTTACAGCACATGGACCTGTTAAATTTTACTCCCAATAATTCAATTTAATTGAGAATCTTTGCTTTATAGAAGCTCAGAAGTCACCTTATTTTTGGTGAACTCATCACTTCATCATGTGTCCAGACCTCATGAAAATAATACCTTTAAAATGCAAAGCAAGGGATGACTCAGAGAATTCAGATGGCCCTAATAATTTCCACTTCCTGTGAATTTAGCCTTAATGGGAGAAAAGAAAGGTAAAATATCCACTTACCTAAATCAACCATGACTATAACCAAGTACAATTGATAGAGGTAAAGATATGTAAATGAGGTCAAAGTCAGGCTGATCTACAAGATGGGCCAATGAAAAGCATTTGACAGGTCAGTTCAAAAACCTCCAGGCTTGATCACTGAAGAAAGTAAATCTCCTCCAGCCAAAAATGTCTAGAATGAGCCCAATTGCTAAAGCCAGAGCTGCCCACTAGAAATGATGAGCACACAAAAAGGTTGTGAAGCAGAGAAACTGCCTGGGCAGGTCTTTACACCCTGCACATGTGAAGTGCTCAAGGAAAATATGGAGTTTGGTGAATGGACCTGCTTGAAGGGGAGCCAAAAATGTGAGTGATTTAAGAGCAAAACCCTGCACACAAATTATTAGACTTATTCCTTTTAGGTCCATGAAAGAAACACATAGAGTTTTAACTGAAACCATGGTAAGTGACAGTGTTAGTTTTGTAAACTTCACATTATTTAGAGTTCTGCTTATTGCTGAAGAATGATGAATAAAATCATTCAACAACACACACAGAAAGATCAGTTGTATCCCAAAAGGTCCCAAACCTGGTGGGTATTAGAAAATGGCACAAATTTGAAAAAATGTTATTCATCCCATACCTAAAGCAAAGTCCAAAAACTTTGTTCTCATGTGTCTGTTGGCCATCTGGATATCTTCTTTGGAGAAATGTCTGTTCATGTCTTTTGCCCATTTTTTAATTGATTATTTGGTCTTTTTGTATTGAGCTGTATACATTTTTAATACATTTTAGATACTAACCCTTTATCAGACATGTCATTTGCAAGTATCTTCTGCCATTCCATAGGCTGTATTTTAGTTTTGTTGATGATTTCCTTAGCTGTGCAGAAGCTTTTTATTTTGATGTAATCTCAATAGTTTATTTTTGCTTTTGTTTCCTTTGCCTCAGGAGACCTATTTAGAAAAATGTTGTTATGGCCGATGTCAGAGGAATGATTGTCTGTGCTCTCTTCTAGGAGTTTTATGGTTTCAGGTCTCATCTTTAGGTCCTTGATCCATTTGAATTTATTTTGGGGCATGGCATAAGATCATCAGGGAAATGCAAATCAAAACTACACCGAGGTATCACCTCACACCTGTCAGAATGGCTAAAATCAACAACACAAGAAACAAGTGTAGGCGAAGTTGTGGAGAAAAAGGAACCCTTGTGCACTGTTGTTGGGAATGCAAACTGGAGCAGCCATTGTGGAAGACATTATGGAGGGTCCTCAAAAAACTGAAAATAGAACTACCCTATGATCCAGTAATTGCACTACTGGGCATTCACCCCAAGGGTAAGAAACCACTAATTTGAAAGGATATAAGCACCCCTGTGTTTACTGCAACATTCTTTATAATAGATAAATTATGGAAGCAGCCCAAGTGTTCACTGATAGATGAATGGATAAAGAAGATGCCACACACACACACACACACACACACACACACACACACACACACGAATGTTACTCATCCATACAAAGGAATGAAATCTTGCCATTTGGGACAACATGGATGAAAGTAGAGAGCATAATGTCAAGCAAAGTAAGTCTGTTACAGAAAGACAAATACCATATGATTTCACTCATATTTAGAATTTAAGAAACAAAACAAAGGGGAAAAAAAGAGACAGCAAAAAACTGTCTCTTAACTATAGAAAACAAACAGGTGGTTGCCAGAGGGGAGATAATGGTGGTGGGAATGGGTGAAACAGGTGGATTAAGAGTACATTTACCTTCATGAGCACTAAGTAATATATAGAATTGTTGAGTCAGTATACTGTATACCTGAAACTAATGTAACACCCTATGTTAACTACACTGGAATTAAAAGAAAAAAGAAAAATCCCTCCAAAACTGTTTTCTTTATAACGTTTAGTGTTTTAGAAAGAGTTTGCTTTACCTACTGGATTTTTTTAAAAAAAATGTTTATTTATTTTTGAGAGAGAGAGTGTGAGTGGGGGAGGAGCAGAGAGAGAATGGGGGACAGAGGATCCGAAGTGGGCTCTGTGCTGAACCTGATGCGGGGCTCAAACTCATGAACCATGAGATCATGACTGAGCTGAAGTCGGCGCTCAACCGACTGAGCCACCCAGGCCAGGGGAAATGGATTTTCAGCCATGAAATCCCATATTCATGTGTCAGCTATCTCTGCAGCTTTGGCCTTTTGGAATCAAGTCAAAAGGATATTCTTTGATCCCTAAGTATTTATGAGATTTTGCCCAGAAGTATTTTCTTACTTTTTTTCTTCTTTTTATTTTTTCTAAGACCTTTAAGTAGATTATCTTCATATGTTTCTATGATACTCTTAAGTTGCATCTTAAGGTTTGAAGTTTTAAGAAACATAGAGAAGGAATATTTTCTTCTCTTGAATAACACATTAAGAGGAAAGGGGAAAAGAATTCTATTCTCGTGCCTTTGGGCCTTCATCCAAACCTACAAAGCCTCCTGTTTAAACTGGAAATGAAAAAGAAGCCTGTGAAAGGCACCTCTCTCTGCTGGTTTGAAACTCTCTTGCAGGCTGGAAGACTGGGTGGACAGGCCATTGTCGCCAGCAGCTTACTCTAGTTCCTTCCACAAAGGGGAGAGATTCTATGGTGCATAATTCCAGTATTTCTTTTCTTTTTCTCTCCCATTTGTTCATAATGTTTTCTATTAATTAATCCCCTCCTCCCTTCCCAAAGTCTTCAAATCTTTCAAGAAAACAAAAAACAAAAAAACAAAAAACAAACCCAAGCCTTGGATTTACTCTGCTCACTGTGCTTGGAGTCATGGAGATGTAGGATTTGTGCAATCTTCGCAGTGGTTTGGGCAAAGCTGCCTCCTCCCGCCCTCCGTGAAACCCTCTTTTAGGAGGCATGATGGAAAACCTCCCTCCTCAAGGTCTGGCTTGGACTTGTGTCTGAAGTCTCCTTACAGCAAAACAGAGTCCTGAACTCTTTTGTGCTCTCCTGGCTCCAGATCGGCTTTGTATTAGGAAGGGATGGGGCCATTGCTGAGGTGACCCAAGCTGTCTTCTGACAGGGATGGATAATTTGCACCAGGAACTGCATGACCCCATGCAGGGATGATTGCCTCCAATTACATCTTCCAGAATCTCTGCATGTTGTTCAGTCCATCAGGGTTTAGGCGTGGACACTACATTTCCACCTTCGTAATACTACTACTGTGATCATAATTAAGTAGAACTGACATTTTATGACACTGCCATTGCTCCAGAAGTAGCAAAGTGGCAAGCCAGTACTCGAGGTAGTTGAAATGATGCCAGTTAGGCATCTGACATTTAAAGCTTTTCGGGAAAGACGAAAGAATGATATGATTTAAAGTGGAAACAAAAACACCAGCAAAAATAAAAAATAATAATAAGGACGGAGTGTTGAGAATGGAATGTGACATCTGCTGCTGGACTGATGTGCCGGATGCTCCATTTGGAAATCTGTTCCCGCCATTCCATGCCAAGCTCACAGTGGAATTAAGAGGTGGGTGTTTTGTAGTTCTGAAGATGAGGGCAAGTGGAGCTAAAGAGTTAGCTCAAGGTTACAGAAGCTACAAGTGCAGAAGCTGGATTCAAACTCACATCCAAGTCCATCATCCATTTTCTATGTAGGGTCTGAGTTGGCCACGACCAGTTCCGTCTACCACATTAGTAATATAGAGCTCAAAATGTCAAGTCAGCATCAGGAGGCTCATTGGAGAGTAGGTGATATTGCTGGACCACAGTGAGGCGGTGTGTGCTCCAGCGACTTAATGATGGTAGTGTCCTTTGTCCACCACTAAGTCACTCTGCGGTCCTGGGACCTTGCTCCCTCTAATTTTGGCCTTTTACTGAGTGACAAACAAATGAATGCCTGAGAAGCAAACAGAACTCCCTAAAGTCAAAAAATGGCTTCAGACTATTTAAAGATATGAATTTTTCCAACTGTAATTCTGGTCTGGCAGATGAACATGAACATTTTTTAAGGGGAAAAAAGTGCAGACAAATGAATTAGGGGATATTTCTGTGCCTCTTGATGATACATTCTTGCTAAACTTGGTGCAGTGAAGGGATCATAATGAAGAAGTGTTTGCAGCAGCCTGGGTGACAGCTAATTCACATCTACTGCTTTCATACACTGTAGACTTCCCTGATTTTGTAGCAATAAACCATTGGAGTGTTTTGAAAATTTCAGTGCAGTCAGACTCAACTACATGTTCGAGGCTTTCAGGAACATTAAAAATTCACCTAATGTTTGCTAAATAAATGAATCAATCAATAAATACAGCTTATACCTAGATGATCCCACCCTTCCAAAATAAGAAAGAGAGGGAAAGTCTTTGTTCATATCTTATAACCTAAAAAGAATTTTGTGATACATTCTGCATCCAATAAAATTCTGCTTTAAAAAATTTAATGTTTCTTTATTTTTGAGAAAGAGACAGAATGAGAGTGGGGGTGGAGCAGAGAGAGAGGGAGAGAATCTGAAGCCGGCTCCAAGCTCTGAGCTGTCAGCACAGAGCCTGACGCAGGTCTCAGACTCATTAACTATGAGATCATGACCTGAGCAAAAGCTGGATGCTTAACTGACTGAGTCACCTAGGCGCCTCTAAAATTCTGTTTTTTTTTGTTTTGTTTTTTGTTTTTGTTTTTTTTACCATATCTCAATAACTAAAAAGCTTGAAGACTAGGGGTTCTGTCTTTAGTTTTGTATCAACCTACATGAAGGACCAAGCCTTGGTGAAAAGCAGTACTACCCAGTGGCGAAGAATATGAGATTCCACTCAAATGCCTGCATCCAAATAGCAGTCCTTGCACTTAGTGGTGTGTGAGCATTGCTTGTGGCCAGTTGCTACACCCATTTAAGTCTCAATCTCTTTCTATGTAAAATGAGGATAATAATAGTACCTACCTCATAGGATTCATGAGTATTAGGTGATGTTAACACAATCACAGAGCTTAGCATGCTGTCTAATACTTAGTAAGCTCTCAGTGAATGTCAGCTGTCTTCACGGTAACATGCAGGAATTAAGGACTGAAGATTTTTTTTTAAAGTTTATATATTTATTTTGGGAGAGAGAAGGACCATGCACATGAGTGGGGGAGGGGCAGAGAGAAAGAGAGAGAGGAAAAGAGAGAGGATCCTAAGCAGGCTCTACACTGTCAGCACAGAGCATGATGGGGCACTTGAATCCTCCATCCTCAAGATCATGACCTGAGCTGAAATCAAGAGTCAGACACTGAACCAACTGAGCCCCCAGGAGCCCCAACATTGATGATTTTTATTAGGACATGCATTAGTTTCCAGGAGCTGCCATTGCCAAGTACCACACATTGGGTGGCTTAAAACAACAGAAATTGCTTCTCTTGCAGTTTTGGGGTGGAGGTTGAAAATGAAGGTGTTATTAGGGCTATGCTTCCTCTGAAGGCTCTATGGGAGGGTTCCTCCTGCCTCTTCCAGCCTCTGGTGGCCCAGGCATCCCTTAGCTTGTGGCTGCACCACTTGAATCTCTACCTCTGTCTTCATGTGAACTTCTCCTTTGTGACTGTGTGCCTCTCTGTGTCCTGGCCTCTTCTTCTAAGGAGTCTCTTGCTGGATTTAGGACCTACCCTAATTCAGTATGACCTCATCTTAATCACATCTACAGAGACCATATTTCCAAAGAAGGTCACATTCTAAGGTTCTGTGGGGACATGAATTTGGGGAAGGTAGACACTATTTAACCACTATAGCATTTAATTACAAAAATTAAATATAGAAATTGTTTAGCCACTACAGGTCTGTTATTTTGTCTCTTGTTTAAAAACACATAGAAAACACAAAGAGAGTTTGCTTCTAAAGACGTTGGTAATTTCTGGTTTGAAATCAAAATGAGGTTGATAGTCATAAAGTTTTCTAGTGTTTTGGGATTTGACTCTCTAAGAAGAAATGGGCCTAATTAGTGAAAACCATCCTTGGCATAGCCCGGCAACTATCCATTTGGTCTCCAGTGTAGGTCCTCACTGATGTTGGGGCTGACACACCCAGACCCATAGCTGAGGCTTCCACATTGTCTGGGTGCTGCTCTGTTTCTAGAAGCATCCGCAGCCTTAGCTGATGGGCTGCCAGGGAATTCTGTCATGGAATGGAACTACCTCAGCTGAGTTAAATCACTGCTGGATGGTGAACATGAGGAAATGGGCTACTGTTTGCTTTTCTGGACAGATAATGGGACTGGTTGTATGGTCCCGTCATTGGTGTCCAGGAAGACTTTGGCCTCCTTGCAAAACATGACCCCGCCCCACCCAGCCAGCATGCCTATTCACATCCAGGTGGCCCTGGGAGAGCTAATGCCTGAGCTGGTGATCAAATCTTTATAGATTCATTAGAAGAAAGTTGGGAGCCTCCTTGATAAGAAACTAGAGGAAGGCAGAAAGATCTTTCTCGTGTATATAGATTTTCTGGCAGGAGATTGTGAGTAAAGGTGCATCATCTATGAAGCAAAAGGGAGTTGTCGGTGGGATCTGCTTGAATCTAGCCCTGCCCTCATGAGCTTAATGACGTGGGAGCTCATGGTAATTTGATTTACAAACACAACCATATATTCACTCAAGAGAAAGAGAAATAGGGCAAGTGGGTAGGGGAGGTGGCAGGATTGAGTCAGAGACAGATTGAGGCTGAGACAAGGAATGTGCTCCCAGGGTGTGGGGGATGGAGAATAAAAGAAAGGGGGAGGAGGTAGATGGAGATGGAGGCGGTCGGGACAGAGAGATGGAGGGAAGAGGGAAAGAAAGGAGAAAGGAGGGAGGGAAGGAAGGAAAGACAGAGAGGAAGAGAGAAAACCAGAGAATTTAAAGAGTGTGTCCCATTTGCCACCATTCCCCTGATGATCTCCTAGCGGGGGAGACCCCTGGGTGATTTGTCCCCCTTGGCTACACTGGGTCCTTGCCTATCCTAGTGTGTGCCTTACATGTGGCTGAATGTGACACAAATGTCTCAAGGCTTTTATTTTCATACAACTTGGCCCCAACAAGGCAATACCTCCTCTAGTGCTGCAAGCAGGGTAAAGAACTGGGCTCTGTTAAATGCACGGAGAGATGAATCTTTTGGAGCTGATTTAATTCTACACAATTTCACCCGAGACACTATTCCATTCCAGAGAGCATGGCCAGGTGGTATCTGATTTCTGGTTCACAATCAGATATTTTCTAAGCAGAGACAGTTGACCCTTGATAAGAACTCTGCCTCTTAGTACTGTTCTTCCCCAAAACAGGAACAAACAAGGAAGTCAGAGAATACATCATTGTATAAAGAGTAGAAAATATAGCACACAACAGAAATGAAACTAAATATGGGGCTTTTTACCTCCCTTGAAAGTCATGGAAGTCAATATTTTGGTGTGTTTTCTTAGAGTTTGCTTTCCTCCTGTGTGTGTGCGTGTGTGTGTGTGTGTGTGTGTGTGATATTTTGTATAAACATGTAGTCAAGGCGTCCACATTATAGCGGGACCTGCATCATTCACTTAGCAAAATGTAAATGCTCCTCACATCCACAAGCACAGACTTGTATTATCAAAGGATGGCTCACGAAGGACTTTCATGAACTCATTCTTTGGCAGGTGACTGTGACCACTGTCTAGAAGTTGAGATTTTTGGCTGCAGCCCCATTTTGAGGGTGTGATCAAAGGAGCTGCACATGGCTCGAGTCACCCTGGGAGGCGACCCAGAACAGAGGGGGCACGTGGCTGGAGGTGTCACAGGGAAGACGAAGTCCATGAAGGAGCTTGCAAACAAAACTCGATTCCTTTCAACCAGAACTCCCATTTTTGTCCCCAAGTCAAGAGGATACTTGTATTGACTCAGAAAGATGCCCACAGATAGTTTGCAAATATGTTTTTCAGTTTTTATTTTTATTTCTGTGAAAGCCCTGAATGGAGTCAAATGTAAACTCACCCTGCTAAACAGACATTACGAGAATATTTAGGTGTCCTATGTGTAAATTCTTTGAAATACTGTCATGGGAAAGACACAAGCTTCACTTAACTTTAACATTGGCTGTGCTGGAGGGTATATACCCCTGCCTTTGTATTTGTGAATATTGCTTATTAACCCCCAGAAGTTCTTTATAAGCCATTGTGTTTAACCTAACTCTCCAAAAAAAGTAGGGGATCATGATATTCTTTAGATTGGTACTTAGGTAGTGGAATCTCTCAGGCATTAAGACTTACTTGATTGCATTCAGACATTGCTTTGGCAACAGAATGACTACATTAAATTAGCATCAAGCACAATGAATGGTAATTGCAAGACTGTCATTCCTACAAGTGCAAAATTAATGTGTTCTGTAAACCTATTCCATTGTGTGGCACAGGGAAATCATGGAGCCATGTTGTTCCGAGCAGAAAAATGCCCTGTAACATCACTGTTAATGCGGTGCCGTATTATTCAGTGATGGTGTTCTTTTCCACCTCTGTTGTTGTCTCGTGCTCATTCTTCAAACCCTGCTTGACCTCATCTGTATGCTCATATTGCAGCACCGCCAGACAGTAGCCTGGATGTACAGAGAATGTTGTGGAACAATTCCTCCTTCAGTGTGGCATCTTGTGTGAATAATGCCAGCATAAACCATCCTCCACGTATTCATGAGAGTATGAATAGGCTACTTATGTAAAGCTTCTTATTAAGAGATAGACCGACCATTGACAGAAAACTTTACCCAAATACTATACATTCATTTAGACAGAGAGGAATGATTTACATGTATTTCAGTGGTAGCTTAGGAAAAGTACCAGCTCCGCCTGGCTCCATCCCTCTTATTTACATATGGGAAATGAAGCCACAGACCAGGTGAGTGCATTCCTTCAAGTCGTGTAGGATCACAGGGTATTTCTTGAAGGACAACATGCATATGCATTGGGGTCCTGTAGTCTGCTGCTTGGTTCTGCATAATTTATTAGGGATTAAAGACTCATTCAAGCCTGAAATGATGCACTAGTAACAGGTGCTCGAAGCTGACTGATCAGAGGTGGTATCTCATTATTCCTGCAGTTTGGCTAAGGTTGAGAACCACTCATAGAGGCATCCTGTGTAAGGGTAATAATAATGATAGTGACAATAACTGGCCAGACAGGTTTCCTTGTGAGTCCAGCTCAAATCCAGTCTCTTGGCAGTGAGGGCTGGGGGCGGGGGCGGGCATCCAGACTGCTGGTGCCCTGACTGATTCGCTGCAACAATCCATCAGTCTGCAAGGTCGCCAAGAGACCCCCTCTGACCTCCCTGAGTGGAGGGTCAGGCCTGAGTCCCCCTTTCAGAGGTCACCTACTTTGTCACTCACCGTTAAGGTGTTATGGGGATATTTGCTTTGGAATGCTCTAGCCTGTGCACGATCTACTGGAATTTGGCTGGAATTCCTCACACACACTCAGAGCTCCTCTCCTCTTAGTGAATGACAGAGATCAGAGAGTAATTTAGGGAGACCTCTCACGGAAGGTGGGAGAAGAATTCTGAACACCATACTCTCAGAATGGAGCACACTGTGGACAGCTTAAAAATCACAAAATAGATGATTTCTGTAAAAATGGGCTTATCTGTAGAAATGGCCATGGAAAGTGGCCCGGGCTTACCCTTGTTGCAGAAAGTTCCATCGTAGGCCGTGTTGGAGCAGTCGCAGGAATAGCCGTGGTACTTCTCCAGGCACCTGCCCCCATTCTCACAGTTGGCCCCGTAGCTGGTGCAGTGGCCGGAACATCCAGATTTGAACCCGGACGTGACCTTTGCTCTTTCCTCCAGGTCCAGAGTCACCCCGTTCATCCTCAGGGAGCGGATGCAGCCCAGGAAACCCTGCTGGCCCCCGGCACCGCCTGGGAACGACAGAAGGCACAGGGCTCAGACGGGATTACCTATGCTGTGGCTCCCGGACCCAGCAGCGGTAGACGAGGAGACTGCTAAGAGTGGCCAGTATTCTCACTTTCGAGCTGGCCCCACCTAATAGCAAAAGCTCTAAGCTTTTCCCCCATAGGCCATTAATGTCTATAATGAAAAGAGGCTGTCTTCTAAGAAGCCATAAATGTGCCACAGAAAGAAAAAGAAAATTAGAGATACACAAAAATTATACACAGTGTTTTGGAAATCTAATCTGGTTTCCTAAAGAAGTTTATAGAAACCTCTAGGTGTTTTTGTTCTTTAATCTCACGGCATTCACTTCCAGAGCATTATCTACTGAAAGAAATATAAAGAGGCAGAGAAACATGAATATATTAGCATAGTTAACAAGTCAATTAGTTGGAAGGCTTAAATCCATTTGAAATGTGACTGCACGTCCCGGGTCCCGGCTTTTGTCTTAGGCAGTACTTGGCTTTGAAGTTCACATGAAGGCTTCCCAGGGCTTCTAGGGGGTCAGAAGTTGGAACTGATAATTTTACATGGAAGTCAGCCACACCACATTTATTACCAGGTCAGGTTAGATTTCACTGCTTTTGTCTAAATGCCATTGCAAGGCATATAGCACAAAGAGCAAGTTCACTGTGATTTTCTAAGTTACAGCGTTAGACAGAGGCTCACGAGCATGAAAATATTAAAATATTCCTAACAAATTTCATAGAGAGATTCACTGGAGCATTATATCACAAGTGAATTTAATTATGTCTGGAGTAACCTTGGCTACGATTTTTTTAAGCAGCTGGTACCAAAGGAGGAACTCAAGTTTATATACACGTCTGCATCTCAGAGTAACGACTTTTCTGGAAATTAGAATGATCAGTCGTTAAAACGATTAAAAGAAATACCTGCTGGGGATTTAGAAAAAAATACTGTTAATAAAGTTAGCTTTTTTTTTTGAGGGCTATGTTGTAGGTACTCTACGAAGCACCTTACTTATGTCATTCACTCGATTCACCCAAGAGCCTGGTAAGGCAGGCATTATCATCATTACCCCCACGGAATGGATGAGGAGGCTGAGGTTTACTCAAAGAGCCATAGTTCTAAAATGGCAAAGTTGGGTTAGTTCTGTCTTATTTTTGAGTATGGTGTTAAACTCCATTCTGTGTTGACCATTTAATACAGATGATGGGCTTCAGGGTCCATCATCTACTACTGATGATGTACTGATGTACATCTACTGATGTACGTGTTTCCAAGATACAGGCTGGGATGCCTTTAAAAGCGGCATGATCAATAGGATTGTCAGCATTTGGATGAGACCGGTAGCTGGGGATAGACTCTGATCACTTATCCTGGTATATTGAGAAGAAGCACACCATTGAGTCAACTATCAGATGGGGCTGGCGGATCAAAGGCTTTAGTCACAGAGATGGATTCATTTGCTTAGGTGTGTAAATCCTCTGCCATGAAATGGCAAGTGACTGCCTCTGTGATCTTTATAAACCCAAACCTTGCCTTCTTTTATTGTCTGGTACATAGGTTTGAATGATGATTCTCCAGGGATTATTACTTATTATCAAGTAAAATAATTGAGGAGAGGATTAACTGAAGAGACTTTAATGCCCTTTTTGATCAAAGCTCCGAAATACTAGATGGCAAGAGAAGTTCTTAAAAAAACAGCCACTGTGAAGGATTTCCCATTTCACAATCTGCTCATCAGCCGAGCTTCATACACCCCTGTGCTGAAGAGAATTTGGGCCTTTGCTGTGATTTGGAAGAATTTCAATCCATGTGTTAAAATTTCAATTTGGTGTCTATCATTTTAGTGACCATGGCTTTCTCTCTTGCCATAAGGGCTTTCCAATGGGCCTTTTGTTCAACAAATGCCTAGCCATTTAATTTTTCATCACTAGTCAATTAAGACAATGACAGCCTATCAAAATACACAGAAAATTTTAAAGCATTGTCTTTAGATATCTCCCGCTCCTTTTCTTTATTAGAAATGTAATAGTTTTTCATTGTGGAAACCATAAACACCCTGATAAGCAAGATGAAAAAGAGAATCTGCAATGCTACTCAGCTAGAACTACTTTTACTTTCAGCAAATAGCCTTTTCAACTTTTATCTATGAACATACATATGTACAAAAAAATAAAACAAAGGAAGAAATGGGATCACGATACACACATTGTTTTGAAATTTGCTCGTTGCACTTAATATATCGTAAAACGTTTTTCAAACAATGTATGACTAGAACATCTTGTTTAACATCTGCAAAACATCTCATGTTGGGAATACTCTGTAACTTATTTTGCTATTCCTACCATTGGGTTTTTAAGTTTACTCTAGTTTTCATTTTACATGACACTCTAATAAATACCCTTGTAAAAATCTTTACACACTTGTTTAGTATTTCCTTAGAATTAATTCTTCGAAGTGCAATTGCTGGATACAAAGGCATACATATTTTGAAAGCATTTAAAATACATTTTCCTCTAAGAGTTTGTCAATCTGTATTTCACCTTTTTGACGTCAATTCGAATACTAGGCAGAATCCTTTTGAATTTACGGGCTAAAGAAAAAAAAGAGTTTATTGTTGTTTTTAAAAAAAAAAGAGTTTATTGTTTTACTTTGTATTGCTTCAAACACTGTGAGTTGGATAATTTTTATGTTTTCACCATTCTTAGTTTTTGTTTCTTAATGTCCTTTCCTATTTTGGGGGAAGAGGAAAGGATATATTTCTTATTGATCAATAACAGTATTTTTGGCTATAACTCTGTTATAAATTTGGCTACTATATCCTTCCAGACTGTGTCTTTAACTTATATATGGTGTTTCTTTTTCTCTGTGAATGTTTATGTGGTTTATATAGTCCTATCCATCTTTCCTATTTGTATAATTTATGCCTTTGGTATTAAGCTTTTATAAAGCCTAATCTAAAAATAATATAATAAACCTAATATAAAATAATATAATTATTCAACTATATTTTCTTCTAGCATTTTTATGATTTCACTTCTCTTAGCACTGTGATCTTTAATCTATCTGGAATGTATTGTAACTTAGACATAACTTCTATATAATGGGTCTTACTAATAGTTGTGAGTTTGAAGAAGAGATTTTTAGATGTTAATAGAAAAAATTTTTTGAAGATTTGAAAAGTCCAGTTGGCAGAGCAAATAAATCTAGGTTAGATCATATTTTTATGATATCATTAAGGTAAATAGATCTATGTGTGTGTACTTATTTCTGTATACAGTCCCCAAGGGGTTTTTCTCTCTGCCTCTTTGTCTTTGATTCTTTTTGGTCTTGGTCATTCTGAGGCTCTGCATCTATCAGTCTTTCTGCCTCTGTGCCTGTATATCTCTCCCTATCAGGGCTGTTGACCATTTTGGGTTAGTTGTGTGGCTCTCATCAAGTCACTTAATCTCTCTCAGCATGAGGTTTCCTGTCCATAAAAAGGGAGTTTGAACTAGATTCTGTCTAGTTCTGTCTAGATTCTCCAGTTCCTTCCAGCTCTAAATTAGTCCAGTGCATGATGTACAACCTTCCTCTGCACTACTGCATCTCCATCTCTATAATTCAGTAAATTACTCTCAGTTTCTCCTAAATTTACTTCTTTGTACTTTTGCCTGACCTTCCCTTTACTTCTGTTAATTGACCGTATAATATGAGTGTGTTCTAATTTTTATTTGTTGCATTCATTAAATAAGGTTTTGTACTCCCTCTTCTCAATTTATAAAGCAGGTAAATTGGAATTCCATTTCTCTCTGTATAAAAGAAAACCAAATAAGTTATGCACTTTTCTTACTTAGATGACCCCTGATTTGTTAAATGGGTCAGTGATCTGGAAAGTACTTTTACTGATCTACTTGATATGAAGAACAAAATGTTTTGTCCTGAAAATGGTCATTATATGTTATACAAAAGATGTTAATGCACTAGAATCAGTGATAATTACTTGAGTTCAACTTATGTGCTTTATAGAAATCTCTCTTGGTGACAAATGTCAGAAGTTTAAATTGTAGGTCTGCAAGCAAAAATGCTACTTAGCCTTTGTTAATTAAAAAATCAACACACTGTCATTGGAGAGAGCTCCCTGCCTTGCAAGGGCTTCATGCACATTAGTCAGACCTGTGATAATTATCCAAGGTGAGATGTGGGTTTAATTTGTAAATCATTTTTCATGTGAAATGTTATTCAAGTATTGCAATTAAAGATTAATTATAAAAAGGTTTTATCTACCCACAACGAATAATACAACCACCAAATGCACAGAAGACTGGGGCAAAAAGAATCAGGTATTAAATGAAGCAAAACAGGTGAAAATAATGATCAAGAGGAATTCTAAAAAATACAGTGTCCTCAAACTCAGAGCTCAGTCTTTTTCTAAGGAGTTAAGTGGGATTCCAGAGTGCCTTTGCCCACAGAGACTGGCCATTCATTCACCAGAGAAAGGAATCGCACCAAAGCTTAAATAGAGGAAATCTACTGTATCCATCAGTAATTACTTATTTCAGGTCTACTATGAGCCAGGCCTTGTCTAGATGTCTAGAAGGTCTTTAAAAAGTCTGGGGTGCCTGGGTGGCTTAGTCAGTTAAGCGTCCGACTTTGTTCGGCTCAGGTCATGATCTCACGGTTTGTGGGTTCGAGCCCCACGTCGGGCTCTGTGCTGACGGCTAGCTCAGAGCCTGGAGCCTGCTTTTATCTCCCTCTCTTTCTGGCCCTTCCCTGCTCACACTTTCTCTCTCTCTCTCTCAGAAATAAATATAACATTAAAAAATTTTAAAAAAGTCTTCCCCCTTGTAAAGCTTATAATAAACTTATAGAGGGAAGGGGGAAATTTAACAATACATTCAGTAAGGATGTGAAGTACATTGTGTGTTAGAAAGTAATGTCCACTATGAGGAAAAAGCAGTCAGGTAGTGTTAAGTGGGATCAGGACTAAGAGTGGTGTGGGAGTGGTTACAATTTTAAATAGGGCCATTAGGATAGACCCCACTGACAAGCTGACAGACAGAGTATCCAGGGGGTGCCTGGGTGGCTCAGTCGATGAAGCCTCCGACTCTTGCTTTCAGCTCAGGTCATGATCTCGAGGTTCAGGAGTCTGAGCCCTGTGTTGGGCTCCAAGGTGACTATGGGGAGCCTGCTTGGGATTCTTTCTCTCCCTCTCTATCACCCTCCCCTGCCCCTCTCTCTCTCTTTTTCTCTCTCAAAATAAATAAATAAACTTAAAAGAGAGAAAGAAAGAGTATCCAAGACCATATTCCTGGGAAGAGGGCTTCGGGGTAAAGAGGCAGGGGGTGCTGCCTGCAGGTGGGAGGGGAAGGAGGGGGTAAAAAAGGGAGCTGCTGCACAGTGCTGAGAAATGCAAAGCCACAGCCTGGTTCACCTGTGCACGTGTTGGGAAAGGCACTGCTAAGGAGACAGGGAGACCTACTTCTTGCTTGCAGGTTAGTGCAACCGTATTAACAATATACTATGACGCCAGGCACAGTGTGACAGACAAGAAGCAGCAAACAGGGGTGAGGAAAGCATGAGCTGTGTGGTCATAAAGATCTACTTTCAGGGACGTCCGGGTGGCTCAGTCGGTTAAACGTCTGAGTTTGGCTCAGGTTGTGATCTCACGGTTCATGAGTTTGAGCCGCATGTCGCGCTCTGTGCTGAGAGCTCAGAGCCTGGAGCCTGCTTCGGATTCTGTGTCTCCCTTTCTCTCTCTGCCCATCCCCCATGAACACTCTGTCTCTCCAAAGTGCATACATGTTAAAAACAATTAAAGAACAAAACAAAACCAAAGACCTACTTTCCTTTACTGGCTTGGCTGCTCACTGCCTGGGTGATCTCCCCTGCTCCTCTCGGGCCTCAATCTCTTTCTGTGTGAAGTTAGCATAGCAATATACACCTTGCAGGGTCATATTAATAATAGGTGATAATACATTACTTTGTGGTAATGCTCAGTTAATGGTAGCTGTCATTATTACTATTATTTATTATAAACAAAATTCTACAGAAGTACAGACTTGGGAGAAATTAAATAGGGCTAAGTTAAGTGTACAGACACCTGATACCTCTGGTCTTATGAAAGCACTGCATTGCCCCAAAATTCCAATGTTGAAGACTAACCCCCAGTGTGATTATATTTGGGGGATAAGGCCTTTATAGAGGTAACCAAGGTTAAATGAGACCCTAAGTGTGAGCGTTAATCTAATATGACCAGTGTTCTTTACCAGAAGAGGAAGAAACACAGAGCTGTGTGCGCACAGGAAAATGGCCATGTGAGGACATAGTAAGAAGCAGAGGCCTCAGGAGAAAACAGCCCTGGCATCTTGATCTTGGACTTCTGGCTTCCAAAATAGATTTGTTGTTTAAGTCCATGGTCAGTGGTAATCCGTTATGGAAGCCTGAGGAGGCTAATACAGTAGTAAAGGATTGGTATCAAGCTTGGGCTGGTCCAGGCCTGTCTGAGAGAAAGACCTTTTAACTGCACTGTGTTTTTGGAAGATTCAGGATTAGGATGGGTGTTATCTCTCTCTTGTCTGCTGTGTGGGACTGTATTTGATTTGGGGAGCTGTGAGCTGGAATGAAGGCCTTGAACCCATGACTGGGATGGTATGGAAGACTGGTGTGACATCTCTGTGTCCAAGTGACCCACCAAGGCTTTGATCTACCCACCCTTCTCCAGGGCAGCCATTCCTGTCCTGTGCAGGTGAGCAGGGCAAACACAACTATGTGCTTGGATAGGTGTGGCCTCTCTCATTGCAGATGCTGCAACTGCTGTATCTCTTATTCTGTATGTTACCATTGCCTCTTAGGTCTTGACTCTCAACTTGAACCCATAAGAAAAAAACCTGCAGTGTCAGTACAGGTGTATAAAATACACCCCCATTATCTGGTTAAGATGAGAGCCTCAGGACGGTGAAGATCTTTCAGTAGTGGAGAGAGTTAAAGGATGTTGGATCACATTATTCGATGCAGCTGCATGATCAACAAGTATTGATCAGGGAAGCCTATGTCAGCTAGATATTAGAGGGCGTATATGAAAAAGTTTTTACATACTCAGAGAGCAGGGGTTTAGAGAATTGCTTTTGCAGATAATGCTCATGAGTGCTCATTCATAACTCATTCAATAGAATAGATTTTTTTTAAAGTTCATTATCACTGTATGGATTTTCTTATGTCCTCAGGGCAAAGGACATGCAGAATCCATGAATCCAGACTATTTAAGCTAGAAGGAGACTTCAAAATAAAGGCTGAGGGAATACTGGGTTTCTGATAGCACAGAACACTCATCTGCATCTAAATGTGAGTTGCTCTGTGATGGAAAGATGGTGGCAGGTCTGAATTCATTCTGGAGGCCATGGTGGCAGGGCAAGCATGTTCAATTACTAGCCATTTCAAAAGCTAATATTAATTGGATACTAACTGTACAAGATATTGTTCCAAACTACACGTTGTAACTCTCAGAGATAATTTTTACCATCCTTACTTTATAGGTGAAGAAACTGAGACCAAGAGAGTTGATGTGCCCCGTGTGACACAGCTAAGAAGTGGACATTGACCATAATTCACTGCCAGGCTATCTGGCTTTTAAGCCTGCACTCTTGCTAATGGCTGCCGTCTTGAATCTTGGGCTTGTATCACAGGCGATTCTTCTATGCATAATATGTTTTTAGGCATTGCTGTGCTTAAATGGAAAATGCTGACAGAATGATTAATATCTGAGATGAGCCATTCACCACTTGGCAAAATACTGTCCCTGAAGCCACAAGGATGGCTGAAGCCGAAAGGGGAATGCAGTGCCAACAGTTCAGAGCCAGGAATAGAGATGTCAACACTGATCTCTAGCTCAACAGAGAGGCCACTTCTTTGATGCCATTACTGAAATGATAATTTTTTATGATGCAAAGCTCAGGTTCAACTTTAAAGCCAGAGTAGTTAAGTGTTTTAGTCCCGGATAGTGGGTGGTGGATCACCCCTACTAGACCTGGTCTGAAGGTGCTGGTTCAGAGGATGGCTCTTGGCATCAGTTCTTACAGTTCCATGTCCCTTACAGAAGTGGGCACTGAGAGAGAATACGTAATAAACCACCACATCTTAGCCGGATCCAAATGTTAAAGTATTCATAGTACTTTAGGAGATTTCAATGCAAACCCAAATTTTAAATACATCAGCTTAGAACCCTGTCTAAATATTTCTTTTACAAATATCTGTACGTTATTATTCTTGTTATGTGTCCTGCTGGTGAATATTGCTTATCTTTGGAGCAAAAGAAGCCTCTTCTTTTTGTTGTTTTTAATGTATTTAATATATCTTAGATTTTCTCCTTCTCTCTCTCTAAGACACACACACACACACACACACACACACACACACACACACACACACACACACACAAACTCACACGAGGCCAGGAACCTGAACCAGGCAGATGCACCTCTCTCTCTGTCTTCATTATCTGTCTTTTTAAGTCTACTTTTTAAACCACCAGATCCAGTCTCTTTCATCCAGCCAGGAATCCCCAGTGCTGCTTTCACCTGTCACCTTGCCCCTCTCTCAGACTGCAGACTTCAAACAAGCCTTTGCAGATGTCAGTCCCAGGTCAAGGCTGGATTTATGGATCCAGGAGGGATCAGCATGGCTCTGATCACAACCTTTCCAGGATGTATGAGCTTTCCAAGACGTGAGGGTGGGGAAAAAGAAGAGGGGATGGAGAGGAGAGAAAGAGAGGAGCTAGCAGAGAGGCTGAGGACAGAACAGTGGCACGCTCTGAGCTCAGTACTGCAAGGAAGGCTTGGATATGAATGTTAAATAGTACCGGGAGGTCACGGAAAACAAGGAAATCATCAGAGGCTATTTGATCTGCTTATTTTTGAGATGGACCTTTCAGCATAGTAGTGAGAGGGCAGCTTTAGGAGATAAAGGCATGTCTCTGGTTTAAGAATCAATTACAGCAGAAGATGGCTGTCCTGGGTAGGGGGGAGGCATTTTGAAGTTGTGTGTGGGGACGTGAGAGACACTTGGAGGTAGGAACAGGAAAGGGTTGAGGTGGATGGGAACTAGCCCTTCCACATCCTGAGATGAATGCTTTCTCCTCAAGTTCAACTTTCCTAGAGGAGCATGGCCCAGGGCCTGAGTGCTAGCTTCTCCCCTTAGACAGACAACACTGGAGGATGCATTTTGTAATCTCAAGGGAATGGACATGAGCTTGTCTGTTGACAAGGCTTTGGAGGAAAGCCCACACTATGAGGGAAGGGCTCCTGTATCAGAGGGACAGAACTATAAGAGAGCAGGCACACAGGAACCAGCATGACTGGCATCTTAATTGTTGTGCTGACACGAAAGAGCAGCAAGATTAGCATAGTGGTTCCTCCATGATATTGGAAACATGGGGTGGTGACAAACCATTATAAAGAAGAATTGGTTGGAGATGTTGAGAATCAAAAAACCATAATATAATAATAAATAAAGATTTCTAAGGAGGGAATGGAAAGCAGAAAAGACAGAGCAGACGAACACATTAGGGGCTGAAATGTTGGGTCAGTAAACTGTCCCCAAAGGCAACAGGAAAGGATAAGGTGGTTAAAAGAATGAAAGAAAAGTTAAGGACTGTGGAGAGTAGAAGTGCTATCATTTGTGTATTAACAACCTCAAAAGAAAAGAGTAACTTGGGGGAAGGAACTGTTTGAAGAAATAATGATTCAGAATATTCTAGAACAGAATGGCTCATACTAAACAGAGTATATAAGCTATACTAGCAACAGAAAATATAAAATATATACTAATACTAAACAGAGTAGATAAGAAAAAAATCCCACACCTATGCCTATAGCTGTGGTTTGTAACCTGAGCCCCAAACCCCAGGCGTTCATATATGGGAGTCAGGAGGCTGGAGAGCAGGATGGGAAACACCTTCCATGTTCAAAATTTTGACTAGCCTCTAAATGAAATTTAGCATTTTATTCAATTAGGACTGTAGGGAAAATTGCAGCAAGATTAGTGGTATCTGCATCGCTATTGCTGATAGAAAATCATAGATATGTTCCTATTATATTAGAGTTATAGATCTTTTGAAGCATCATTTATGATCATGAGGAACTTGAACTTCAGGTAGTTATTAGGCCTGATGCTAGGTCTTGTTATTTACAGCACTAATATGACTATTTATTATGAATTTGAATTTGTTGTTTTAGATGTTTGATAACTTAATTTCACTATACTTGGTTTCTTTTATAATTTGGTGTATTTTATGTTATTCATATAAAACATCTTTCTGGGAAGAGGAAAGCAGACTTTAGAAGACTGGCCCCCAAAAGGCTGAGAGTGCTGCATTATAGCTAAGAAATAGTAAAGGAAAAGAAAGGGAAGATCAGTAATAAGACTGTAACTTACATCTAACTTCTCAATAGCAACTTTGCTGATAAAAGACAGTATTTTCAATGTTGATTTAAATATGGCAACCAGTGAAGATATTTGTAAGCATGTGTCTTGGAAGGATTTACTTATGCAGTCTTTATTCTTAAAAAAATTATGTTTATTTAATTTTTAGAGAGAGACATAGAATGTGAGCAGGGGAGGGACAAGAGAGAGGGAGACATAGAATCTGAAGCAGGTTCCAGGCTCTGAGCTGTCAGCACAGAGCCTGACGCAGGGCTCCAATTCATGAACCATGAGATCATGACCTGAGCCAAAGTTGGACACTCAAATGACTGAGCCACCCAGGTGCCTCCTTATGCAGTCTTTTTTAGACAGAACTGCTCTTGAGTAAGAAGGGAACTGAATTCAAGAGGTGATAAGATATGGGAAATAAGAGGAAAAAAAGAGAAAAACTTGGTAAATGCAATTAAAATAATTATATTGATAAGATTCTGCAATTAAAACTCTAAATGATATCACCATGACAGGCAGTGAGGTGGGGAAAGAGGTAAGAGTATTCTTGGTCTTTTATCTTATTCAGAACAGTGATATTGATTTTTTTTTGTGGATGATAGAGAAATAAAAGCATAACTATGAGTCTTAATAAGTTAGGAATAGCTGCCAGAAAAATGAAAGTGGAATCTATAACTTTCAAATCAGTAGATTTGATCAAATATTCATTTGAATCAATGGAAAGTAGATGGGGGTGGGTGGGCAAACAAATAAACAAAACAGAGTAAATCAAAAACGCAAGGTAAGGTGGCAGAAGTCTTCCCTTATGAAATAACAATAGTTACAATAAGTGAATAGAGATTCTCAAATTAGATTTTTAAAGAATTCAGCGTTATGATAGCTGAGATACAATAAAAAATACAAATATCTGTACAAAACACCAGGCAAGTAATAATAACAACCAGGAGGAAACTACAGTAGTTTAAAGAGCAAAGATAAAACTGTGAGATGGAAAACATTATAGTGAATAAAGAGGCAATAAATCAAAAAGATCACGAACTCACCTAGCTAGCAAAAAAGCCTCAAATTATACAGAGCTACCAATGATAGACTATTGACAGAAAGGGATAATTCAACCAATAAAGTTTGATGCTTACACGCAGAAACTGATCGGACAAGCAGTGCTTATTTTAATTAAAATTAAACATGCATATCCCCTACAATTCAGTAATTCTCCTGGACACGCGTGGACACACACACGCACCCACAGGAGAAACCCTCGAACAACAGGAGGACATGCATAAACATATTCAGAGAACGGCTGCAGTGGTCAAGGGTTTGGGGAATTCAGGTATTCATCTTAAGGGGATGGAATAAATAAAGCATGGATGCACACATAATGGAACACTGTACTCGCAGTATTCACAGAGCTAAACAAATACATCTTAAAAACATACGGCTGAGCGAAAGAGCGAGAAACAGATGAGATTTGTAGTACAATATCATTTATATAAATCATGACATGCGGAAGGCAATACTATCAAGTTTCCAAAACATACATATATTTTGAACAGGTATATCAAGCATGGGGCTGGGAGGCCATACATAAAATACACTTGAGTGGGTGCCAGCGATGGGGAGAGAACGGGGCTGGGACTCAGGTAGAAAGAAGAAGCATAATAAAGAGAAATTAAAATAAGTGAGGAACACTACCAGGATATGACAGCAGGACAGGGAGGAGGGCCCCGTGCATTCCTGCTGGGCGGAACCCAGACAGCAGGGCTGATGGGAGAAGAGAGGGTAGAATAAGGCATCGAGGGCTAACTGTGCTCACTCGGGCTAGTGAAGCGGGGTTGTTTCACCTTCTCAGGGAATCGCGGGAGGGGCAGTGGGGCTGTGAGCGCTCGTCCCCTCCTCGACAGTTGCCTCACGACACTAATTTCTTTGATTACAATCTTTTTGTGTGACAGTTGCAACTAATGATCATGAGCTCTAGTCCGGTCCTTACAGAAAGTATAAAAAATGTGTAGGTGAAATTGTAAATCTGTTGAAAAAATTCTCCATGCTGCTGGCAAAGTTGGCGCCTTTGCATTAAAACGACTTCTCTAGGGGCGTCTTGTTGACTCAGTCAGTTAAGCGTTCGACTCTTGGTTTCAGCTCAGGTCATGATCTACTGGTTTGTGAGTCTGAGCCCCTCACTGGGCTCTGTACTAACAGTGCAGAGCCTGCTTGGGATTCTCTCTCTCTCTCTCTCTCTCTCTCTGCCCCCCTCCTCTGCTCTCTCTCTTTCAAAATAAATAAATAAACATTAAAAAAATTCTTTAAAATGACTTCTCTGGATCAGACCATGCCAGTTGCCATGAGAAAATTGGGAGGAAGACTGTGGAATCCCTGAAGCCCTTCTTTGCGACACATGAGCTATTTTACACAGAAGGCGAACCGCAGGATTGGCTCTATTGGTAGGTCCCGAATCTCTCTAAAGGCTTCCATGCATGTGACCTCTGCCTTAGAAGAGTGGCTCAGATCCTGTGGAAACAGGCAGGTCACAGGCTACCTAGTTGGATCTCAAAAGAGGATAAAAGCACACAGTCAATCTGATTATGTTGGGAGTATAAGAAACCAAGGAAAAAATAATGTGTAACATAAGTTACTTAATATGATAAAGCTCTAACTGTATAACAGAGAGCTAGAATTATAAAAACTGATAAGCTTTACCCACTAAAGGCCCGAGGGTAGGAAAACTTAGAGTGACTACTAATGGGTGGCCTCTCCTGTTGTGGAGTGAAGAGGCAAGAGGCAGTTCTATCAAGAAAGTCAGACATGGCCTCGCTCCACTTGGAGAAAGGCAGTCATGTTAGGATAAGAGTAAGCATTGGGGACCCTCCTGGTGAGCAGTTGTGAGGGAGTCCCATTCCTTGAAGCAGCCTCTGCATTTTATTTGCCCTTTTGCTTTGTAGATAGCTTGTTGATTTCTTCTAGTGATGTTTATACAACATTTTACCCAGTGAATCATTTGATTTTATTATTTTACTGACAGCTGTGGTGTCCACCATACTGCTCTATATATGTGTCTAAGGGAGAACCAGGGGACCACTTATAAGGGTCAGGGCAGAAGCTCTTTGCATTAGGGTGCTAGCTAGCATCTTGGCTACTGCCAAACAGATAAGGCCTCACCTTGAAAGAAGGAGACTGAAAACTGTATTTAGGGTCTGGACTGGATTGAGATACTATCTTTCATAAAATTCTGAGACTCTCTGTCTCTGTCTCTCTCTGTCTCTGTCTCTCTCTCTCTCTTTTTTTTTTTTTTGGCTTCTGTCATGCTTGATTTCAGTCTGTGGTACCCTGTGAAAAAGGTGTTTCCAAAGATGGCAATATGACTATTAACTCAGAGAAGTAATAAGCAAGACAGCATTTACTTACTCATTCCACTTTATACTCAGCCAGTACTTACTGGGCAACCCCCACAGCATTATTCTAGATCTCTGTTGTCATAAAGCCTACCTTCTAGGGAAAGGATGCAGAAAAGGAAAAAAAAGAAAAGAAAAGATCACATGTTCCAAGGAGAATGTAAAATGGGAAGTGACTGCTTTACTTCTGATTGAGTGGTCAGAGAAGGTCTCCCTGAGAAGGTAACAGAATCTGAGACATGAAGAACAAGAAGGACCTGACCTCATCAGTGTCTGGGGAGGTATTTCAGGCAGAGGAAGCAGCCAGGGCAAATACTCTAGATCAGGAATAAGCTTGGTGTATCCACAGCACATACCACAACTGTGGAAACCATCCAGGAGACATCCTGCAACAGTTCAAGCAAGATACAATCGTGGCTTTGACTAGGGTAGGACTTGTGGTAATGGAGGCCAGTGTACGCGCCTCAGGCATAGTCTAGAGGTAGAGCCACAAGACTTACTCCTGATGGACAGTGATGAGGGAAAGACGGGAATCAAGGGCAACTCCAAATTTTGGGTTCAAGCAAAGATGGGTAGGTGGTGATGTCATTTATGGAGATGGGAAGGTTGTTAGAAGAACAGGTTTGGGGTAGGCATCAAGAGCCTGCCATGTTTTCTCTGAGATGCCCATTGGACATCCAAGCTGAGGTGCTAAGTAGACATTTGGATAAGTGCATGCAGGGTTTCTGGGAGAAGTGAAGCCTGGAGATTTCAATTTAAGAGTCATTGGTCCATAGATAGTATTGGATGCCACTGGACTGGATGAGATCACTTGGGGAAATGGATGGATGGAGAAGAGAGGAAGGTTGTGTGAAGCTTCAATATCTAGTGGTCAATGAGAGGAAGAGACTCACAGGAGAGACTAAGTCATGGCAGGCAAAAGTGGGAAGAAAAGTGGGTGAGTACACTGCCATACTTTCAAGACAAGAAAGTATTTCATAAAAGACGGTGGGTGGGATGCTTGCTGGCAAAACCATGCCCTCCAGGGTGAATGAAGTTGAAAGTAGCAGAAAGTTTAAAGCTTGTTTTTCGCAGAACTGTTTTCTCCTCATAAGCTATTGCGTCTTTTCAGTCCCCATGAACAAACCCACTAGCTGCCTCCATAGCAGCCTGGACTCAAGGCCAGCTGATATGGTTCCAGCCTGGTAATAAGCAAAGCTCTGCTTTCCTTACCTGAGATGATGAGCCCAAGACCCCATCCAGTTCGCAGGGCATGCTCACAGCTCCTTCTTTTTGTCCCAAGATAACCTCCCAAGGCTGTTCAAGTAGGCAATTAGGTTCCAACAGGATGCCTGGAGGCCAGCAATGAGAAAGACTTGGCCAGCGATGGGGAAAGTCAGAGGCTCACAAGAAGCCAGATCAAACCACACAGGCCAAAGAGGGAGGGTGCCATGATTAGAAACTCCTGACCGAATAAGGAAAGAAAAGGCACAAAACTCTGCTTCTAAGAACTCCCTCTCCCAAGTAATGCATATTCCACTCTCCAGTTAACAACTGTCAATAAGAGATAGAAACCCAAATCCCACGGCACACAGCTCTTCCTCTTGTGCTCACACGCTCTCACATCTTGGGAGTGGACAGTCACTTCAACAAACTTTCCTGCTTATGTTACTCGTCTGCTGTGTTGTGGTCTGTCCTTGAATTCTTTCTCCTGACAAGACCAAGAACCTTTGGCGACCTCTCTGGGATGGGCTGGGTGAAAGCCCCAGGGCCTGCAGTCTCCCCATTTCACCAGGTAACAGAATCTGGGGCTGCATTTTGCTTTCTTCTGATGTTACATCTCCACCCCATGGTGAATGTGGGACGTTTGCTATGCCCACATCACTCCATACATGTCCCACTTTCCTAATGAACAGTCCTAAGTTTCTCTGCCCTTTTCATAAATGTGTGTAGCCTCAATTCCCAGGGTTATAAACATGTGTTCCCTCCCACTTTGGAGAGGTGGTTCTGAGGCTTTTCCTTTTTTCTCCTTGTTTGGCTACCTCTTGAAGAAACTCTTTCCTTGATGCAACTTGATGTGTTAGTGGCTGGCTTTGCTTTGCATTGGGCAGATGGACTTAGGTTTGGTTACACTGAGAGATCATGGAAAGAAGACCAGAATTATGGACGTTTTTAGACCTCTGTGGGTTCTGGAGAGATCTGTGTTGACTTTGACAACCCTTGCAAAGGGTTTACCAAAATAAGTAAAAAAGAAACAACAGCTTATTTTCATATCACAGAGACTGTCAAATAAGGGGGCTCGTTCCCCACCAAGACTGCTTCTGCTTCTCTTCTTTTTCCAAATGCTTTGTGTCTGTGTCTGCCCATGGTCTTCTGCCCATGGTCTTTGCCATTTTGACTTTGTAAAATACTTGCCAGGGCTGACTCAGGCCAGGGCAGACCTCCTAGTCTCCTATTCTATACTGTAACTGACAGCATTGTTTCCTCATGGGGGCCCAGCTGCCATCTAGGGTGAACCAAGGTCTTTCTGGATGGATTCTCCTATGCATTGCAGGAAGTTCTGCCTGCAGCCTGTAGGTGGGGTTGGCACCCTGAAGCCGGCAGGCTTTTCCAGGTACCTGGTGGACCACACTATCACCCTACAAGAGAAACGCTGGTATAGACCGACCAAGATGGCGGCAGCATTCCCCTCAGCTTGACTCAACTTGAGACCAGTTTCTTCCAGACCCAGAGGCCCCTGATTTCCCTTTTCTTAAAACATTTACTTAAGAAAGCTCCTAATTGTAAATTCTTTCTCTTCCCCTTTGATATGTAAATCTTTTCAAAGGTCTTTTTTCCAGTTTTACAACCCAGGAATGTCTTTCTCATCTCTCTGAAATGTAAACGTCCAGGGAGCTACTGCCTGTGTCTCTTAGTTCCTGGGGGAGGGTGGCCCCTCACTCCAAGTTGTAAAACTACCTCCTGCCAGGAAGAGAGGAGAAAGTCTACTTTTCCTTTGGGTAAAGTTGTTAGCAAACACAGATGGCCTAGGATCTCTTCTATCCTACTCTTAAAACCTTGCCATTGTGTATTTTACCACAATTAAAAAACAACACATGAAAAACAACCCTCTTCCACTGTTTCCGCAGAGTTGAGCCCAGACTGAGTTGTGGCCTCCCTCCCCTCTGTAGTAACCTTGAGTGAAACCTTCCTTGCCTGTTTAACATCAGTGTGTAATTTCTGCTTTGACAAGATGAACCCTTAAGGGCTGGATCTCTGGAGTCAGACTATGAGGGATGGAATCCCAGCTCTGTCTCTTACCAGCTGCACAGCTTTGGGCTATTAACTAATCTTTAGCTTTAGTTTCTTCACTGTGAAAATAAAGGAGAAATGAGTAATTCTTTATAAGAGGTATTTGCTTTATAAGAGGTAAATAAAGGATGTGGAGTACTTGGCCTTGAAGTGTCTGTTGCCCAGGACATGCTGGCTGGGGTTTATGTTGTTGTTACTGAGGCAGGCTTGCAGGAAACGGGGACAGGCAACTGATTTTTTGGGTTTTAATTCCTGCTACTTGGATTGTATATTTTTTATTCTAAACTTTTTGGATACTAAAAAGAACTGTTCTATTCATATACAGATTTTGGTACACTTCATGGCCAGAATTCCATTTTTCTCCCTTTCAGACAACAAATGTTGAATTTTTGCTTTCCCAATGGCACTGCATTTCAGATGGCAGTGGAATGATCCATTCATGATTCTGGAATACAGCGGGGATGAGGAGCAGCTGACCAAACAAGCTATATCATCGAGTTTGGGGAAGTTGGGCTATTTTATGGGGCTGCTGGCCACGCTTGGCTCAGAGAATGGTCACAGCACTCTATCCTCATTCATCAGGAGGACAACTCTGCCATGAACTCAAGGGGCAGCTCAGGAGGAGTTTTCTGACAAAGTGTTGGAGGAAGAGGTTTGCTCTTAGTCCTGAAGACAGCGCTTCTCCTGTCTCCAGCCAGGCTTCTCACAGAACACAAAAGATCCTTAAGGAATGAGTGTGGTTTTTCAGCTCCTTCTGGGTTTTGTCTTACACAGTAGGGATGGCCTTCTTTGACCTCCAGAGAGATTTCAGAAGAGGTCAGAGTCAAATGAGTTGAGCCTGGACATTTGTCATTAGTTAGGGTTCTCAAAGAGCCACTGAGGAGCTTGAACCTTCCTGAACCTTCCAAAGCAGTCTTCAGCCCTCCTGAACTCTGACCTCCTTCTTAAACTACTGCCAAGCACAGTTACACGCACTGGCCTGTGTCTGGCTTACCGCAATCAACCTCTACACCAGCCACCTGCCTTGAATAGCCTGCCTGGCTCTCCTCAATGGCTCACACTGGCCAGCTCCCTGACAGGGCCCCGGGCTGGCCACGGGCTGCAGGCCGAGGTCCCAGAAGACACCCTGCCCCCTCACAGCCCCGACACTCCTGCTTCAGCTGCCAGGGCTCCCAACTCCTTCATGTCTCTGTGCCAACATGTGCTCTGGCTCAACCCAGCCTGGCATTGCTCATGCCTCGATAATGACCCTGAGCATGTCTGCTATTCTCCACCTATTAAGAAAAATTATGTCTCCTGGCTGCCATGGAGGATGTAGGACTGAGCACCTGGGTTGGTTGAGGCTGCAGATCACCATGTGGTTTAAGTGTCTCTGCTGGGCCATCTGAGTGGCTCATCATACGGTCATTGTTCATGCTGAATCAACAAAATGAGAAGGTTTCCTGTGCATTTTGGACAAATACCCACCAATGCCTCTTTCTTCCCATGTCACTTTTCATGTTTAAATTTATTTGTCACTTTTTGACTAAAGCAGAATGATAGCTGCAATAATAATTCTCAAAATAATGAGAATTTGTGCCTAAAGACTTGTGTTTATCCTCTTTTGATGACAGCTTTTAATTATATTTTAGATGTGGAGTGAGGGGGACTGCTCTTCTCTCCATTTCTTCAGTTGCTTTGGGAAAGGAGACAGGAGGTTGGCCTTCCCTTACAGCCTGTTCTCTGCAAAGAACAAGAATGACTTCCAGTCTGTGTTAGCTTTAGGTTGAGTCAAGTCCCTCTTTTCTAGAACGGGAAGGAGATGTTGGGCAACTTGGCCACATGTCTCGGTTGTGACGCCGATGCCCATGTGATGTGTTCACATGGACGCTCCCTGGCTTCTTGGCTGACTGAGAACATTTCTGGGTCACGGCATGCTGCTGTGTGGCCACTGAGGCAGGTAAGCAGAGTAACTGCAGCCTGATTTTGAATGTCAAGGAGCATGTATGTACAGGAACTTTCCTTTAGGGCATGTATATTACAGTGAACATGGATCAGGTCAGTACTTTAGGAAAGAAGAAATGGGTCAGTTGGAGGCAAGTTCTGTAGGAGGGGGTGAGCATTACATGGATACACAGAGGAAGACAGCTAAAGGAGTAAAAGTGAAAACAAAGATAAAGAAATAACTCATATTTAATGAGTCTGACTTCATGCCAGGCACCCTCAAAAGAGTGCTTATTCTGGGCTGTTTCAGTCCACCCTGAGACGTAAGGACTATATCCCCCCCCCTTTTTTTTTTTATTGTGTTTTTATTTAATTATTTTGAGAGAAAGAGAAAGTGAGCAGGGGAGGGGAAAAGAGAGAGAGAGAGAGAGAAAGAGAATCCCAAGTAGACTCCTCATCATCAGCACGGAGCCCAATGTGGGGTGCGAGCCCACAAACTGTGAGATCATGACCTGTGCCAAAACCAAGAGTTGGGGCATTTAACTGACAGAGCCACCCAGGCACCCCCATATCTCTTTTAACATGGAAATACTGAGTAACCTTCCAGTGGTCCCTCAGCTGCTAAGTGGCAGAGGTGGGATTCAAAGCCTATGTTAACTGCATGACACTATGTGAAGGATGACCTCTTGGCAACTGACGCTGCTTTAATATCTCTAAACACATAATCACAAATGGTTAAAGTTGAAGGACATTCTGGAGACCAATGAATCCAAGTCCTTTATTAGACAGATGAAAAAGGAGACTCAAGAGGGAAAGTGGTGACCTGTGGTCAGGACAGAGTGCCTAAATGAGAACTGAACTCAGGATAGCTCTCCGGGTTCCTGAATCCCTACTGAATAGGCTTGGGATAACAGGCTTCAGGATTTCACAGCTGTTGAACTGATTTTCTCTCTGGAAACTAGCCCCCCTCCCCACCTCCCCTGGGGAGTATGTCTATTGTAGAACAGTATTTTTCATACTGGTGCAAAATAGATTGTGTCTGGGAGATGTGCATCATGCCCGCCTCTGAGATGACAGGAAATTAGGAATGAGGATGTGGACCTCCTCATTTCCATCGAGTGAAAAGCAACTGGTGACTCATCATGGTGGCTCACTGTTCTGAAGCTTCTTTCCCAGGTCACCAGTGGTTTTAAAATTACTAAATTCAAAGAATGTTTTTCTAGCCTTATTTTCCTCATGGTACTGGATGTTATGTGTCAATAACAAACACAGAGTATTCCATGAGACTGTCTCTTCCCGTGACATCCCTCTCCTGGTTTTTCCTTGCTTGTTCCCTCCTCCATACCCCTTCAGTCTTCTTCCTGAGGTGCTATGTTTCTGCCTGTCTCTTAAACTGGTCTGTCAAATTCTGACCTCAGCCCTCTACTGTTCTCTTCTTATAAGTTGTTCTTGTTTCAACAAATCAAAATTCTGAGAAATTTAGACAGAGCAAAAGTTGAGCATCCTTTCCAAGGACCATAATAAATGCTCTACTCTCTTTACACTTACAACTTTACTTTGTCTCCAAAATTTTCAGAGACAACTATAGTCCATGGAAAGAAAGGCATAAAAAGGAAAGGTCAGAAAAAGAAGCAACTCAGTTAGTGAAGGCCACTTGTTATAAAGAAAACCAGGTAGAATTTAACCAGCATGCTTAGTGGGGGACAGGACTGAGGAAAACAAAACTTGTCTTAGGTAATCTGGGCAAGACGTATAGATAAAGTGGACTGTGCTCACAATATTCAGCAGGAATCAGTGGACCTGGCATTTAATTAATAAAAAATAATTTTAAAGTAATGTGCAATTTTGAGAACTGTAAAGTGAAGGTAGGGTTTGTAAGGGGTTAGCTTCCAACTGGGATCAAGGAGTGTTTTATCTTGATATCTACGACCCTTTCATGGCCCCTGATGACATGGCTTGTTAACAAATCAGTCTTACTTTGAGAGCTAACAGACTACGTTGACATGTCTGTAGTCTGCCCACATTGCACCAAAGGAGGTGACATCTAATATTACCTTCTTTTTGTGACTTTCCAATGTTCTTAAAGCATTTCAGCACAATTATGAAAGACACTGTGGGGCTCTGGCCCTTGTTAAAATTAGCTGACCCTTGGTGAGGCCGTAGGGTAGGGTGACAGGTGGTAGGCCTGTGGACAGCACCCGGGTCACATCTGTTTTTGCTTGGTCTGGGATTGCCACAGTTGACTGACTTGATCAATTAACTCCCATAAACTCAGAGAGGGGGGTCTAAGGTGGCACATAGCCAGAAAGTCCTTCAAATTTGCTCTCTTGTCATTTAACAGAGGAAAAACAGCTAATTTCTTAAAACAATAGTGTTCTGGAAAAGAAAATTTAATATTTAGTGATAGAAACAGGCATTGATTTGAAATAACACAAGCTTCAGCTGCAATAGGTCAAAAGTAAAGATGACACTGTGAGGCTGGAATAACTTCTTACAAAGGATGCTCAACTTCTGCTCTGTCTAAATTTCTCACTGTTGATCTCTGTCTCATGTAAAGATACCATGTAAGAGGAAATTCACATCTTTCTCTGCCTAGAACCTTGAGGATGGGCAGAGAAAGGAATGGGCTTCTACTTCTCAGTTCAAGAAAACCTGAACTTAGGAAGCTCATTTCTTCCTCATTCTCCCTCCCTCCATCTTTCCCTCCCTTCCTCCCTCACAGTTACAAGTGTCCTAAATTATCAAAGAATTTTCTACAGTTCTAAAGCTGTAGACCTAACACTGCACAGATTAGACCTCAGAGGTACCCTAGCCTACCCCTCTGATTTTGTAGATGAGGACCATGAGCTGCGGAGAGTGGAGAGTGAGCCAGAGTTAGGTCTCCTGATTCATTTTCCTTGTTTCATTCTGTCTTGATAGAGACTACAAGAAGCCTAGACTCTTCCTTTTGGGAAGGTTTCTATCAAAGCATCCCATAGACAGTTTTATTTTTTCCATTGTGAAGGTTATTAAAACCAACGGGGAAGTCACGAAGGCCTTTCTATTACTCACCAACAAACAGCTGGCTGTAGAGTTCCAGGCGGGTGTGACCTTCAGTGGGCGCCTTGCGGATCTGCTGTGGCAGCCGATCCACCTGTAAGCTGGCCTGCTTGACATTCCTCTCTGCGGTGACCCGGTGCCACTGGTCATCATTGAGAGGAGAGGGTGACCTCACCACAATCTCCACTGGCCCGTTTCCGACATCAAACGAAAAGGACACTTCTGTGGCAGCTGGGGGAGCAGAAAGCATGAAAGGCACATGAGTATTTTCCTTCCAGATACCAGATAGCAATGATTTCTAGAGGAAAAACAAAGCCCGTCATCACTTGCTATAAAAGCTCATGGAAAAATCATTTGAGGAAAGGATAAAACATCAATCCACTTTTAATGAACCATGTTTCCTCCAATGGGAGGGAAATATACTTGGATTGGGAACCAGGATTACATTTATTTTCTTACTCCATCTTTAAAGCTTGTCAAGAAGTTACTGTCATCAACTCTTTCCAGATAAGTAAACCCAGACCTGGAGAAGGTCAAGCATGAGCTGAGTGTTTTTAGTTTAGTGAGTAGTATAGCCAGGACCTAGACCCGGGCTTGTCAGGTTTCAGAGCCCCAGATCTGTGGATTACTAAACACCATGTAACTCTTCCATAGCTCCCAAGGCAGGGACTCCCTCCTGAAGAGCTTGATGAAACACCCATGTCCAGCTTCATCCTCAGGGATTCTGGTTCAGTTGATCTGACACAGGCACTGGTAATTTAAAAAGCTCCTTGGAAAATATTAATATATGGCTAGAATTGAGAGCAACTGTTTTGGGAGGGCTTACAAAACTGTATTTCATTAATGTAGGCATCACAATTCTCGTTGAAAGCTAGGGATGTAGGAATCTTGTGGCAATAAAGGTGACCTGCATCTTTTTTGGGTCACTGTGGTTGCCCAAAATGTAGCTCAAGATTCTTGCAGAACAACCTCTTTCCCAAACCATTTGCTGTACACCTAGTCATTCCCATCTGGAATGCCGGATCCTTCTCATAACCTACCCTCCAGCACTGACCACATATCATTTCTTTTTTCATAGATCTGATCAAGGTCCATAATAAATCACTTCTCAACAAGAGACAAATGGATTAGGGTGGTTTGTTTTGGCAACTTTGGTTGTTTGCAGCTTTCTTACATTTTAGATTTTAATTTCCTCAGTGACCACCTAACACTTTATATAACATGCTTTTTAAATGTATATTTTTCTTGCGATTGGCAGGAGGGGGAGCTTAATGCAAAGGCCAAGTTCCCCAGCTCATTTGGCTTGGTGAGTTCCTTTCTACATTAAAGACATGGCACCCGAGTAGATTTCCCAACTTCACTTATAAAGAGATTCAGCTCCTTTATCTATCACTAAGACTTCTGCCTAATCTCTAAGCAGTTTAATTAAATATCTGTCATTTTTTCCTGGGCTAATGGAAAACTCAGCTTCTTCGGACTGGTACCATTTTGAGATGGTGTCGCAAGCAATCAAACTTCTAATTTAAAAACCACAGTGGGCCAGATTCTCTCAGGACCTAGACTGTTCCCTGCCTCTGGGTCAGGCCCCTCTGAAAGCTGCATTAACTTTATTAAGCCACAGGGATATTAGACGCAGAGCTCAATTTAATCAACTCAATTGTACCAAGGAATTTTGATCCTTTATGTTATTAGCAAGAAGACTTAAATTTTAACACCTGTGGTAAATCTACATGTACCTTGGTAAAGTATCTCCTCTATATTAGGAGCTCTTGCCTCCAGGAGTCACTGCGACTTGGTGGAGGCCAGCGACCTTCATGAAGGTTTTTATGGAAATATCAGTGCAGGTTGATGATCACACGACCTATGGACTGAATGATCTTTCCCGGTATTTCTGGCATAGTTGGGTGGGGGGGGAAGTAGCCTCAGTTTTAAGACTGAATCTGTTCTGTTATTGTAGTGCTATGGGTTAGCAGATGCATTTTTATTATTTTTTTAATGTTTATTTATTTTTGAGAGAGAGATAGACAGAGCATGAGAAAGGGTGGGGGCAGAGAGAGAGAGAGAGAGGAGACACAGAATCCAAAGCAGGCTCCAGGCTCTGAGCTGTCAACACAGAGCCTGACATGGGGCTCAAACCCACAAACTGTGGGATCATGACCTGAGCCGAAGTCAGATGCTCAACTGACTGAGCCACCCAGGTGCCCCTAGCAGATGAATTTTTAAATGAAAGTTGTCAGAGAAGCAAGAACACAAGGGTTCCTGAGCTAGGTAGGAAAGATGGTTTCATTTTAAAGGCATCAACAGCCATCAGGGATATAGAATTGAGGGATAAATTGAGTTTAACTCTAAGGTTTGACTTGGAAGGGTAAACACTGCTCTAATTTCCTCTCCTCCTCTCCTCCTGCTATGATGAATTCTTGTCCAGGTCTTTAAATTGTCACCATTTGGAAAAACTCTGAGTATCAACAGTTAACTAGGAAATGTCTCTACTTTTTTCTCTACTTGTCACACTAGATCCCTTGTTTCTTCCTCCTCTGGACCATGGTCTTCTTTTTTTAAATTAAAAAAATAATTTAAGGTTTATTCATTTTTGAGAAAGAGAGAGACAGATAGAGTGTTAGTGGGTTAGAGGCAGAGAGAGGGAAGCACAGAATTTGAAGCAGGTTGCATGCTATCAGCATAGAGCCTGATGCAGGGTTTGAACCCACAAACCACAAGATCATGACCTGAGCCGAAGTTGTATGCTTAACTGACTGAGCCACCCAGGCACCCCTGGACCATGGTCTTCTTAACATCAGTGCTTCACTCTACCGAAGGGAAAGAAGTCTCCAGAGTCCTGCTGTAGCTCAGTCCTCTCACCAGTTGGGCACAGTAAGAGGTGCTCAAGGTCAACAGCCTCTGAGAGCAGATTCTTCCTTAAGGAGCCTCTACTCAGTCTAATGTAGAAATATTCACAATTTTAGTACAGCCCACATCCCTTCTCTTGCTTCCTGAGGGAGGGGTTGTGGGTCCAGTATCAGAGCAAAGAATCAGGTTCCTTTTCCTCAGTCATTCAATGTCAGCTCCCCTGCCTTTGCTGAGGGATGCCTTTGAGAATCCATCTCCCAGCCAAACAGCAAGTGTGTTTTAAAAGCTTCTAAAGTTCAGTTTGTGGCTGATTGCTCTTGCTCTTCTGGGTGAGAGGAGCTGACATTTTAAAAGAGATAATTACAGAGAGAGTCAGGGAGCGAATAAAAGGGAGGCAGCATAAAAGACGCCAGAGCCAATGACACCGTCCTTAGTAGATGTGGGTCTCCATTGGAGCCTGAAATGGTGCCCTGTTCCTGCCGGTAAAAAAGAAATTTCTTACACACTGGAAGTACTCTTCCTTCCAGAAATAAGTATCTGAGAATGGGATGTATCCAGCCTGGCTCACTGGGAAGAAGACTATGGCAAACACTGACGGTTGTCTTTCTATTCATGGCAAGAATTGCAAAGTGTCAGAGATTTTACCCAATTTATAAACTAACAGCTTAGTCTCCCATAGTTTCCTGTGTGCTGGCAGAAGACAGAAGTCTCCTGGGTCAGAGACAAAAGATGTTATTATTCACAGCACAGCAAGCAGTATGCACATCGGGCCCCACCCTGTTCTCTCTTGCTCCCCAAGTTGCATGGGGGCATGTGGAGCAGCCCACAGGGATGCGGTACATGCAGTGAGTTCCTGTCATAGCTGAAGAACCTGAATGTAAGAAACCTTATTCTTTTAAAGGGGCTGCTAGCAATCTAACTCATTTTTTTTGCCCTCAGGAGAGACATTAGCTTCATTATCCTGGTGAAGAAACAAATCCACCTCTGTCTTCCAAGACTGTTTGCCATCCACACATCCTTAGAAAGGTACGAAGAAAGCTTTTAATGCCTCTTGCTCAGAAGACAAGCGGCCATGAGGGACACCCATGGAGAATGTTCCTCCAATAAATAGCCACAACTCCCTTTTCTAATTTTGTCCACGAATCTCTCTACTCACATAGAATCTTATGCTTCAGCTATGGATGCCCCTCCCCAGACCCAGAACGTGAATCTGGATTTGTCTAAGTCAAATACGGCAATTTCACCCTTTTTGACAGTATCCTGCTTAGGATGGGACATATCATTCCCTCCTGGCTAATAAGATATGAAGAGATCCTTTAGGGCTCTTTTGGGACACATTTCTTAGCTCATAAGAGAAGAGACAGACAGCCCCTTTATGCCCTTTGATCCTGGGTGGAAGTTGTGATTCCCAATGTTGCTGGAACCATCTTGGAAATCAGGAATGCTAGGGGGAAGAGGGAGGGAAACAGTAAACCAGGGTCTTTCGTGGTGTTGATCGGACCCTGTATTATTTCCAGCGTCACTCAACACTTTTCATGAGAGACATCCATTCTTTTTTAAGCCATTTTGATTACAGCGGAAAGCATGTTAACTGTTACAAGGAATGGTTTGGGAATCGGGAGATGCGACTTCTCATCACAGCTTTGCCTTTTCACCTTTTGGGCCTCAGTTTACTGATGTCTGAAATGAGGATCACATCTATAGCTTTCCCAGAGTTTCTGTGTCCAAAATGTGTTTGAAAACACTGAACTAATCTCTAAGATCCCTTCAAATGGCAACATGCTATGATCTAATTTGCAGGGGATTCGAAGAGAATGAATGAAATGAAATACAGCCAGTCTTAATGGTAATCTTAGATCTTGATTCCTTACAGGGAGAAAAGAGGTTATGTGAAAAGAGAAATGCACAAGGGGGCATGTTGGGTCATCGGAAATTACCTTTGAATCAATCTGGTTCCTGACTCTATCTGAGTGACTTAAAATGATAAATAGAGCAGACCCATGTTCAGCTCTTGGTCCAGCCTCTCATGGTCCAGGAGGCGGCACTCTTTACTCTCCTTGCAATTCAAAACACAGGTTTTCTTAAACAAATCATCTCCAGGCTTAATGTGCCGAGTGACAAATTTAAGAACTGACCAGAATAGTAGACTTTTTAGCTCTGAGCTCTCCCAGCAGGTGAGGTGACACTAAGACATTAGGTCAATTCAATATGGAACAGGTAAAGGGAAAGGACAAGGACAGGTACACACAGCGAGTTTGCTGAGAAGACTGACAAATGCTGTTGCAGTTTTGATGATGATTTGTTTCTTCCATCTTAAAATGAAGCTTAGGGGCTGATAGGATTATTCTGCATAAAATTCATTTGACCCGTACAACAAAACTGATAATAGGCAGAGCAGATATTTTAGCTTCGTTCTACAGTGGAGAATGTTTGGATATATTTTCTTCTTCTTTTTTTTAAAAAAAAGTTTATTTATTTATTTATTTAGAAAGAAAGTGTGCAAGTGCATGGGGAAGGGGAGGAACAGAGAGAGAGGGAGATAGAGAATCTCCGGCAGGCTTTGTGCTCAGTGCAGAGCCCAATGCGGGACTCCATTTCATGAACCTCAAGATTGTGACCTGAGCCAAAATCAAGAGTTGGTTGCTTAACCAGCTGGGCCACCCAGATGCCCCAAACATCATCTTCATCTTCATCTCCTTCTTCATCTCCTCCTCCTCCTCCTTCTCCTCCTCCTCCTCCTCCTTCTTCTTCTTCTTCTTCTTCTTCTCCCTCTTCCTCTTTCTTTCTTTCTTTCTTTCTTTCTTTCTTTCTTTCTTTCTGTCTCTCTCTCTCTCTCTCTCTCTCTCTTTCTTTCTGTCTTTCTATGAAGGAAGTGCTAAGTATACATTAAGAGACCAAAGAATTTATGTAACATGAGAGGGTCATGAGAAGAGGCTGGTAGACTGAAAATACAGTCACTTTGAGACCCAGCGAGATGAGGAAAAGAAGGAAGAAATAAAGTGAGTACCTGTGTTCTTATCTAAGGTCAGGTGCTCCAGCTCACCCTGGGTGCTACCCCATCCCTTCTTTTCTACTCAAGGACATCAGTCCACCACGTCTCCCCTCTCTTCCATAGCACCAATAATTTGTTCCTTGCTGGATCTCTCCACATGAACACGGTAACATGTCTCTAAACTTAACAGCCACCACTACCACAAGAATATTTCTCTTGACTCTATTTCTTATTTCTTTGCTTTCTTTAGTTGCCACATCCCTTGAAAGAACTTCCCATAGTCTCTGTATCTGCTTCTGCTCCTTTAGTCCGTCTTTAACCCAATCACATGAGGCTTTCTCTTCCACTACATCTGTACCTGCCCCAGGGCCTTAGCACTTAATGTTACCTTTGCTCAAATAACGCTGTGGTTGCGATTTTACCCTTATGCTTACATGTAATCATATTAGAAATTCCTTCCCTAAACCTTTTGTATTAAATAGCAAACCTCTCTCTCAGCTGCCTTCTCTCCTTTATCCTGATTTTTTTTTTTTTTTTTTTTTTTACTTATGTAGCACAAATTGTATCACCATCTGGCACAAAATATATGTGCTCCTGGCCTCACTGAAGCAGAGGCATTTTCCATTTTGTTCATTTTTGTTATATATATCCTCAGCACCCAGAACAATGCCTGCCACAGAGAAGGCACAATTTGTGAATAAATGAATGAATGAACAAAAACACTCCTACCAAGGAGACCAAATGATTATAATACAGATACTCCACACAAAGAAACCCACATATTTTCCTAAGGCATTTCATAATTTAGGAGACAGGCATATATAAGGAATGTCATCTGCTATTCCACAAGCAACCCTAAGAACACAAAGTAAGAATGTATGTTTTCTCAGACTGGAAACATGATACATTAGTTACACCTGTTTGAAACAAACTATGCTAACAGTTATTTCCAAATATAAGAACATTTGAGGATCAAAGGCTTATCCAGGATAAACTCAGCAGTGCAGTCAGAAGCATATTCCAAGGTTCCTGTCACAGAGATTCTCATTCAGTAAGTGGTGATAGGGCCGCAGAGTCTGCATTTTGTTAACGCCAGGGGGTCCCGATGCAGAGGGTCCTGGAATTCTACTTTGAAAACCACTAGGATCCCCAAGTTCTGTTCTGGTAGTGAGGTCCTAAGAATCAGAGTTTATTTCCTTGCCCACAAAGCAAGTATGTTCAAAACTGTATAATGAAGAGTTTCGCTTTGCTTAAAGAGAGGTCCAGACATTGCCCTTGGCTCTGGGAGAGCAAATCTAACCCCCCTGGAATGTTGTGTCTTTGTTGGCCTGAGAGTCATGCCAGATAGACCAACAGTATGGTGGAGGGTGGAGGCTTGGGTCACACAGTTCAAGCCTTGGAAGGGCTGGAAATGGAGGTGGGTCATGTGGGCGTTCAACCATTTCTACATACTGAAGCCTGAGTAAAGATCATGAACACCGAGGCTCTGCGGAGCTGTCCTAGTTGGTGTTCCCCATGCCTTCTGTCACAGTCAAGGCCAGGAAAGTGAGGTGTCTGTGACTCTGCAGGAGGAAGCACCCACTGTAGCTGGCCATCTGGTACTTTCCCTGGTCCCTGCCCTGTGTACTCCTTCTCGTGTGTAAGTCTAAGCTGTATGCTTTCCCTGTCATAACCACAGCCACAAGTACAGCACATCTCAGTGACTGTGGGGAGTCTTCTAGAAGTTGTTGAACTGAGTTTGGTTTTGACGACTCCCCGAACACGCCATGGGCGTCAGGGGTGTGTGCAAGCCCGCACAGGCTCTGGTCTTTCTACGTTTGCAGTTGGGCTCTCTGAAAAAACCAAACAACCACTGCAGTTTACAATTATGTGGCTGAATCCAATAACGTTAAGGCCTGAGGACTTTTGAGAATGGATTTGCCTTCACCTCCTAGAAAGGGAATGGAGTCTACCAGATGCTAACATGTAATCATAACTCAGCATAGAGACTTGGTTTTTCAACTATGCTGCACTATCTCTCTTATTGTACAGAAAATAAAAACATTTTTTAAATGTTTATTTATTTTGAGAGAGAGGAAGAAAGAACGTGAATGTGTGTGGGGGTAAGAAGGGGTAGAGAGAAGCAGAGAACCCCAATCAGGCTCCATGCTGTCAGCGTAGAGTCTGATGTGGAGGTCAATCTTATGAACCCTGAATCGAAATCAAGAGTCAGACTGAGCCACCCAGGCACCCTCTCCCAGTTTTTTAAAATAATAGTCTATTTTTTCTTTGTAATAGTCTTAGCTTGTGAATATAGAAATTTTTAGAGCCAAATATGCATATTCACACCCAAAAACTCGGTGTTAAACACATCTGAAAATGAACACTGGGAAGGAAAATTTATTTGAAGTCTTCTGGAAATTCTTCAAGGAAATGCCTGGAGCTTAAGAATCAATGTTATGAACTCTTTTTAAAACTTCTGGTTATCTTGATAACCTCTTGAGTATGAGAAATATTTCTCTTTATGTATTTTGGCCTTTAAGCTTTTTATTACGGTTAAAAAATAACTTCACAAACAAAGACATCCACAGAGAAAAGGAAGCAAAAAAGAGTTACCATTGGCCGTGCAAAAACAGAGAGTTGTCTTTAGAATGCAAAGCCTTTCTAATTTTAGTTTTCTCCATGCATTTAGCTGCCTTCTGAGAATAACTTCCTGAATATTAATGGACCTGTATGATTTAAAAAGGAACAAGACAAAAAAATCTTTCCAAAATGACATGAGGTGTCAATCAGGATCTGTCCTGGGGCACCTGGGTGGCTCAGTCGGTTGAGTGTCGGATGTCGGACTTTGGCTCAGGGCATGATCACACAGTTCATGGGTTTGAGTCCTGTGTCAGGCTCTGTGCTAACAGCTTGGAGCCTGGAGCCTGCTTTGGATTCTGTGTCTCCCTCTCTCTCTGCCCTGCCCCACTCATGCTCAGTCTCCCTGTGCAGACAGGTTTTAAATACCCTCATGTTTGGAACCAGTGGAGACTTGTGCTGGACAGAGTGCTTGATTTGGAAGAATACATAAAAGTCCCAGAGGGCGACTGTGTGCATAGAATGTTTGTGATAAAAGGAAATGTAGAAAATGCTCTTGAGAAACGTGAAATTGGACCCCTAAGGAGTCTCCAGAGATGGAGAGGAATGTGGATTTGAGGTGAGGATGGACATCAAAGTAGCTTTTCTCTTAACCACAGCCAGGTGGTGCGGCAAGAGGAGAAACGCTCCCTTGAAGGAAGTGTGCTTCAGTGAGACCAGGGGTAATTCATGAGGTTGGTTTCAGGTGATGTTACAGAGAGGAGGCTCATGGAGATACATGGCTTTGGAGAGTTTAAGGAGAATGGACAGTGGGAGGTGAGGTCTGAGGGAAATACGATCACATGCTGAAACAGCTAGAGCCGGAAAAATACTGGTAGGTGTTAATTTGGACCCAGCTGAAGCTTATCAGGAGACAATATACCAGTCAATTAATTAACTATATCCTCTAAGTGACTGAATGGTAGATGGCTATACTTATGAGAACACTGAGAATGAGGAAAAGCCAAACACATGATCCGAGGAGGAAAGAGCGAGGCTGTGGGAGAAGTCTGCTGGGGAGATCTAGGAATATGCCTCTTAGGAGTGGACGGACAAGGAGACAGCTGTTCTCTGGTTGCCATGGACTGAGTTTCAGCCCAGACTGGAGGTCTTGTCATGGGCACTATTTCTCTCTGCTTTGCAGCAAATTGTTTGCAAGCCAGCCTACCCTTTCAATGCCACATGGACATTTCAATGCCCCATGGACTTTGGACAAAACCTCTCTAGTAAGAAAAAAAAAAGTGCCAAATGAAGATTCGACATTCTGCGTGCCACAGATGCAGAATATAAAAAGAGATGTAGTCTGTTTTCTGTGACAACACCAGATGCATGTCAACTACGTTGTATTGCAGTATTGGGCAAAGAGTGGAGAAAAGGTAAACTATGGACAACAGAGACTTTACACAGGGATGCAGAGAGGTAGGAAGGAGGAGAACCACTTTCCATACAGCAAACTCTCTTAAAGTGTGAAAAACTTCTGTAAAAGTTTCTTTTTCCTTAGAATTGCTCCAAGAGGTTGCACAGCTGACCTAAATTATCCGGTTAGTTTTCTCTAGCTGTGATTACTTAAATTTGTTCATTATCTCCTATGTCGTAGGAATTACTACAAATGAGGAGTCTTAGGGTTGAATATTAAAAATACAGGATCTCAGGATCCCAGGGTTGAAATGTACCAGGATAAATGCTCCGTCAACATTGTAGAAGGGTTAAAACACCCTAAAATCATCTATTTCCATCTCCAAAAAATGACAAGTCATTCATGGTGTCCCTTATAATGGTGCCAACAAGTCTCTGCATTCTTGACCCAAGCATTGCTCTGGAAGTGAATGATGTTAAATAATGATAGTGATTCCTCCTGTGGTATGTTTCCTTTTCCTTTATTTCTCGTGATAATAGCTGAACACACAATTTTCCTGACTGTGCTACATGAATCAATATTTTGTCTCCCAAAAGATTGCACATATAAAACCTGTGAGGACTTTTTTTAGGGCCAGTTTACTTTTTTCATGATTTGCTGAACTGATGGAACATGGATTTTCTGTAGAAGAGTTCCATTGATTGAACAGTTGCAGGTAGGTTTGGGCTGCTGGCCAGCCTCTGCCTAAGACCCTCAATAAGGTGAGCAAGGTAAAAGTATGGAACAGCTTAGGGAGCAGGGTCACCCACCAGGAGACTGTTCTGCTGGGCACCTCCTGTGTGGCTTTCCCGAAAGAGGTCTTCCATTTTCATCACCGGGCCCTCCCTACTGCATGTAGTTTGTTCTTGTGTGGGATGGTGGCCTGAGAATTCATAGTAGGAAGCCAGTAGATCAGAAGGTCAGAAAATCTATCTTTTAAAAATTAAGCTAGGGGCACCTGGGTGGCTCAGTCAGTTAAGCATCTGGCTTTGACTCAGGTCATGATCTCACAGTTTGTGAGTTCGGGCCCCACACTGGGCTCTTTGTGGACAGCTCAAAGCCTGGAGCCTGCTTCAGATTCCGTGTCTCCCTCTCTCTCTGTTTCTCCCCTGCTCCTGCTCACACTCAGTCTCTCTCAAAAATAAACATTAAAAAATTTTTTAAAAAAATTAAGTCCAATAATAAAGGATCATTAATTAAATGAAGCACTTGGCAACTGAGACACTGTGCTTCCCAATCTCATTTTTAAAAAATTTTTTGTATAGTTAATTTATTTTTGAGACAGAGAGAGACAGAACATGTGTGGGGGAGGGTCAGAGAGAAAGGGAGACACAGAATCTGAAGACAGGCTCCAGGCTCTGAGCTGTCAGCACAGAGCCTGAAGCAGGCCTCGAACCCACAAATCGTGAGATCGTGACCTGAGCCGAAGTCAGACGCTCAACTGACTGAGTCACCCAGGTGCCCCTTCCAATCTTTTTATAACCCATGCTCCCATTTGTTGAGAGAACAATCTAATTCTCATCTCCAGACGCTGATGTCCCCAGATACGGGGGACTGATGGGAATAAAACGGATCCCTGAAGGTCTCAGATAAACGTCCTACTCCAACAACAATTTTTTTGTGTGCATTATATTCTGTAGGTTGTATAACAAAAATAATAGCTCTCTGGTTTTGTTTTGTTAATATAAAATAATGGTTTTTCCAAACTACACACGCTTTCTTAGAGATTCTGATATAGTCTCTGTCCACAGTTGAAAAAAAATCACTGTTGTGGAGTTAACAAAAACCAACAAAGCTGATATGCAATGTGCTTCTAAAATCTCATTACATGAAACAAATTGGTTGCAAATAGTATACACCATATGATCTTATTTTTGTAAAAAAGTATATATAAGTGCATAGAAAAATGTTTAGAAATGTGCACGCCAACAGAATATTGTTAAGTATATCAGAATATGAGACTATAGCTGATTTTTTATTTTTCCTGTTTCTCAGGATTAAAATTTTTTAAAATGTTTATTCATTTATTGAGAGAGAGAGAGAGAGAGAGAGAGTGAGCGAGCACACATGTGCAGAGTGGGGGAGGTGCAGAGAGAGAGGGAAACACAGAATCCAAAGCAGGCTCCAGTCAATACAAAACCCAACATGGGGCTCATACTCATGAACCTTGAGATCATGACCTGAGCTGAGGTCGGATGCTTAACTGACCGAACCACCCAGGCGCCCCTGGATTTTTACTTCACTCAACAATAAGCCAACACTATTTGTATAATTTTTAAAAATCTTATAATTTCCACTTCTTTTGCAAAGGTTGGTGATATTTTAAGTAACTCTATTCTATAATTTTAACAAGCGTTTAATCAGAGAGATTAATCAAAATGCAAAGAATGGATTTCATTTAAATACAGAAGATTAGTGGGAATTTAAAGCTGGACCAGAACATTCCTCCTAGTTTTTTACTGTTTTTAAGATATCTGAGAAGATTTAAAAAAAATAGGGAGAGAGTGGTCATACTCTACGATAATGTACTTTAGAACAAGGTATGATTTTTTTTTCTCTTAAAAATGGCTAAAAACAAGGGCATGCTATTTTTCAAAGTAAAATCCTCACAGGTCTGAAGTGCCAGCATGTTCCAATGTTTAAACTAATGTATACAGGAATCAGAATGCAAGAAGAGCATAATTCAGTGTTATAATTACACTTGACAGATATACACTGTTTCTATTATTCATTGGCTCTGGTTGTACTTACCCAGAAAGACCCTGCAGAATACTAAGTATCAACTACTCTTCAGGAGAAGTCATTTGGCATTCTCATCAGTTCTCATCACAGAAATCAAATTCAGAGATGCAGAAAACCAAATGTGATCATTTTAACACTATCTGCAAAGGCAAGTAAAATGAGTAATTTCCCAAGAGGCCTTAGGTCCAGCTAGCTTGCTTCTGTCAAGCTCTTAACACAGATATGTGGGTTAGATTGTTGCTCTAATGAAAAATGCCTTTTTAACTGGTCCCTGGGCTTTCGCTATATTCGTTTCAATTCCTCAAATGCTCCATGATCTTCTTCCTCTACTTGCTGTGCTATTTACTCTCTGGAAAGATGCTTCTATCTCATTTATTTGCCTGTTATCCTCCAAGGCAGATCAAGGCACCTTCTGGAACCTACCTCGATGTCTTTAGGCAAGGTTAAAGCTTAATCCTTTTCATTGCCATGGTACCTGTGGCAGAGACGGCTAACTTTTCACGAAAAGTTTCTTTTCTCCTTTCCCCAGTCACCCCTGTGAAGCTGCCAGGCCCCAAGAGATGTATTTTCCAGTTCCCGGAAATCTAGGTGGAGTCGTGTGACCCCTTACTACCCACAGAATGAGAGCAGGAGGGTATGGTCCTTCTTTACCCTCCCTTTCTCTGTCTGCCAGCTGGACTTAGAAACGCCAAGGCTCCAGGAGATGGTGGAGCTGAAACACAAAAGGAGTCGAGCTCATATCACGGTGTGGAAGGCCTTCATGGAGCAAGAGTACACATGTTAGACTGCCATACACTCGCTAAAACCTGGGCTTTTAGTCATTACAGCAGCTTAACTGAATCCCAAATATGAACATTTCTTATTCCTAAATCTCTTATTGATGAGATTTAAAAAATCATCCAAAGGGTCCTCTTCTCCATCAGACCACTGGAATTTTAAAGGGATGAATTATATTGTAATGATCTGATTATAGTTTCAACACCCATCTCTCTATCAGAACATTTTAACAGTTAAAAAATATAGTTTATAATATTATATTTGAATGAATTAGTGGAATTCTGTAATTGATAGAACTACGACATTAAAAGAATTTTAAAGTTTATTTTGAGAGAGACAGAGACAGTGTGAGCAGGGGAGGGCCAGAGGAAGAGGGAGGGAGAGAGAGAGAGAGACAGAGAGACAGAGACAGAGACAGAGAGACAGAAAAGCCCAAGCAGGCTTTGCACTGTCAGTGCAGAGCCTGACTCAGGGCTCAAACTCATGAAACCGTGAGATCATGACCTGAGGTGAAACCAAGAGTTGGATGCTTAACCGACTGAGCCACCTGGGTGCTCCTGAACTATGACATTTTAGAGCAAAGAGAAGGGCTAGGACCGCATGGGAGCCTAGACTGACTGGTATATGTGACTCTGAATGTCTGAGCCACCTCCTTTGCTAACCCAGACAAACCGAGTCCCAAGGAAAGGAGAGGCAGAACTGTGCTTTCCCTATCAGAAAGGCAAACAAACACTTCCTTCTTGAGATGTGTGTCAAGGACAAGCTTGACATTAAGAAATATGGGAAGTGATTTCCTTTGTCCTTCAACATGTTTGTTCTACATTGAATGGACTCCAGATCCCAGACCTCAAGCTGGTACATGAAGCTCTATTTTTTAGCTGCACTTAACAAACCACAAAAGTCTTTATGGTTAGCCATGGACTATGACTGCCATTTACGATTCTGTGTCTATTGGAAAGTATATTCCAAGGTTTTGAATAGCCAGCTCAGAAACTCCTATAACATAGCCCTCTGTAAGTCAGGAAGTACCTAAACTACTAATAAATAGGGGGAGGGGAAGGGAAGTGAAACAAGAATATTACAGAGATATGAATAAGTCTTCTTTTCCTAAATTGCCTGAGAAAAATATAGTTCAGCTAGTCCTATATTAGATTTCAAGTAAGCCTTTACGTTTCTCCTTCTCTCCTCCAAGTTCTTATCTTGAGCGCTATTAAAAGTTATCTTATGGGGTGCCTGGGTGGCTCAGTCAGTTAAGCGTCTGACTTTGGCTCAGGTCATGATCTCACAATTCGTGGGTTTGAGCCCCGCGTCGAGCTCTGTGTTGACAGCTAGCTCAGAGCCTGGAGCCTGTCTTCAGCTTCTGTGTCTCCCTCTCTTTCTGACCCTCCCCTGCTCATGCTGTCTCTCTTTCTCTCTCAAAAATAAATAAAACATTAAAAAAAATTATAATTTGAGCAAACTGTGTCTCTTCATTTGTGAAAAAATTGTTTTTGTAAGCTTTATCCAGTTGACATCTAGCTGGCCAGTGTTTTTGTCACCTGGTTTTAATTTAGGTGTTTGTCTGATGACTTGCAAAATTCTAGCATTGTTATGCTTATAGTTACCTTTGGCTCTTTGAGATATGTCTGGTTTTGAGCTATTTCAAGTAATCTTCCCCAGTCACTCACTATATTTAAATGAAGCTTTGCTCCCTGATTCTTTGTATCTTCATTTTTTTTACCCAGCTTTGAATTAATTGGTCCCAAGTGTCATCCTTAGTTGAATCAATTCGGCAGTGTTAGCTACATGAACTAACCGACATTGGCACCAACCTTTTCTTCTTGAAGCATTTGTTTCTATGAACATATAGAGCCTGTAGAGCTCCCACTGGCTTCTAAAATGGCAGAAGTAAGGTCTCTAATCTTATGATAATTCCACATTGCTATTTCAACTTTTCTCACCAATCCATGTATTTATTACTGAATAACAATAGTACATGCTTCCTCCCATCTCTTCCTCACACCAGAATGCATGAATTCAAGCTTCCTCCATCTCTTCTTCTCTTAGAATGCTGTCTTTACAGCTGGCCACCAGTAGGCTGATTCTAGTAGCTGGGTTTTCCAACACTTTAACATGCCATCTTTTTGAAAGGAACAATTTTGTGGCTCACCACAAATAGTAAATAATGCAGAGAACATTACAATCAGAGAAAGCAACATAGAAGAAAAATTCTATCAGAAAAATATCTCTATGAAACTATAATGTTCTTCTATGGTAATGACACATACTGTGTATTCTATTCAGACATGTAAGGACTCTCCTTAATGAGGACATCTATTTAATTTTCCAGGCAATGCACTGAATTCTCTCATAGAAATGTCAATATTTTTAGAAAAATGAAAGAATTCTATAATATGTATCTTCTGTATTTTAAGTCAAGATGCAGTAAAAAAATTAGTTGTGTGGGCAGGGTTTCAACTGGGGTAGATATTTCAGAACAGGGAAAGACATTGTGGGTCGTAAGAAAGTGTGGGTGACATCCAGGGAATGTCAGTAAACGGCAGGGGTGGGGGGGCTAAGATGAAGCACATGGCACTGTTGGAAAGGGGCAAAACTTGTATGGAAAGAAGACTGAAAAATTAGGTTAAAGCCTGGAATCATTGGCCAAGCTTAAATTTGAACTCTGCATAATAATGCATTGACAAACCATTATGGTCTGTAAGAAAAGGAATGACAGGGCAAATCTGTAGCTCTCTGTCCTCACAGGGAGGGCAGATGTCAGGAGGGAGGGAATGAAGTGAGGGAGAAAAATTATGAGGCTGTTTGAATCAAGAATCCAAGGTATTTTAGCTAAAGAAGCCATCATGGGAGATAAAAGGAGAAGCTTGAGAAGATTTCATTATCTTTGCATTTTTGTTACATTCATCTTTTTGTGACTAGTTGGAATTGATGCTTTCTCTGGAACAGTTCTAGTATGATGACATACCATCAGGAACGTCAGAATAACATTTCACTGTATTACAAATAGAGTGTTCTATCAAGATAAACAGTCTATGTAGTGTGGGGCATCAGTGAAACATTAAATATGACTTTGATCTTTCTAACCTGGATCATGAAGAAAATAGTGATGACATTAATTAAGATGGGGAACACAGGAGAGGGCTTTTGGATGAAGATGATGGATTTCGATTTTGACACAGTGAGCCTGAGGTACCTATGGGTGATTCTGATGGATGCTTAATTAGAATTTATAACTAAGGGTCCATGATTTTAGAAAATCTCTTAATTACATTTAGTGGAAGCACGTGTGTGGACTGGAATTTATTTGAAGCAGATATCTTTTGTTCTGATACAATCCTCCTCCCACCATCATGTCTAGGAGAATGGAGAACCATGGCATGGAAAGTTAAGATGCTGCTTCCTTATAAGCTTACTTAGGATGGGAGATGGCAAGTCACATGTGATGCTGATGGCTTCCAAAATGTTTGTAGGATTGCTGATGCTGGAAGACACCTTAAGATGGTCCAGTTTGCCCTTCTTTGACAAGTGAATATGATGAAGCCTGGGGCAATTAGTCTTGGGTTGGTCTGCCTAGGATCCTGGTATCTATTTCTGTTGTTGAAAAATTGTTTTATTAATTTTTTTTTGTATTTTAATCATTCCAGATTTTCTCATAGATTTTTTTCCTTTTCCATTAATGTATAATTTACATACAGTAAAATGTGCAAATCTTAAGTATTTAGTTGAGTAAATTTACACACACACACACACATATATAGTTATTCCTTGGATCAAGAGGTAGAACATTTCTACCACCATAGAAGGTTCCTTTGAGCCCCCTTCCAGTTAATACTCCCAATCCCGAGGAAAGCCACTATCTTTACTTCTCTCTCTGTGGATTACTTTGGCCTGTTTTTGAAGATCATATAAAAGAAATCAGTATATGTTGTAATGTACATGCAATGTAATGTCTGTGAGGGAATCCTATCTATTAACATTGACTTATTATTGTTCTAAAATGCCTTTAGCTTGACTTGGTAAAATAGTCTGGGGGCCAATACAGAGATTCTGAGCTCACAGGGGCCTGTAGTGAAGTCTGGAGGAGCGTGTGTTCTGGATCCCAGCTGATTTTCAGAGCAAAAGTTGAGTCCCAGAGGAGGGCAAGCTATCTCTTTGGGTGTGGCTGGAAGAATACTGCCCTCAGGTGTTCTGAGTCAAAGTTCCTAGTCAGAGGCGAAGGAACTGCTAGCCAAAAGATGGTTTTAACTTTAAAAGAAGAATCCCTCCCTGTACCAGGAAGTGTAAGCAGAGTGGGTTCACCATCTCCACTATGACCATGAGGGAGAAGAAAGGAAATGATGGGTGACGAAGATTAAATAGTATCCAGAAGGGCTGCTGTGTTGAGTGGGTTGGTCAGGAGAGCTGGGTGGTCTTCTAAAGAAGCCTCTGGAGTGTGGAGGAACACAGGCAGGACCACAGGGTCTCTAGAGAGAGGAGGCTCCATCTGGCCAGCTCTTTCTGGAAACATCCAAGTCAAGAGACATCTAAGGTAACGTGGGTCATTTTTCATATCAGGAGGATACACTTCTATAAAGTCTACTTTATAACTCTAGGGTACCTCTGCCACATATTCAAATAACTTCCCCTTCTGGGAGATTGGCAAAGAAATCTGAGTAAACTTAATCTGACTTTGTCATTCACCAATTATTTGCATATCTTCTAATACCTAAAATGCAAACAGCTAATACACTACATAGATTTAATTTAGCACTAATTTCATCTTTAAATTACATCTCTGAACTTTTTTCTTAGTCTATAATGGAAATTGAAAAACTTAATCAGAAGCTAGAGAAACTTTTTAAAATTAATAAAATTGCAATAATGTTGCTATTCAGGTTTTTAATTTTTGTTGAGGCTATAGTTTTCTTTCTTATGTATTTAAATGACCAAGTCATCATCATTCTCTAGGTCCCAAACCTTTCATACAAACTGAACTGACAGCTGGCCTTGTAAAATAATAGAATCACTAAAATTATTCCTAAATCTATACTGATAGCCTAGGTTGGCTTAGATAATTAAAAGAAAATGAACACAAATTAATACATTTTGTTTCATACTTGTTATTAATAAAAACTCACAATAAAAATAAAAGACAAACCCCATAAATAACATCCTGATGGCACAACAGTCCAGCTAAGTGGAATTAGACATTTTTCATGTTTATATAAGTGAAGCTCTTTTAATGTGAAAGTTGTTCCAAAAAATAAGTGGAAGATAAATTGCCATTAGTTTACTTCTTCTGATTCATCAGTTTCTATATATTGCAGAATATTTTCTCTCTGCATTTCTTGAACATGTGTATTGCAGAAGGTGGCATTTTGGAAAATGAAATTTTTTCCTTAATACCTTTTCCAGAGATTAGCAGGACTTTAGGCTGCTGCCTCCACATTTTTGTGGAGCTCTTCCTGCTAAATGCTAATACTTTCTCCAAGTCTTCCTGACCTCTGAAAAAGCTCAAACTTGGTCATCATGGAAGCTTGTGCTAAAGCATTATAACTATTTCTGCTTGCTTTTCCCGAATGTTTCCTAGTCAGTGAACACATCCTTCAAAAAATTTCCACCATGTCCTCTGAAATCTCTCCTACAATGTTAAGCAAAAATAAAAGCTTAATTTGTGACTGTGAGAGGTGATGGATGTTAACTAGGGCTCACTGTGGTGATCGTTTTGTAATGTAAAAATACTGAATCATTATGTTGTACACCTGCAGCTGATACAATGTTATATGTCAGTTATATATCAATTAAAAATGAAAAAACTCTCCATAGTCACTGTGTATCAGCAGACATTTCCAAAGATTCCTTCCTCTGAATGGAGCCCCCTTCAGAGAACCTAATGTGCAAACATCAGCACTAAAGCCTCTTTTCCCGGTGGGGCTGGGAAGGCACCTGGCTTTATTCTTTACTCCTCAGCACTTCTTTCATTCTATGGCACCAGAGTTCTTTGTTCAGCAGTGAGTTCCCCCTGTGACACGTGCTTACTCTCCCCGTGCTTCCTGTTGTCATCGTTTGAATCAGAACTGAAACATTTGGCTTACGGGCTCCGAGTCCCCTCGATCCGTTGCCATCACCGCTGGGGGCTTCAGCCGTGAGGCGGAGGACCAGCGAACCCTCTGGCCTCTCTGTTCCCTACCTTTCTCGACAGCCTTTTCATGCAGCCTAGAATCGCACTTGCATGGCCAGACTGTGCATCTCAGGCCTTCTTAGCACCTGAATTGCTTTCCTGTGAGATCTGGGATTCCAGCATCTCATCAGCCATCAGGTCTGTCCTGCTAACCTCTGGTGTATTCTTCGTCATCAGTTTCCAACACCAGCCCTTCAGTCGTGGTGATCTCCTTTCCTAGCTAGGCTTTTCATGGTTCTCTGTCTCATTTACTAGACAAACACCTGCCACATGCCAGGCAGCGTTCTGGCCCCGGAGATGCAATGGTACGGGGCTCTGTATGCCTCCATGCGTTGGTGTGTGACCCAGAGACACCTTTCTGATGTGTCCACACCATCTATTGTTTGCTGTTTCTTCCTTCGGCATCCTGAGCCGGAAATGTTCTATCCCATTCCTTTGGAGGCTCAGTTAAAGTGATATAATCTCGAAAGGACCCTTTCTTATTCTCCAGTTGGATGTAACTGTTGTTGCATCTGGGCAACCTGCACTATTACCACTTGTGCCTCTAATACTTATTTCATTTAATCCAAAATATTGTTTTATATGCTTGCTAGTCTCCCCGCTAGATTGTGTGTGCCTCTGGGAGGGGGTGGTGTCTTATTCTTCTTGAGCTCCTCTTTGGCACATGAAGAGTAGGCACTCGATAAATATTGGCTGGAATATCTAGACCGCCATATATTTAGAATTGGATCTGAGACTTGCCAACATATCTCTGCTGCTTGTGTCAAACTTCATACTTTTTAGCAATGCCACATGCTCAGAGTTCCCACACACCTGTCACGTTCCATGTTTCTACACCTTTGTCTATGCTTCTGTGAGCACTGTACTCTCCTCCTAGAATTCTTTCCCCTACTTCTTCATCTAGCTAACGTCTCTGCCTGCTCTGACCTAACTCAGACATCACCTCATCTTCCTCTTCATTTCCAGGAAGGGTTGTGTACCTCTCCTCTGGATGTATAGAGTATCTTAAGGCTATCATTGTAATTTGCTGTATTTTAATGATCACAAGCACAAAATCTGGAATCAGATGTGTGAACTGTGTGCCCCAGTTTCCTTTCCATTTCTGTAAAATGTGGATAAAACTTGTTGTAAAGCCTAAAACTTTTAATATCTATAAAAGCCTTAGAACAGTGTCTGGCACTTAAGAAACTTTCAACAAAGGTCATATTGCTTTGCTGTTATTAATGTGTTTGTCTCCCTCACCAGGTGAGGATGTTGGGCTCCCTTGTCTTCACCGTAGACTCTGCAGGGTCCACCCACTGCCTCTGACCTGGCAGGTGATCAGTTCTTGGTGGCCTGACGATGCAACCATGGTCATGGTCACTATCTTAGCCAGAAAAGGGATCTAGACAAGTCAAGTAGCTTCCCAGGGGTAACTTTGAAAAAAATACATGGATATTTCCATGGCTGTTAGTGAATATTTTCAGAGCAATATTCCTCGGCCATCTAAAAAATACTAACCAACCAACTAACAAACAAAACAACAAACACAAAGTCATTTCTGATTCAGAAAGGGACAAATTACACATTTGTCCTGGGAAATCTCATTCCTGCTGAGGGCACCAAATACTTATTTCCTGAGGATTCTCTTAGTGATGATGACTCTCAAACTGTATTTCTGACTCCAACCTCTCTTTTGGGACCCAAACTTGTATATATAGTGCCCTTTAGATGTGTATACCTGGATAGATACTATTATATCCTGCAGACGTGCAAACTCAAAATATCCAAATGCAGTTTTCATTTTGCCCTTGAATGCTTTATTTCTTAGTAAAAGTGCTCCACATGTACAATCATCAGATCTGGAAACACCGATTTCATTCTAGAACCTTCCTTCCTACTTTAAGACATTTTGTTAAAATTGGTGGGACCTATCTCCTAAGGGTCTCTCACATCTCTACCCTTTTGTTGATGTCTCTCTTCTTATATTCAACCTGCCTCCATCTTAACATAGCCCCCCCCCACCCCCAATCATTTCACATCTGCCTTTCCATCTAATTTCTGGTGAATGCAAATTTGATTGTGTTATGCCCCTGCTCACCGTAACTGTCAGGGTCAAGTTAAGGCACATCTGCCCCGAGCCTGGAGCACATAGAGTGCTCTGCCATGCTGGCCCCTCTGGCTCCAGCTCTCTGTTCCCACACACAGGGTCCCTGATGTAGCCGTGCCCTTGTGAGTCCTTGGGTTCTGTCCCACATAACCTCACTCACTGGTGTACTCCTCTTCTTGCGTTTTCCTTCTTGAACCCCATTCATCCCCCCTCCCTGCCCCCCGCTCTTCACCTTACTGGTTCCTGCTCATCCATCAAAACTTAATTAAAGCATGACTCCCTGGAAATACTCCAGTCCTCCAGTCAGGAGCTCTCAGCCACTCATTGTGTTCTGGGAGCTGGTGAGATTTGGTGTTAACAGCAATGATTCTGGGACACACAAAAAAATGTCTAGGGTCAAGCACCAGCTCTGCCACTTCCTAGCTGTGGGACCTTGGCAACTTACTTGCCCCCATGCCTCAGTTTCCTCATCTGTAAGGTAGAAATGTTAACGACACTGCCAATTTCAAAGGTTCATTAGGAAAGTAAGTAAGATGATTTACCTAAAATCCATGGAAAAGTGCCTGAGACATAGTGAGTGAATTAAGTTGAGCCATTTTTATTAGTATTGTAACTACTGATTTACTTGTCTAATTTCCAAAACAAACAGAAAGAACTCTGATTTCCCTCTGAGGGAAAGAAACCATGCTTAATTTGACTATGTTCCCTTGGCACCTAGCACAGCATCTGGGACATTGTAGGTACTCAATAAACACCGAGTGAGTGAATAAATATAGAGAGTAAGTGAAATATAGTCTTAAAATTTTACCTGTAAAGTATGCTAATGAGTAACATCAGTCTAATTTTCTCATGTATGTTTTTTTACTTGCACAGTAAGATGTTGATGGTATCTCATTAACTTAGTGTAACTCATTCACTGTTCTTAGAGTCAAGAATCTTCTACCCCTAACAGGAGGGCACAATGTAGTTAATTAACAGAAATGTTATTCTGAAAGGCATGAACTGTGTAGGCATGAACTGTGACAAAATTCCTTGGAGACACAAACAGAGAAACAAAATTTGAATTCCTATCAGAAAGCTCACCAAGCTTTCAGAAAGGGATCAGAAAGCTTACCAAGTTAAATGGGGGAAAAACAGCAGAGAAAGTATTTGAAAGAGTGACTTCAGGAACCATCTTTCCTGAGCTTCTTCAGGCAGCCAGCCATTGCCTGGGACAATTAGGTTTGCAGAGCCCCTAATCGGGCAAGGAAGAGACTTGTCTGGGAGAATGCTCCACCTCCACCCACTGCCCCATGCATCCTGCAGAGAACAGTCTGGAGCGATGTGATAAATGGGGCAACAGCGAGCCTCCACATTGTTTTTTTTTTTTCCCATGTTCTTCATGAAAGCATCGCTTCTTGTTTGCTTTGAAGCAGTTGTTTTCTCAAAAACAGAAACCTGTCTTTTTTCTCCCATAGATTCCTTTCCACCTCAATGGAGAGGCTCTATAGTGATGCGCATTGGGTATCTCTGCCATTGGGCAATCTTACTTCCACCCTTAGTAATTGCTAGAAGCTCTAACAAGAGTCCTCTAACAAGAGACCAGCCTCTAGTCTGAATGTCCCTACCCTTCCTTACTGCAAGGAAACACTAGTACTAAAAAGAATTTTATCGCAAAATGAGGCTATAATTCACCCTTTCCCACAGTCTCCATATTGTGGAAAGACTGGGGTAACTTTGAGAACATCTCTAGATTTTTCATCCTTAGAACTAAATGAAATTCTACTATGCGTTTGCTAAATAGAAACACTGTCTGTACTTCGTCTTCTCTTCTTTTCAACCCAGGCGCAGGCTTACAAAACATGGGGATGCAAAACAAGGACGAGGTGAATCTAAGTCTTTCTACAGAAGCGTACAGAATTCCTCAAATAGGGATTGTCAATTTTCTCTTTTGCCATGAGGTATTTCTAAAATACAATCCAACTGATGTGGAAGTCGGAAAATAGTTTGATCCCATTAATTTTCACTGTGAAAAGTGAAACATCCCTTTAAAATAATTGTAAGAGAGGACGATTATTTACTATTTAAAAAGACTTTATTTATATAATCTTTACATCCAATGTGGGATTTGAACCTATAATCCTAAGATCAAGAGTTGCATGCTCTACTGAGTCAGCCATGTGCCTCTGACTATTTATTTACTTTTTAATTCCAGGGCTAGAATATTCTCAGTCTTCTCTTTCCATCAGATCTGGCTCAGATTAGATTTATAATGAACATCTTGAGGAATATGATACTGACACCTTCTAGATGTCGAAGTAAATACTTCATGAGTATCCATATTCTATTATCATAATGGCCCCACAAACTACCACCCCCTTTTTACAGATCAGGAAATTGTGATTCAAAGAGATGAAGTCAGTTATCCAAGGACTTGGATTTTGACCCGAGAATAAGAACTCCAAAGTCTGCTAATCACGGCCCACTATTTTACAAAAATAATCCCATAGGGTTACAGCAGAAAAACGTTGCCTGAGATTCCATTTTTAAAAGACCACATTGGCAAACCATGAGAAACTCTTGAATGCTGAAAACAAACTGAGGGCTGATGGGGGTGGGAGAGAGGGGAAGGGGGGTGATGGGCATGGAGGAAGGCATTTGTGGGGATGAGCGCTGGGTGTTATATGGAAACCAACTTGAAAATAAACTATTAAAAAAGAGAGACCACATTGCATAATTACAACCACAGAAAGAGAGAAGAAATATTCCATCAGATATTTCTGGGGAATGGGTTTGGGATGATTCTCAGACCAGACCCAGTAACACAGGGACTCAGATAAAGGAAACAGACTAGGAGAAAGGAGACTTTTTGATGTGGGGAGGGGCACCAAGATTGTGTGGAGGGATCAAGGGGCTTTGACTTGTGTACCTGTTCTGGTCATGTCTGTCATTTGTGCTGATACTTTCTTGGTCTGAACTGGCAAGAGAGCTAGGTGTATGTCAATATTCCCCCAACCTAGAAGTTTGTGGACTGTAGATTCCAGAAGCCAAATTTCTGCCCCAAGGATAATAGGGCCCTGGAGTAATGAGAACTGCCCTTCTCACATCCAGTGAACCCCTACCTTCCACAGATGGCATTCCTCAGGCCACATGACCTTGTGAGGGTCTTTGGGATTCAAGGCAAGCTGGGCTGAGCTAGGCAGTATCTGCTCTTGCTCTGATGAGGTTCGTTTCTGTACTCCTAGCTAAATAAACTCACAACTGAAACCTTTGGAGGGTGTGTGGGTTTGGGGCTTCTGCTAGAAAGCTTCCAACTCAAAGTTTCTTTGTGTGACACAATCCTGTGTCTACGCTACTTCCTTAACTCATACAGATGTTCATTTTTATTATCTCTCTTTTCCGTATTGTATTATTTCTCCCAGTATCTTATTTCTTACTCCTGGTCGCTTTATACAATCCTCTGTCTCTTCTTAACCCTGTCTCTTTGGAAAAGAAACAGACACCTAAAGAAACTTTGAATATGTACTCTTCCCCGTTTTATGAGAACAATTTATTCTCTCATCTTCTTCCTTGAGTAGCACTGCTTGGGAATCTCTTAATGTGTCTGCTTCCTGGGGGCAATCCAAGGGGAGGGGGCAAGGTCTTTCTCACGATTGTGTAGCTACCTTCCAGCATCATCTCTGGAACAAAGAAAGCCACTGATGTTTGGATCCAATCAGATTACAGAATCAGGGTTAGGACTGAAGTGACAAGAGAGGAGGCCATTCGAGAGTTGACAGTTTATACTCACATTTCAGTTCCAGTTTGATAAAATCTGTGTTGCCCAAGTTTTCAAGAAACACTCCTCTGGGGATTAATGTTTTGAAGTAGAAAGAAATGTCAGCGCTGGTCTCCCCTTGGAAAGTGGAGAAGTGCAGGTAGGATGATGGATTCGGGAAAGAGGCAGCATTCCAATAATTCCCTATGGAAGGAAAAAACAAAACAAAACAAAACAGGGTAATGTATACCTTGATCACAGGAGTAACAGAAAACGTAGCCATTTCTTAAGTTTTAATAAATTTCCATTGGCAATTTAATAAATTTCCATTGGCAATAGCCCTTGGCAATAGTTCATCCTGCTGAACATCACGGCAGAAAATTCCCACAGACTAATTTTCAACCTTCTGAAAGTTCTATGCATGTGTGTAAGAACACGTACTCATGACTGATAGCTCTCCTACTAAGAGCAGCCTTGGAGGGGCTTTAGGGGGTAAATGCCAATAAAGGGAAAAATGGAGAGCAGCCCCTGGCACCACCAGGTGGGGGTTGGGGGTAATGTTTTGAACTTGTGTATACATACTGGTGGCTTGGGTTTGGTGCAAGAAGCATCTGGGCTAGACTTAGAGGGACAGAATAGGAATGGGGTCTTTGGTGTTCTGCTCTTACTTCTCATCCACCTTTGTCCTTGAATAACCAGCTCCTGCTCAGACATTGGGTTCAATGTGGGGGAGGCAGAGGCCAAGGAAAAGGCAAGAAGACCAGGCCAGTCATTTTCCCACTCTTCCCATTCCAAACTTCCAGAGGCTAGTTGAGGGAAGGGAATGTTTCCCCCTGCCAACCTCTTCCTTCCTGGGGACTCCAGGTGAGGAGGGTGAGGGGTGCTGAGCTGAGTCTACCTGAGGGCTCTCCATCAGCCTCTACCCTTGAACTCATGGTGAAGACAGGGTTGTACACCACTCCCTCATTGCTTGATAGTAGCAACTGACCCCAGGAGAAAAGCAGTTCACAGGACATAATAAAAACACCAAACTCCATGACTCACATTTCATTAGAACAGATAGAACAGAGAGAGAGAATGCAAGTGGGGGAGGTGCAGAAAGAGAGGGGGACAGAGGATCCAGAGTGGGTTCTGCACTGAGAGAGCGAGCCTGAGGTGGGGCTCAAACCCACGAACTGTGAGATCATGATGAGCCGAAGTTGGACACTCAACTGACTCAGCCACCTAGGCACCACATAAACCATAATTTTAAATTAAATATATAATGTTGTTATATTATGAGATATTAAAATTACCCTTTTATTTAAGTGATTTTATTTGTTTTCATTCATAGAGATGTCTAGGATAGAGTGACATCTAGATAAGTAAATGCCAATTTATAACCAGCAAGCGAGCCCAAAATATGTTTGTAAATGTCTTCATTAACATAAAATGGTGGTGATGGTTGAATCTATTATTTAAGGGGTCCCAAAAGTATTAGTGCAGTTTTGAGCTTTTATTTTTAATGGCCATATCACAACTTTCAGCAGGAGAAAAAAATAGGCTAGTTTCCTCTTGAGAAAGAAGAATATGGTATGCTATTGGTTAGAATGATACACGAAAAGAAAGAATCTTAATTACTGTGTAAGTTACAATCATCTGAGGGCTGAATCCTCTTCCTGGCTCAAGATGTGGCTGAATATCTCCTGAGAGGACTTTGGGGGCTCACCTTTCCCCAGCAGAATGAGAATGAAAGTCTCACAAGGTAAAACTTAAATCAAACTAGAAGTTGCAGCCCACCCACCAAGGAGAGTTCTAGAAGGAATGAAGCCTTGTCCCCAGAGCCAGCAGGATTTGGCTCATCCTAATTGGGTGAGAGTCCTATAACAACAAAGGGGCCCCAAGGATCAGAGTCCTCAGCCATGCTTCAGTCTGAGGCAAGGCAATTCTGTCTCTTTAGGCTGAATCCCCAGGACGTGAATGTAATTAACATTTTAAAGTTTCATTCCAATCAAGTGCATTCCCATTTTCTGAGGTGGTGATGTATTAACAGAAGGGCAGTTGTCTGAAATGATTCTAGAAAAAGGAGAGCTAAAAGTAAAACATGTCAGTATTTATTTGAGGTCCAGCACTGGTTACTTAGACAGAAATATCCCTAGAGAGGAGAAGGGCAGTTCAATCAGTTATTCCAGCTTGATGAAAGGTCCGCACAGACCACAATTCCATTTGTTCTAATTCTATGCTCACTAAGCAACTTCGAACTAATTTGGCCTTTTGAATCGACATATTCACAGGGAAATAGAGCCTACTGCAATCGGTGGTTACCAGTCATCCTTCTGGAAATGTCTGGGTTATCACATGATATCTTTTGGAGTTGTCACTTGTATGCACCAAGTGTCTGTCTGGATGAACTAAGTACAGATTCTTGACCAGCTATAGTGAGGACTTTCTGGGGACCTGACTCGTGGTCAGAGTGGAGCTGTCCACCCAGGAGGTGCTGAAGGAGAGCCATAAGGCACAAGCAGAAGACATTAGAAATTCTATTTATTTTTTAAAACCCATCCCTGAAAAGATCTATTTTAGTCATACTTTATTTTTTTTAATTTTTAAACATTTATTCGTTTTTTTCCCTTAATGCTTTATTTATTTCTGAGAGAGAGAGAGACAGTGTGAGCAGGGGAGGGTCAGAGAGAGAGGGAGACACAGAATCCAAAACAGGCTCCAGGCTCTGAGCTGGCAGTCAGCACAGAGCCCGATGCTGGGCCCGAACCCATGAACTGTGAGACTGTGACCGGAGCCAAAGTCGGAAGCCTAACCGACTGAGCCACCCAGGTGCCCCTACATTTATTCATTTTTGAGGGACAGAGAGAGACAGGGGAGGAGCAGAGGGAGAGGCACAGAATCTGAAGAAGGCTCCAGGCTCTGAGCTGTCAGCACAGAACCCGACGTGGGGCTCGAAGTCATGAACCATGAGAGCATGACCATAGCCAAAGTCGGATGCTCAGCTGATGGAGCCACCCAGGTGCCCCCAGTCATACTTTATAATGTACATAATATATGAATACAGTGGTACATGATAGAATTGCTAAGTAAAGATGTTTACAGACACGCGGGCATGAAAATTTTCATGAGCAGTGTAGACAATGAGAAAGTTTGGGTGCGGCTTCTTCAGACCCTGATGAACTAACTTCTGTGAGGCCTGTTCTGATGAGTCTGTTGTCCAGTCTCTGGGATTTTTGGTTACAACGAAATAACATGAGTGTTTTTCTTTTCAGTTTTTCTAGTGTTCATTGTGCTTCATGATGCAAGGAGCCTGTAGCATTATTATTGTTTATATTATTCCCAGCTGGCCATAAGCTCCTTGAAAGCCAGGAGAAAACCATCTCTTTATCTCTGTAACCTTTGGCCCCCGAATATAGTAAGTACTCAATAAATAATTATTAAATCAGTGAGTAAATGAATAGCCTCCCTCTCAGTTATATCCAATTCCAATCCACATGCAAAGTCCTCATGGGACAAGATCTACTTTACGGTAACATGAGCACTGAAGATACTAACTAAACATAAATAAAAGCTGATGCTGCTTTAGCAGCTCCTGATAACAGGATACTGCCTCCTTAGCACACCATAATTGTTCTTATCTTGATTTCTTGATTTTCTTGATTTCTGTTTTTTCCTACAGACAGACCTCACTGAACAATGCCATGCATTTGCAAGGCTGATGGTCTCCTAACCTTATTATTTAAAAATTTTTTAAATGTTTATTTTTTTGAGAGAGAAAGAGAGACAGAGTGCAAGCTGGGGAGAGAGAGAGAGAGAGAGAGAGAGAGGAGACACAGAATCCAAAGCAGGCTTCAGGCTCTCAGCTGTCAGCACAGAGCCCGATGCAGGGCTCGAACTCAGGAACCATAAGATTATGACCTGAGCTGAAGTTGGACGCTTAACCAATTGAGCCACCCAGGCATCCCCTAGCCTTAAGATTATTGAAATTGTTGCCATTTGTATTTGCTATCAAGTTCAGTGTTGTAGAGGATGAATGGACATTGGATGAGAATACCAAGTTGGAAATAAGAGATTTTGCTGTAGGGTAAGGACTGATGTCTCACTAGGTGTGGAGAGGCAAAAGGAAGCAAGGCTGGAAACTTGAAAGGAGACCGTGAGGCAGAACAGAAATAAATATCTGAGATAGGAGGGGCCAGTCAACAGCCACAGAATAACGGGGCAGGTAAAGGGGTCAGAGACCCAGCGGAGGACAGTCCAATAGTAATCAAAGGCAAGGCCAAATGGTGAGTGTGAGGTTGAAGACTCTACCAGCTGGAAAATGAGTCTATCATGTGAGAAACTTTTTGAATACATACTGGGCAAGGCCTGGGCTCATTTCCTGTGGCAGGAGAACCAGGGAGGTACCTCCAGCTAGTGCAGGAGAGTGAGGCTGGGGTAGCATACCAGGTCTTGTGGGCTTTCATCATCACTGCAAACCTCAGTGAATCATTAGCAGGAAATGCAGTGTCATATGTTCATCTAAATTCTTTTTTAAGGTTTATTATTAAAAACAATTTTTTAATGTCTATTTATTTTTTGATAGAGACAGAGACTGAGAGAGAGAGAGTATAAGCAGGGGAGGGGCAGAGAGAGAGGAAGACACAGAATCCAAAGCAAGCTCCAGGCTCCGAGCTATCAGCACAGAACCCGATGCAGGGCTCGAACTCACAGACCAAAACTAGATCATGACCTGAGCTGAAGTTGGATGCTCAATGACTGAGCCACCCAGGTGCCCCTCAAGATTTTTGTTTAATGCTTATTTTTGAGAGAGAGTGAGAGAGAGCGAGTGAGCGAGCAGGGGAGGGACAGAAAGGGAGACAGAGTCCGAAGTAGGCTTCAGGCTTTGAGATGTCAGTGTAGAGTCCAATGCAGGACTTGGACTCATGGACTGCCAGATCATGAACTGACCTGAAGTTGGATGCTCAACTGACTAAGCCACACAGGTGCCCCTCAAGATTTATTTTTAATGTTTATTTTATTTATTTTGAGAGAGCAAGAGAGAGTGAGCACATGAGTGGGGGAGGGATGAAAGGGAGAGGGAGAGAGACAATCCCGTGCAGGTTCTGCCCCATCAGTGCAGGAGTCCAATGTGGGGCTTAATTTCAGGAACCATGAGATCATGATCTGAGCTGAAATCAAGAGTTGGATGCTTAACCAACTGAGCCATCCAGGTGCCCTGTCCATCCAAATTCTTAACAGCCATTTACTTTAATCTCACCAATGTTTATTTGGTATGGGATACTGACTTCAAAATTGCTAAGGATATTTTCTGCTGGGCAGTGTTAAAGAACTGCAATTTAAAATGGGACTGGAGGATATAAAATAGAAAAATCTCACCCATGTGCTCTCAGGAAAATAAAACACAAGGACACACACACTGATTTCCCATAAATGTCTGGCTTACGGAAATCTGATCATGTTGGAATTTTCTTCCAATAGGGAATTGGTCAGGGGTTACCTCATAACAACCTTGGGAAATTTTTGCTTATGGTTTCCAGAGGCATGAACGAGAAATGACCCAGGTTGGTTGGTCTGTAAAAATCAGCTGAATTGTGCTTTTTTTTTTTTTTTTTCGTCTGACTGGACTGTTTTTGTCTGCTTGGGGAATTTTCAAAGCTGGCCTCTGTTTGTTTTTTATTTTAACATATCTAACTGAACTCTCTCCTGTCTCCATCCCATGCTCATAAATATAGCCTTACCCAAACTCTCAAAAGATGCCTGGAGGTTGCTACAGTCTGTGTGTCCCAAATTGCGATTCCTCTGCTATTCCTAAGTAAACTCCTTTTTTTGGACAATTTTGAGCTTGCCTCAGTTTATCTCTTTTTTTTAGGTCGACAGCAGCAGTTAGTTTTAAGCATAGGTTTAATTTCTCATGTTTTTAAGTTTATTTATTTATTTTGAGAGAGAGCGAAAAGGGGAAGGGCAGAGAGAGAGAGAGAGACAGACAGATAGACAGAGAGAAGAGGATCTTAAGCAGGCTCTGCACTGTCAGTGCAGATTTCAGGAACCACAAGATCATGCCCTGAACTTAAATCAAGATTTGGATGCCTAGCCAACTGAGCCACCTAGGTGTCCCAAGCCTAGTTTTAATTTCTGACCTTGGGTTACAGATACATAGTTTTAACAATCTAGTGGTGCTACAAGGGATAAAGCAAAATGCAACTGCCTGCTCCACCCTCCTATCCCAACCCAATTTCTTAGCAACAACTCCTACACTTAACTCTTTCAGTTATATCCCTGTATTTCTAAACTATGCATGTGTTGATATTTATTAATTTATGCATTTTAGATATACTTGATTGACCTTCCTGGGATGCGAGAGGAAGACTGAGCATTTTTAGAAGCTCATCTGACTATTCCCTTCCTCCAGATTCTCCCAAACTAGCAAACTCACAGATCTTGGGTTCTACTGAAATTCGATATTTACATTTTTAGGGCTCTGTATTATTCACTAATGAGCTGACTACTAAAATCTAATTATGGTTTCTTTTATTGGTATAATTTCTTTTGTTCCTCTGGAATCAGTGATTACCTATTTTTTCATTGGCTTAGTTTTCCTTGTATCTGTCCTAAATTCTCTCAGAATTCCTCAACACATCTGTAAAACTCTTCCCACATGGGTTCCCAACTTGACACACATCGGGTGATCTAGCAGCCCCCCTTTTGTCCCTCGGAGGCCCCCTCTATAGCCTCTGACTTCCTGTTGTCAGGCTGACTGGCTCTTCTCAGGGCTGACTCCTGGCTCTGGTCCTGGGACCTCTTTCTTGCCATTATTGCAGCCCATCCTTCTGCTACTCTTCACTATTAAATGCCCAAACCAGAACACCCCATGACTTTGGGTGAACCCTTTCTGGGTCTACAGCCTCATTTCCACAGGCACATTCTCCTATAGCTTTGTGAGAAAAGGACTGCAGGAGGCTGACTTTCTAAATCCTTGTTTTTCTGAAGAGTCCTTATTCTACTTTCACACTTGAGACACTCTAGAACATTATTCTGCCATGGAGTTATTAACGGCATTTCATCACTACCTTCGAGCTGTCTATGTTGCTACTGAGGAGGTTAATGCTCTCTGATGACTACATCGTGTATGTAACTGATGGGGTTCAGGACATGCTCCCCCAAATACAGCACCTTAGCATATTGAATATTTCCAGCTAAAGAAATGTAAGAAATGGCAGTTGCTGGAAAGACTCTCTAGGCTCCCCCTGAAGCAGGTCACAGACCCTCCTGTGAGGTGCCCCCCTTTCCCTGAGGAAAGGATCGCCCTCACCTCGAAAGGCAAAGGGATACTGAAGGGAATCAGAACAGCCTTGCTGAGTTTCCCTGTTTACTACTTAGCTCATATGTGGTCCCATCACGTCTCAGCTCCTGTTGGGTAGCACCGGCAGGGTTGAAGAAAGTGAGCTGGGGGTGTAACTGAGGCTGCACGGACTTCACCAGTCCTCTGTGAGCCTCACCGTCACCCGACCTCCCACCAACTCCCGTTCCAGAACCTGTTGGGAGTTTGCTTCTCTTCTGCTTTTTAACAGTCTGGGTTCAGATAAGGAAGCAACTGGACATGTGATACGCTGGAGAAGCTCCCGTGAGGGTGGTAGCAGCAGGAGCAGGGCGTGTGGAGGACGTGGAGTTGGGGGGCATAGTGGGGTGACAACAGGTGACCTCAGGGGGCGGCTCTGGTTTGTCATTTGGTGAAGGGTGCTGTGGGCTGTTCCACATGCAGGCTCCAGAATCAGGGTCTGGCTGTATCACCCACACCCGCTGGATGATTTGGGACAAGTTTCTTGGTCTTCCTCAATCTCAATTTCCTCATGCGTACAATGGAGTAACAATGGCACCTCTTTTATTGGGTGTTGAGAATCACAGAAGATAATCCACAAAATGCATTTAGCAGAGGGCTGAGCACAACATACGTGTTTGACATATGTTACTACTACTGTTAATTCTACCAACAGGACATAAACAACTATGACTCATGGCCTTGGTGTCACCTGCAGTCCCTGGGAGAGGAGGGGAAAGGAGCTTCCTTTCCTTAAAGAGCAAGTCAGCAAGCCCTGAGCACCCCCTGAGCCTTTCCTACTCCCTACCCCATGTGTGAATTCTTTAAGGGGCAGCAGCCAACCACCCCTAGCTACACTGACATAACCTCCAATTCTGACTTTTCCAGCCTGTTGGCTCATCTCAGACTCATACCCACGTCCGCCATCTGTCCTGTTCGCCTCTCACCCTTCCACTCCCTGCTCACTGGCTTTCAAACCTGTCCCCTCCCTGTTTCTTCGTCTTCTCAGTGACTTACAAAAAATTCCTTCAAGACACACAAATCGCAGTCACCTTGAGCCCTGGCGATGTGACATATGAGTTTTTAGAGCAGCCATTGAATAAAAATAGGAAGAACAAAGCAGTGGGGAGAAGGGATAAGATTGCACATGGGCTCTCCAGCTGCGGCTGTGGTTTGGTGAGGTCATGGCTGTGGGTGTGGTCTGGATGCCAATGGCTCCCAGGTCCAGCAATTTCCTCAGAGCCATCCAGTGGCCCAGTCCTGGGACCACACCAAGAAACACAGCCATATCTTTTCCTTTAAGTGGCAAGCACTTTCCAATGTGAATTCTAGCACAGAGGAGACTAATTACCCTGAAAATTTTCAGCGACCCAAAGGTTAGCAATGTGAGTATTTGAGTTATGCAGTGAGCCTTCTATTGTTTACCGTGGACTGGGTGCTATTGACAACAATAAGCCAGATGGCTTCATTTGCATGTAGATTTGAGTCTATTTGTAGAGGTGTCCTTATGGGTAGAAAAAAAGGACTTCCTTAATTAAACCATTTTGTACATTCTGGAAAGGTAAAAGTAGCTTTGCTCAGCTCCCAGCCTGATTTTATAGGGCAAGCCCAACCTCAAAATGAGGGGCTGCGAGGTAAAATGTTATTAGCTTGTCGAGTTTCACCCTCACCAGCAAACTTTTTCCATTGCTAAAACCCACAGGGCTTGGGGGAGGGGTCACCAATGTAAATTTTTCACCGTGTGTCTCTTTGCCATTTGGTTTCTTCGGGAAAGAATGGGGACGGGGTCCCACAGAGAAGAATATGATAACAAAACCCCAGAGGTCATGATGCTGAGAGTGTTTCCTGCATTGTTGCGAGCTGATCAATAGCCAGATTATGGGGGGATGTGATGAAACTGACATGTTTCTCATCAGCCGTGGAAACTCACATGTTGACTTGTCAGTGCTGCCTGTGAACGGAGTCGTACTAAAGAGGTAATTTTATTTTATTTTGTGTGCTGGGTGTGTACTAGGATTTCAAAACAATTTTTTTTAAATGTTTTATTTACTCTTGAGGGACAGAGCATGAGCAGGGAAGAGGCAGAGAGAGAGGGAGACACAGAATTCGAAGCAGGCTCTAGGCTCTGAGATGTCAGTTGACACAGAGCCTGACATGGGGTTTGAACCAATGCACAACGAGATCATGATCTGATCTGGAGTAGGATGCTTAACCGATGAGCCACCCAGGTGCCCCATGTACTCGGATATTTGGAGGTGGAGGCAGGTCTATAACTCTCGTCTCCACATTAGATCCCTCAAACTTTCCTTACTGGGGCCATTAGTTACACCTAATTAGTTATCCTTATTGTCATCTTAAGTATAATGGGATTCAAAGTCAAAATTATTAACCAGAAGTGGAGAAATGAATGACTAGGTGTGTAATGGAAATATCTGTGCTCTCTGATCTTCATTCAAATTTCTGTCTTGGGTAAACTCTAAAGGCTTCTGTGTGATGGATTCCAAAGAAGGGAATAGCAAGCCTGGATGTCTCACACCCTGGTGAGCAAAGTATCGGGGGAAGATATGTTTGCTTTAGCCGAAACAAGACTGTTGGAGGCTGGAGGACAGATTTATATCCACTACACACAGGTTGAAGTTAAAAATATTTAACAAGGAACGTAGTACACAGAAACAGCCATGGGAGGGCTGTTTGGGGGACTGTATAACTTTTAAATGCTGCATGTCAGTCCCAGGGATAAATCTGCTTTTCCTTCTTTTCCTGACCAATTTCACTCCCTTTCATGATTTCAAGCACTAACCATACATAGATCAGTGATTCTGAAATTTATGCATACAGTTAGATCACTACTATGAGTTTAACATTAACATATGGGTTTCTTACTAGACAGCTTTACTTTGACCTACAAGTACTTCAAACTCTAAATGACTGCAAGTGAACATATATTTCTTCCCAATTCGCTATTCCTGCAGTATTCTCCACTTGGAGCTGTTCCCACTCTACACTTAAGCCAGAAATGGGAGTCATTCCTTCATATCCAATCGACTACCAAGGCCTGAGAACCACACCTCTGAGATATCCAGCAGGTAGGTCCCCGCCTCAATTCCATCTGCTGCCAGGGTCAGGCCATCACCTCTTGCCTGGATGATGCATTGACTTTAGGCTCTGCTTCGTGTTGTTAAATTTTAAATCCAGTCCTTACAAAGCCAAAAGCAAGAGCTTTCCAAAATGCACAGCTGATGGTTTCTCTGTTATGAATAAAACCTGTCATGGTTCCGAATGCCAGTGGATGGAATACCTTGCAAACTCCTGGACACCGTGTATTAGGTGCAGACCTACTTCTTCATTCTCCTTTCTCCCGAGAACGTGTGCTTGGTAGCCCGCAGATGCCATGACTTCCCACCACCCCCACTGCTGTGGATGTACTCCATGCCTTTCTTTGCATGGTTTCCTCTTTCTGGATTATCCTTCTCTCCACCTTCCTCTTCCTGGTCCTCCCCACTCACATACTACCTCTGGCCTGGTTCCTTCTCCTCCTTTACGGCATACTTTCCCTGTGCTCCTGTGACATCTTGTATCTATCACTGCACTCAATTTACTGTATTATTAGAATTGCTTATACATGTTCCTCTCCTCTGCTAGGCTAGGAACTTCACAGAGCAGAGACTGTATTTTCTATTTCTTTCTACCTGTAATATCTAGCCTGACACACAGAAGCAAGTGTTCAATATGTGTTTCTTGAGTAAGTTAAAAGAAAAAAAGTCTTCTTAAAAAAGATCAGACTATAATCCCAGTATATATCAGGTATATCCCAGAATACCATTGATAATCCCACTCCCAGCTCTTACCATTCCTTGGTGACCATCTACAGAGCCCACCTTCTCTAGTTTCTGAATCGAAGAGTTATTTAGCCCATTTGGATGGAAGCTTTTTTTGGTTTGGCATTATTTACTTGCCCTTTTAGACACATTTAACAATTCCCTTCTTAGAGATCTCACATGCAGGCCCTCTTCAAAACCATGGGGTCCATGTACTCACGGTAGTTGACGATGGTTCTGAGGGCCGGCCCTGTGGGTGTCACTTCTGTCTTTACAATGTCTCCCTTCAGTGTCTCTTACCTGTTATTTTTTTTCTCTCTTGCTACGATTGTAATTCATGCCCCAATACCATTAAGCTCCCATTTTATCATCTGCCCCATTGTGGTGAAGAATGGTCATAGCACAAATGTAAAAGACTGCAATGTATTTAGCCACACTCAGCCACTGCGCAGAGAGGGAACGTTGTAATGTGAAGCCGCCCTTACATATTGATAGACTACAAACCCCCCAGAGCCCCCACATCCATAGAAAAACAGATTTTATATAAAATCCATTAGCTGGGTAAAATGTGGAAAAAGGTGCTCATTTCAGCAGAATGGTGGATGCAAACATTGGAAACTGCTCTACACGGCGGAGTAATGGATTGATATGAGTCATACAATTACATTACACAAATAAAAGTTTCCTTTTGGTGCTGCTTTCATTACAGGAAATAAAAAGATTCATACATCCTATTCACAGATACTGTCGTTTTCCTACTGAAAACTAACAGGGTCCTCCCACACCCCTCCCCATCCTTCTCATCCCCACTCCCCTCCCTGCCCTCCTCATCTCCAAGAGCCAGATTAGTAAAGAAGGAAAACAGCCCATGATACAACACTTGATCTTAGCCAAACGGCCGAGAAGCGATACAACCCATGATATAAAGAGGAGGTGGGAAATTGGATGCAAGCTTTTAGAACCTCAGTTTCTTTATTTGTAAGTTAGGAAAGTAATTCCTTTGTCACAGGATTGTTCTAATGATGTAAAAACAACAGCATCATACAGGAGCACTTCGAAACACCAAAGCACTATAAAAGGGCAAAAAAACCCTCTTCTGCCCTATATTTATTAATACTCCTAGAAAAAGAACAGATTTTTGTGTACGCAGGGGTGGGAGAGATGGCCTGGATTTATATAGAACGGACTGCAGTTTCCTAACAAACTCATAAATACTCGAGAAGAAGGGAATGCAGTCGAAAGCGAGTCTGAAAACAAATTCCAATCAGTGGCTAAGTGAAAATAATTTCCGAAGTAAAAATAAATAATGTATCAAAGCCGAAATAGATGCTCCGACTTTCAGGATAAAAAGAACACACTGAAGGCCCGTTGCACTAGCTGTGGCAATCCTTTGTGGACTCCGTTGCGGGAAGCTGGGTGCAGAGCCACAGTGTTGGCTGTGAACTCCCGCCCGCCCCCACCTCCCTGGGTAAGGATTGTGAAATGGGATTCAAGTTGGCTGCAAAGGACACCCTTTGGTGTCTGAGACTGTATGAGGCCAGCAGGAATTTTATTACGTCGTGTCACATTAATCACGACAAATGATTAAGTGTGTGCATCCTCTATGTTGATTTAGAACAGTTTTGCTTCACAGGAATCTGGGAATGAGTATGAGGGCCGGATGGACCCTGGGAGCGGTGACCGGCTGCTGAGATACCTGGAGGGCAGAGCGATTTCTCCAGAAGCTTCTCCGGGGGCAGCGGGACAGGTTTGCACCGAAGGAAGATGGACCATCACAACCGCAAATGCCAGGGCCTCACTGCACCCTTATTGAAGATACTGGGGGGTACACACCCGAATAAGGAAATACCGAATGGATTATTACAGCGAAATTCAATGATACCTGTCACTTTATAATTGGACTTGGTATGTTCGACTTTAAAATTTCAAGTTGTAAGGGCGCCTGCGTGGCTCAGTGGGTTGAGCATCCGACTTTTCAGGTCATGATCTCAGGGTTTGTGAGTTCGAGCCCTACCTGGCTGGGGTTCTGGGCTGTCAGGGCGGAGCCCGCTTGGGATCCTCTGTCCTCCCCCATCTCTGCCCCTCCCCCACTCATTCTCTTTCTCTCTCAAAATAAACATTAAAAAAAAAAAAAAGAAAAGAAAATGTCAAGTTGTACAATAGAGGTCTGGCCTCAGTCTTGCCTCTGAGGTTACTGAAAATAGAGACGGCCTGTCTGGAATGGAGCTGTTTGGGCATCTCAATATTTCTAAAAGTGAATTTAGAATACAACACAAAGTTACAGTTATAGCCCGAACCACCACTGCCCGGTGCGGTAGGTTATGCTAATTTGAAACCGAGTAGATGGTGCCATAATCTGGGTTTTGAAAGCAATTATTTCCAGCAGGCCTGCGGCTACCCAGAGCGCAGCGGCTTTGAAACATGTTGCATTCTGACCTTTTCTCAGTCTCAGGGGCTCCAAGGAAAAACAGGGGCTTTAAAATTCAGATCGGAAGGTACACAAACAAAGCAGTGAACGGATTCCGCTGGAACCAATCTCACATTTCACCTCGGCAAAACTTTATGGGAAGTTTATGGGGATTTATTGTTTCAAGAACAGAAGGACATTTACCTACAGATGCAGGGGAATAAATTTCAAGTACATTTAGTATTGGAGAATGGTCGCTTTATTGCTGATTTCAATCCACTTGACTTTCTCCTTAATCTTCCACCCTCTACCTCGAGTTGAACACCACACACACACACACACACACACACACACACACACACACACACACACACACACCTTTTCAGTTTGGAGCTTCAGTGTTTGGGAAAAATTTAAAGAGTTTCTAATAGCAAAAAAATAAAAACAACAACAAGAAAACAACCACAATGTGTAAATCTATTATGGTATATTAAACAAATATAATACAATGTGGCATGAACGGTAAAACATATCTATGCAGACTGTCGATTGTACATTGTTAAGTGACACAACAATTCTCAGACTAAAATTCATATGATGGCTCCATTTCATTAAAAAGTATATGTGCATGTTGTACACATGCCTGATACATATACATATATACACACACGAGTGTGTGTGTTTGTGTGCGTGTGTGTGTGTGTTCATTGAAGCACAGAGTAAAAGATAAAAGTCTAGAAGGATTCACATCAAACTTCAATACTAGTTACCTTTGTTGATGGTAATGGATGGGAGATTTGTACAAGGAAGGACTCAGCTGTGTGTGTGTGTGTGTGTGTGTATGTGTGTGTGTGTGTGTGTGTGTACAGAATGAAAGAGAAGAGGAAGCAGAAGCAGGGTCAAGAGTCCATGAAGGCTGCAGGAAAGAGAGTTTTCAGGAAGAACTTGGGACAGGGTTGAATATGCATGGAACATGATAGAGAATCATGGAGCAAGAGCATCGTGAGAGAGAATTTAACAATGTTGCATGCTGCGAATTAAATGGCTTTGCTGTTCCTTGTGAGTTGCGAATAAAGGTCAGGTTTTCTTTTTAAAATTATTATTACCTATGGTAAACGGACTGTTATTTTGAAAAGAAAGTCCATATTGGGACCAAGCAGATGAGGTGGCGGTTTGCAAAGGAGGCCTTAGCTTTAGCACTGGGTGACAGGTCTCTGGGTCCCACCATATAGTATTACTGTAGCCATGATGGGCAAAAGGGACATTCTCTCTCATCCTGAGAAAGGAGAGTTTTTCTGAGGCTCTGCCACTCACATGGAAGGCTCCCATGCCGCTGAGGCATTCCTAAACTATAAACCACTACAACGAACGAATCAACTGACCACTAACAATGATGCCATGAACCTTTCTCCTTCTAATGAACTCCCACTGGCCACGAGCACACTTTTCTTCACCAAGCCTTATTCTCTTAAGACTCTGGACTTCATAGAGTCATTCATATTTAGGAACAGTTAACTTCATTATGAATAGTTATTAACAGCAGCTAAAATCTATCCAACTGTGTTCCAAGCAATGTTTTAATTCTGGCATTTTCTCGATTAATCTTCACAACATCACTTGCAATTCTGGTAGTGTCTCCATTTTTCATGTGAGGAAATTGAGGCACAGAAATTTTGATGTGAACACTCAGAGTTTCAATTTGAACCCAGGTCTCATGGCTTCAATACAGCTTGCTCTAGAAGAAATACTGCCCGCTTTTTTTTTTTTTTAACAGAGTAATTCCCTTTTATTCCCCATCCACAGCCCTCAGGTTTTCTTATAAATTAAGTCTTAACCCTCCAAACAACCCCATAGGATTCTTATGCTGGGCTTTCCTGGCATGTGAAGGGAGCCTGAACATGCTACTGTATCTTTGTCTTCAAATTTCGGCAGAACGGTACCCAGAGAAGACTCTTCCATCAAGTCCAGGCATCCTGGGGAGAAGACCACCATGTTCCGCCTCATGTCTCTTCTGAGAACCTCCTATACATGATGTGTCTCCCTAGACTTCATAAAAGATCCAGCATCTAGGGACCTCATTATTTTGCCTCCATCTCTGATATCACTCTGTTCCACTCTCTCCATTGCTCAGTGCACTCCAGCTGCACCAGCCGTCTTTCTGTTCTTGGAGATATCAAGCTTGCTCCCATTTCAGGATTGGTTTCTTCCTGGAATGCTTCCTGCAAGTTCCAGCAGGATTGGCTTATCCTTATCACTCAGGATTCAGTCGCCTCCTCAGAGTCAGTGCCACCTTCTCGAAGAAATGGAAGATCCAGCCTCAAGTCATCCTCAGCCATTCCCCTTTGGTTTCATATCTATCTATCTTCTTTATTGACTGTCTTTCCTGAACCAGGATATAATGTCCATGCACACAAGTGTTTTTCTTGCTTCGTCTTTTCTTACGTTTCCGGCACCCAGACCTTGCCTGACACACAAGCAGGTGCTCAGGAGACACTGCTTAATGACTGAGATGCACCACCTAGGGTCCACCAGTGGGGGAGGGGAGCTGTGGGTCATGTAGTTGAACTGAGAAGGAAGCCTTCAAAAGATCAATCTCCATATGGAGATAGAATGGCTACTTGACCAAATCAAGCCTGTTATTACATTAGGCATGTGATAAACTCAGTAATATTTGTTGAAGTTATTTGGAAAGAGTGGGTTTAAAAATTCTCCTATGATAAAATACTAAAGGTACTTTTAAAATTAATTCTTCAAATGCCTTGTCAAAGTATTTGTGATTTTTTTTCAAAAGACATTGAATTGAGTTGAACTACTTATTCCTGGTTGCATCTGATACATGCAGAGATGGTCTGTAGCACTGAGGTGGGATGCTCACGTAAAAGAGGCCAGTTGTGTTAAACTGCCTGGAAGGCTTCAACTTCCTAATGTCCTACACTCATAAAAAAGTTGTCTCATAATGGGCCTGGCTGGATGAACGTCAGGTTAGAAGGGTCCGTTTTTCCTCATATGAATTGATGTTTGTGCTGTAATACCTCACAAAGCCATCTGTTGTGTTTCACAATTAGTCTTTAGTTTGCAACTGTATTCCCATATCCAGGAGCACGGACTTGGCCGGGAGAAGCCCTTCTCCAGCTCTGATATTTCCAAGTGGCTCTATATTAAAGCAGGTTTGGTGCTGAGCCAGACTCGTCCAATACCTCTTCTGCGGGCTGAGAGGCTCTCTTCTCCAGTTGGTTAATGATTATTGTAGTCCTATTAAGGGGACTCTAAGATCTTGATCTTCCTCAGGAATTTACTCTCAGGAACTTACTTATTCTCAGGAATAAAGTTTCTGCACCAATATTTAATGAGGATAAGTCCTTTACAGTTTTCCTTGCTTTCACAGCATAGGCTCATATTCAAACATGGAGAATTGCCCCATGGGATGAGCAAGGTGATGTTTGATGGAGGTTTCTTTTGTCTCTCCTGGTCCCCATCTCCCTAATGTGTCTCTACCTTCACCTTTCCCAATACTTCTTTCAGTTATCAATCAGCCAAACTTTCATCGTCTGGTGGGTGATAAAGTCTTAATGATTATTCACCCCTGTTTTTTAATTATTATTTTAATGAGAAGTTCCTGAAGATTGAAATGGCTTTAAGATCCAAACCAATTAATCTCTAATGGTATGATTTCAAGTATCAGAATAGGGTGGGGATAAATATTTCAATATCCATAGTCAATATTTATACTTATAATAATTCTCTCATAGTTGCCTTTCAGCCATGATCTATATTTTACTGCAAGCACACTCACATACGCACAGAAAATGTCCAGCTTAAGAATCTTGACAAGTGAGGGAATGATATTAGGATAACACTGTGGAACATAAACCATTCTAATTTTCTCCACTAACTAGAATCAGGTCATAATTTCTAAAGTGTATATGTGACAATGAATTTGGACAACGATGCTTTTCAGTAGAAAAAAAGTCAGTTTTTAGCTTGTGAAAAAGGAAGCATCCATGGAAAAGTGCTTCATAAAAATAACAGGGTGAACAGAACTCACCAGCCATGAAAAAAAAGTTAAAATATTTCATGACTTTTCCTTTTAACACAAAACTCCAAAATACTTTTCTTTGAAGAAAATGAATGGGAAATGTTCCTCCTGCTCTATTTCTCATGCTGGATAAACTATAAAGCATTCCATCATGTATTAATCAGAAAACTCAGAGCAGGAAGGCAGAAAAAAGTCACAGAAATAATTTAGAAAGTGAGATCCTAGACCCGATTAGTTTGCACAATGTCTCATAATTTTGGTAAGGATTATCTCCTATGAGTAAGATGTGTTCCCTTCAGATTACTTTTCCCAGGTGGTGCGCTTTTTTTTGGGCATTTCAAACTGATTTTCTATTCTTTTATAATCAATGGCTCACAGACTTTATTGTGCATTAGAATAATCTGCAGGGCTTGCTAAAAATGCAGCTTTCTGAGCCATCATCCCGGCTATGTGGAATATGCCCTTTTAAAAAGTTATTTATTTATTTTGAGAGAGAGAGAGAGAGAGCAAGCAGAGGAGAGGCAGAGAGAGAGAGAGAGGGAAAGAGAGAGGATCCCAAGTAAGCTCCACACTGTCAGCACAGAGCCCGACGTGGGGCTCAAACTCATGAACCGTGAGATCATGACCTGAGCCAAAATCAAGAGGAGGACGCTTAACCAACTGAGCCACCCAGGTGCCCCTGGAATCTGCCCTTTTAATGAGCACCTCTGCTGCTTCCAATGCAGATGATCTTTTCACAGAAGCTTTGGCAACACAGTTCTAGTTCTGGAGTCTAGGTACCTCTCCAATTGCTTATTAGCAGCCTGGCTAGTTTTGAACTACTGTTATTTTGAAGTCTGTGAAGGATAAACATGACATTTATTCCTGTTCCTGGTCCAGCCAGAGCAGAGGCTTTGTGCTGAGGACACAGGATAGTACCTTGCTCCCTCTTTGTGTTTCATTGAGCAGGAATGGCTTGGAAGCCACACAGACACAGGGGGCTCAGGTCTATCAGCTTTGATGCAGAAGGACACTACCTCCTTTGCCAGAGACATCTGTACCCTGACAGGCAAACTTGGCTTCTGTGTAGGTCTCTGGGAAAGACAGCACTTGAAGTTCAGTCCTTGATCCTGGGGGACCTTCAGACACTTGGTGTGCCATCTTTATTCTCAATTTCTTCTTAACTCAAGCTCACTTAGTGTAGGACGTTAGTCTCTCTGGTTCTCTTCCTACTACTTTACTCTCTTGGTCCACTCATTGGTTCTACTACCTCTGAACATCTCTTACATACTGTACCCCTGGCGGCACCACTCATGCCACTCTGTTCTCTCTTGTGTTCTCTGTGTGATTTCCATTGTCTCCCACTGATCATCTCCACCCATGTCTCCACACGGACCTCTGATCAGAGTTCCAGAGTCAAATGCCAACGCTCCAGCAGGGTGTGTCCATTTTTCTGGATTTACTACCAGAAGTTCAAAAGAGCAAGTATAAAACCAAAAACATCCCAAGACTGGCTCCTCTTGGGGTCCTCACGTTGAGGATATCACTGTTCATAGAGCCACTCAGCGTGAGGAAGTGTCAGGGTTTGTTCTGACATGCAAATATAAAACTCAATGCCAAATTTGATCAATGGCATCTCAACATGCTTCTCATGCCATCTCCGGTTGTCTTTTTGCATGGCTCTTGCCTCCCTGGCTCTGATATCTGCCCCTCGAAGTCACCCTCCACAAGGCCAACTGGACAGCTTTCTGAACAGACATAACTGGCAACTGTTCTGTCACAAAGGTTGCCAGCAGATTCAACCCCCTCAAACCATAATGACATTTCACTTCTGCTTTTCATCTTTTCTTCTTAGTCCTAGTTAACAGAAATGCCATTATTGGTAGAGATAATAATAATAATATATACTAACTAATATTTATTGACCATTTACTGGGTGACTCACAGTGCTGGGCACTTAGTACATATCATTCCACTTGAGTTTCCTAAATCCTAAAAGGTTGGTGCTGCCATTATTCCTCTCTGCAGGTGACACAGTTGAGAGACAGTGAGAGAGATAGAGATGAAATAACTTGCTCAAGTTCACTGGATGAATGAGGTGCTTCAGAGCGAGTCTGTCTGATTCCAAAGCCTGCATTCCTAATCATTTCCCTCAACTGCCTATTTCTGTCATGCTTAAAAAATTTGAGAGAGTATTCTTACTACACACATTTAAAATAATTTCTGTACTACCGTGGGTGGAAAACAGTGATGAGATTGAGGCAATCTGCCTATAATCTCTTACTCTGTTGTTTGGGGGCAAGGGGGGGAGTGTTGTCACTATGTTGCCCATAAAATAAACACACATAAGAGGACAAAACCCATGCCTTCAGCTTCCTAAATTCATGCCTTAACTGTTTTTGCACTCATGGTCTTTCAAATGAATTAGCTTTCAACAGCTGAGGAACTATGTTTACTTTCGTTTGTAAATAGACTGGTTAGTTAAGTGTTTTCCAAGAATGTTCCACAGAATACTACTTTCAGAATTCTGGAATGTTGAAAGCATATGGATTGTGCTACTTATTCAAACTCCATATATGTTATTAAAGAGCATCCCCATGTTTTATTACATATTAATAATGATACATTATTAACACATCCCCATGTATTATTACTTTGGAAATTATGATAAATGGAACAAATCACTATTTGAGGAGATGATGTGGAGGATGATCAATTAAACCCGTGATCTGTGCCATCGGGAGGCGGGCACATGGACCAAAGCTCGAGTTTTCTTTTTCTTTTTCTTTTTTTTTTAAATGAGACTGTGATGCTTTCTTCTTGGCCACGCTCTTTGTCTCTGTATATCCAATTGCTCACGTGCTCTTAACAGACCTTGGTAAGAGGTGCTGCCCCACCCCCGCTGCTGCTTTCGGATGCTCGTCTTGCCTAATGTTAACCAGGCATTTGTGGACACAGCATCCCAGCCTTACTAGATTATGTTTTCTTGAGTAATCGGAGAAAAAACATTCTGTAAGAACAAAAGCTTGGCACGTTCACAGTGAAGGACTATTTTTTTTTTTTAATTTTTCATGTTTTATTTATTTCTGAGAGAGAGAGAGAACATGAGCAGGGGAGGGTCAGAGAGAGAGGGACACACAGAATCCGAAACAGGCTTCAGGCTCTGAGCTAGCTGTCAGCACAGAGCCCAACGTGGGGCTCGAACTCACGAACCGTGAGATCATGACCCGAGCCGAAGTTGGATGCTTAACCGACTGAGCCACCCAGGCGCCCCCACAGTGAAGGACTTTTAAACATAGTAAAACGTGTTTGTGAGAGCTCCTTTCGGACTCAAAACCATGGGGTTGCGGCCCTCTCTCTGCTGCAACCCTCTCTTTCCTCCTGACGGCAGCAGCAGCTGGTGCACTCAACCTTCTCTTGAATCCAGAATGCAAGTGATTTGCAGCCTCAGTGGGGACCCACCTGCCTCTCCCCCTTCATCCATCCAAGCCAAGAGCAAAATATAATGAGTTCCTCCAGTTTTTCAGGAGGGCTTAAGAGCTCTCCTGGCTTGCTGTCCTTTTGGAATCAAGCCATTTGTGAAGATGGAAACACCTGATGCATATTTCGGTGTGGATTCATGCACCATTCACCAGACTGAACAGAAAATAAGACCTTTCCCCCGTCGAACACAATGTAACATCTGCTTTTGTTGGTCAACATTTAACCAAATGACTGTAAGAATCAGGAACGTGGTTCCTCAAGGAAATGAAGCAGATTGAGTCTTAAGACCCAGACCAGAGCCTCTGAGGCGTTTACTCTGCTTACCTTACCTGAGTGTCTGTTATTTGCCGTTAAACTGTTGGCAAACTGAGATATCTCCTGGGCCACTTTGGTGCTATTCACACATGTCTCTATCTCTCCTTCTTTCTGGGTCTGTGCTGGGAATTTCAGCAAATTAACCTCTTTCCCAATGATCATAAAATTTTCACTTTATGTCTGGGGAACCTGAGGGAAGTTGTCTGATCTGGACCCAGTGCCTCTAGGTCTGTCCTTTAAGTCTCTGCCATATTCATGTGCACCAACTCCCAACCAGATGAGGGGGGAGTCTTCATTCTCTCACTCCACTGCTGGGTTGGCTTGTGGTGTCACTGAAGTCACAGCCTAACCTGTGGAGACACTCACTGGGAACATCCTAGTACACACTGCTACATGGGATGTATTAAAATCACTCAGAATGAATACTAGAAATGGAAAAAAAGAATGAAGGAAAAGCTCTCTTCAATCTTTATGTTCTTCTCGTATTGTAAATCATGATTTCTTAGAAGCCAACAGTTCTATTTGTTGACTTTTTTTTTAACCAAAGAAAATAGCCTTTTTCTCATCCTGAGTTTGTCCCTATGCCTTCATTTCTCTCAATCATACATAAGTCAAATTGGGTAACTTCGTCCTTAAGTCTGTTACCTGTCAATTTTGAAAACTAGGATAAGAATATGATTCCAAAGGAAAGGTGTAAATTGTTAGGTGAGGGTATGAAGTAGTTGATTCGGACAAGTATAAAAACAATGTTAGATGAAGAGCATAGTTGATATTAATTCATTGGTGACTGAGAAAGTGAAATGCAAGAAGTATTTACTGTAATTGACAGATAAAAGGATACTGCCTGCTGCTGGAAATAAATCCACATTTCTTACGCATTCATGCACTCACACACACTGTGTGGGAAATTCTAAACTCAATTCTACGAAAGTGTATATGGTTTGGGATCTTTACAGAAGTGAGCATAAGAAATATTTCAGTGCATTTTGCCTATGCAGAAAGAATGAATGTCAAATATTCCAATGTAAAAAAAAGGTCTTAGTGGTCAATAAAACTACAGATTCTCAGAAAAACAGAGCATAGCAATACATAATCTTATTTAGAAAGATCACCATGAAGTTGGGGCGCCTGGGTGGCTTAGTCGGTTAAGCGTCCGACTTTCGCTTAGGGCATGATCTCACGGTTCGTGGGTTCGAGCCCCGCGTCGGGCTCTGTGCTGACTGCCAGCTCAGAGCCTGAAGCCTGTTTCAGTCTGTGACTCCCTCTCTCTGACCCTTCCCTGCTCACGCTGTCTCTCTCTCTCTCCTAGAAATAAATAAAACATTAAAAAATTAAAAAAAAAAAAAAAGAAAGATCACCATGAAGTTATGATGCTAAAACAACACCTATTTTCCATCTCTGTCTATATTAAGTGGGAGCCACAGTGGTATTTTCACCTATCTTTGATATTCCTGGTTACCCTTTGTCCCCAGAATTTGGACCTAGAGATTATTCTCTACTATTTTCTGCTACTTCTGGTAGGGATGCGGATGTATGTCTTGGAGCAGTGAAATGAAATAAAATAACACAGAACACATTGGACTGAGACTAGAACATGGTTGTTGTTGCCAGAATGCAAGTGTGGTTTTTGGAATGTTGGAGATAGTACCAAAATACTAAAAGGATGGAGTTAAGTTAGAGATTTCTGCTGGCCCACTTTTGATGAATTAGCATTGAGAGAAAGAGAGAGTGAGAGGGAAGAAGAAGAAGCAGGAGGAGGAGGAGAAGAAGGAGGAGGAGGAGGAGGAGGAGGAAGAGGAGGGAGATAGGAGGAAGAGGAAGAACATGAATTATGTATGATTGACTAAAATGAAGTTTAGTCTGTGAAAGGTCATTTGCTTATAGTTATACTTAGAAGAGAAAAGCCAACATAAGGCATATAAAAGATAGTTATAAGACAAAGAAGGGTAAACTATGGGGTATAGTCAATGGGGGGTTAAATATATGTGGGTATTTTTTTTCATCTGCTAATCATATTCCTGACTATAAATTATATAGTATATATCTACTAAGTAGTATAACAGGCACAAAACCAGTAAGCCAACTAACCATAAGAAAGGTACTTATAATGATATCAGAAAGGACCAACCAGTAGCTGGATTCACACATGAAAACTGGACTGAGAAACAAAGACTCACAATTCACTAACACCAGTGACTACTCTGCACAAAAAGAAATCAATAGTGACCTCAAAAACAATCATTTGAGCTAGTGTCCTGGGAAGGGGAACAACTCAGTGCATTATCTACTTACTAGCAGGCAATGCTTCCATATGACCCTAATAATCTCAATAAAACACTTTAAAAATTCCCAAGAAGATATTCTAACAGACCAGGTTAATACATCATAATAATGTGATGATATAATAGGTTTTGGGATGCAGGCCAAATCGTTTGTGAGGAAACATTATTGTAAAAATTAAACCAATTTGACATGTGTGGATTTAAATGAAGCTTCATCTGATGATCACCGGCTAGAATTTAAATCTTAGAACCAGGACCTGTGTCCTTACCAAGAGTCCATTGGTTCATAACCTAGGTTCTGCATTCTTGGCTACTCTGAAATGGTTGTATAGCATATAGTTGATATGTCAGGCATGTAACCCAAGAAAAGACTATAAAAAAAAAAAAAGGAATCAGGCTGAGGATAAAAGACATTTAAATTCAGTATTTTTCATATTTATAACTGGTTTTATACTCAAATTACTGATTGCCTTTGTATTTATAACAATTCTGGGAGAGTCTTGTATAATTTTAAGGTATTTAAAATATTTAGGAAAATTGAATACATCAGAATTTTTTTCAATTAAATGCTTAGAAATAATTAACTAAGGGGTGCCTGGGTGGCTCAGTCAGTTAACTGTCTCACTTCAGCTCAGGTCATGATCTCATGGTTCATGGGTTCGAGCTCCGTGTAGGGCTCTGTGCTGATAGTTCAGAGCCTGAAGCCTGCTTCAGATTCTGTGTCTCCCTCTCTCTCTGCCCCTCCCTTGCTTGTGCTCTGTCTCTCTCTGTATCTCAAAAATAAATAAATGTGAAATAAATAACAAAAAAGAGAAATACTTAATTAAATGTTTGTAATCAATGTATAAGTGTTGGGGAAATTTAATTTGTTATAGCTCTAATTTTTGGCTATTAGTTGTAGTAGTAAAGAGGTGATCTATGGATATTTGGGAAATGTTGATAATTTTGTTTAAAGATAAAAAAAGGACATTAGAGAAAGCACAAAGGAAAAGAAATGTTTCTTTCTAAAGAAATGCTATCAATTGAATGTCTGTGTCCCCCCCCTGCCTTGCCCCCCAATTCATATGTTAAATCTTAACATGTGGTGTGATGGTATATGGAGGTGGGGTCTTTGGGAGTCATTAGGTCATGAGGGTAGAATCCTCATGAATGAGTTTAATGCCCTTATAAGGGACCCCAGAGAGATCCCTTGCCTCTTCCACCATGTGAGGACACAGAGGCAGGTGCCATCTATGAAGTGTGCTGTCACCAGGCAGTGAATTGGCCAGCACCTTGATCTTGGACTTCCCAGACTCCAGAACTGTGAGAAATCAATGTCTGCTATTTATAAGGCACACATTCTGTGGCATTCTGCTACTGCAGCCTGAACAGACTAAGACAGAAAGGATCTTTATAAAATCCTTTGATATTAAAGTATCAGTTATCATGAAGACATACATTCATGTTCCTCAACAGACCAAATAATTGTGGTTAAGTGCTGGCTGGGCAAATGAAATGCCCTGAGACTGTTTTCTTCTCAACATGGCATCGGAAGGTTACTTCTGAACTAAATAAGACAACATTAATGATCTAACAGGGACAGATCCAGGTTCAGAGCTGGTATCCACAGAAAATAGAGGTGACAGTAGGCGTCTACTGAAAATTTAATGTGGTGAAATAACTTGATGGAAAAATGACAGGCGGTGTCATTTTACCATTTCCTTTCTTAAAAGGGTAATGAGAACAATGGATCTTGGACGTCTGTGATCTCCTTGCCTGAGTTAGCAGGTTAATGATTTCAAAGGGCCACATCCAATGGGTTTTTCAGAGGGGAAGGGGATAGAGGCTGGTGCTTTGACTTCAGGTGGGAATCGGCTGACTTCTTCAAGGATGTTGGTGTGATTACGCATACCTTGGGTGGTGTCAACGGGTATTCCCTTGATTTTGTGCAACTGTTTCCCAACTAGACTGTGCCCCTAAACCCTCCCTATCCATACAGATTCAGAGGAGTGACTAATGGGAGTTACAAGCATGTAACGAGGAGAGTAAGGGACCTTGTGATTCTCCTAGCCCACTTAAGCCTCTTCCTTGCACCACCAAATGCAACACCCCAAGATGACCGCTCTTGGAAGTCTTGCTAACCTTACTTGGTGGGGTTAACTAGATTTCATTTGATTTAGATACAACAACAAAAGAAACACTTCATGTAAACGTAAGAGGAAATATCTGGTAGGATTGTTCAAAACTTGATCACCTTCCTGTGATCGCTCTTCTCCATCACTCCAGTACATATATATTTTGCCATCGAAACCACACAAATTGCTCTGCTCATCCATGTGGGCCGGGCAGGTGGGCCTGTCTCCACTCAACCCCTGGCCCACCTACAGCACAAGAACACCCCCCCCCCACCCCACCCCCAGCTACAGTCTCTGCTCTGCCTTCATCTGCTTGGTCAGCCTCTGTGACTGGCCGCACTTGGTATTCATCTTCCCCATCACCACACCATGCCTGCTTCCCCATAACAGGGAGAGTACACTGAGTGTCTTCTATCCGGCAGCATAGACACATTTCAGGCATGGTAAACACAGATGTTATTCTATCCAGAACCTTTTTTTTTTTTTTTTAAAGAACAGGCATCATCTTAATCTTAGGAAATTCTAAAGAAAAATATTATATACATTCAAAACAACTGTCAAAAAATTTGACATTATGAAATGAATGGAAATTCGATTAAAAGGAAAAAAATCAGGGTAATAACTACAGTTTTTTCATTTTGGGAGTGAAAAAAACCCCACTGGTAATCTTTTAAAATTAGTTCAGAGATAGTACTTAGGATAGAGGGTTTAGTGAATTAGTAAAAATCATATTGTCTTTTTAAAAGAGATTTTTACAAGACTTTTTATCTTGCAAAATGAAAAGCTATTTTGAAAAGCACTGATGTTTAATAACCCAAGCTCTAGCCTTATAAAAACAGGAAAGTTCACATTTGGAGCTCAATCTTTAATAATCACCATTTTCCTCAGAAAATGTTCTTAGATCTGAGCAATAGCCACAGATAGGAACACATCTGACTTGCACTAAATTCTCACATCTCTATGTATTGATATAAAGTATCCAAAGAGAAATAGGTAGTATCCAGCAGCTTTAATTAGTTTTCCATATATGTAGCTTATAATCCAGTTTCACTTAGATTTTACAGTTACTAATGGCTGTTAAATATGAATTTAGTGTGTACTTGGGAACTTTAATTTATAGACATCTCCTCACAGAGAATACAAGCATCAACGCTATTTTCCTATTACTCAGAGTTTTGTCACTAGCCTGAAATTGACCAACTAAATGACTGTCTTGGGTAACACATAGCGCTGTAAAACCGAGCATTGACTTATTATGAAATAAACAATTTGAAGGATCATCTGGGTATTTAATACCAGGACTGGCTCGTTTTCCCATCACACTTGATAGAAGAGCCAGCCAAATCGTCTTAAATGGAACTTTATTAAACAAAACAATGTCATTTCCGTATAGGTTGCTTCTTCAAGCGAGTCTAGATCATTTATGAACATAATAAAAGCACTTCCCAGCCCTCTTCTCATGGTTTCTCCACGCAAGAGACTCAGATGAGTAAAATGTAAATGACCTATCATATCAAATTGTTATTGCTGTGAGTTAATGATATTAAACAAGTTAGGTAATTTTCATGCGACCTTCTTACATTGCAATGCCTGTCCCTTTTCTCTTTCCTCTAGCATTCCTCAAAAAGAGGAAGAAAGAAAGGAAAAGGAAGAACAGATAGTGATTTTAAAGAATCTTTGGGAAAGAATTATATTCAAGTTCTGAGAGCCACAGGAATCTGAAGATAAAAGCAAAGAAAAATGCTGGGGGCATCCGAAATGTGACATTCTGCACAGTCCCAGGGGCAGGGAGCCAAGCCTTTGCAGTTTCACTGCCAGGGAGTTTAATAGAAAGACCTGCTCTTTGATCACTGTGTGGGATCCTGTGTCTGGGAAGAGGAGGCCCCCTCTTCCGGCGCGGCCAAGGCCTCTGTAAAACTCTTGTGTGTTTCCACCAGGTGGCAGCAGCATATAAGGTTTGTATGCAAATAGGCCTCACGATTGAAAGTCATGAAGGCATTAAAGGAAAAATAAATGCTGCATCTTGTGAGAATTTATATCAAGAAACGCAGTCTTAAGAAAATACAATCTTCTTCCCTGAAAATGTTTCTCACTTGTGAGTTGTTGGAACATAGGAGAAGTTTCATCCTTCAGATTATCATACAACAAGACGACAGCATTTTGGAAATCTGTAGATCTGTGATACTGTATCTGTGGCCGGCTCGGGAACTTCTGACACTCGTTCAGAAAGCGTTGGCTTAACTGATTAGTGAAGGAAAGAATTGTTTTTTCTCTTCTCTTTTTTAGAGATAGAGGAGACCCTTAGTTCCTTAATTTTTAGAACTTAGCACAAGTGACTAATAAACGGTATGCTGCGTACTCAGTGGGTACTCAAAATTTGTACTTCTTTGTGCACAAAATTGTACTTCTTTATGTCTTCAGAGTCTCCAGAGCTAATCACATAATCACCAAGTTTGAATATCTTAGGAAATAGGCATCATCAGCCTCTTTCTTCAAACACAAGTATCTTATTTCATGCATAAGGGGTAGGGTATGTAGAATCTTTTTGCCTTTGCTCATCTCTTTGGTGAGTAAAACATGTAAACTTCAGTCTACTTTCTTCTCCTTGCCTGTAATCTTAGAGATACCTTTTATTTTCAGTGTTAACCTACATGAAACTTTTTTAAAGTTTATTTATTTTTGAGAGAAAGAGCAAGTGAGAGGGAGACAGAATCCCAAGCAGGCTCTGTGCCATCAGCGCAGGGCCCGATGTGGGACTTGAACTCATGAACCACGAAATCATGACCTGAGCTGAAATCAAGAGCTGGATGCTCAACCGATGGAGACTCCTAAGTGCCCAACCTACGTGCAACTCCTAATTTCCCACTCCACCCTCTGAAGGTGCCGTCTCTAACTGATTTTCTACAGGAAACACCAATGGAATCAGAAAATCCCCTCTCCCCTGCTCTGCAACTTTATTATTTCTCTAATGTTACTCTGAAAGCTAAATGAAAAAATGTCAATGTCAACTATAAATTTAAGAAAATCATTATTTTTGTAGCATCTTCCTGATATCCTTTTCCTTTGCTTTCAGATGATCTCCTGTCTTAACAAAACACAAGACAACAAAGCAACTGGATAGATTTATTGTCTCCTTCAGGCACTGATCTGTTTTTCACCCCACTGATCTGGAATGGACCGTATCTATCAGTGTCTTTTACAAAGCTCTCCACTTATTTCCTTGTCCCTTTATAGTTTGGCTTTTCCCAAAATCTAATGCAATGTTTCCTCTAGAGCCATGAAAATCCCAAACTTCAAGTCCAATGGCGCCTTCTTGGTCCTTGCTCTCTTAAATCCTGCTGATCCCATGTTGCCTCCCCCAATTCATAAAATTCTCTCTTGATTGTCATATCATCTCATGGTGGATATCTTGGTTCTTCTCTATATCTGTTAGGTTTTTTTTTTTTTTTTTTGGATAACTTTTGCCTCTGTGATCTTATCTCCTCCATCTCCTTGCCTCGCCCCACCTTTTGTGCTTGTATATATAGCAAAGTTTCAACCAATACTCCTTTCCAAGCTCAAAGCTGTCCCTCCCATAACTCATGAGAGACAAGTATCACTCATTGGCTTTGACTGTTCTCCTGGGCTTCAGCATGGCCAATGTTGGATGTTCATCAGATAGCCTTCAGGCCTTGCCATCTAGGCTATCACTATTGACATTATTAATCTAGTCATTGTGGCCCCAACTCTGATTTAACCCCTTCAGCCTTTACTTATTGTTGAGATGCCCCTTTTGCAATGCCTCACATGCCTGTTCCTTTCACTGTCCCCCTACCTAATGCTCTTCTTTATGCTTACTTCATCTGTAGGTCTATAGCTGGTTGTTATTCTTCCCAGAGCTGGCTCCTCCTATTCTGCTCCCAGAGGCCCACTTCCTACACACATTCATGTCATGTAATCTTCCAATACCAAGATCGTTTACCATATACTTGGGAAAAATCACTCCTCTCAGGCCTGTTCTCGTGACACACCTTTCTTCTCCTTACCACTCATCCTGCAAGTCTTAGTTCAGCTGTCCTCTCCTTCAGAAGCCTTCCCAGGTCCCTCTTCACTCACTCAAAACCACCCTTTGAAGTACAGTAGCCCATACTTTTGCAATATACTGTGTTCTATTGTTAGTTGCATCATTTTCCTTAAGCTGTTAATGTCTTCACATGTTTCTTTATTGTTTCTCATTGAGATTTTAAAGTTTCTTTAGGAAAGTCCCTGCATCTTATTTTGAACCCAGCACTTAGTAAATGCATGGTATGAATGTTCAGCACATAAATATATACCATATATATGCCTGGTTTCCATCTATGCCCCAACTCCCCTGCCTTCTTTCCATTCCATCGCCATCACACACTCATACCCACACATGTATTTTTGTGGAAGTGCACCATAAAGACAGCATTATGATGCGAACAATTTACATAGCCTTTGGGAATTCATCTTCATCTTCAAAGCAAGGGTTGTAGGGGAGAAAACAACCAAGATACCTATAAAGATTGATTCTTAAAAATGTTCTCACTTTTTCCTCTGCTCTATAATCTTCATCACTGATGTCAGTAAAGGTGGCTCTAGACAAAATATGTTTTGTACAGTGAAGGATCTTGGATTATTGCATTTCTTTGGGGAGGCACAGGTGGAGAGTTACTCAAAACTACCTTCCTGGGTGCTACCCAATTCTTGGGAGCATTTATACCAAAAGCTGATGGCTTGAATGGATAGGTGCATCAGTTAGCATGAACGAGCAGAGCTAACAACCCTGACATTTCAGTGGCTTAACAGGGCAAATGTTCATTTCTTGCCTCTGTCACATGTTTATTGTAGGACCGGCTCAGCTTTATGTTATCCCCACTCTGGGTTGGAGGCTGATAGAACCTCAACCCTCTGGGGGATTGTTATTTGCAGTGATGCTGGAGGGAGGCAACAGGGTGAATTGCACACTGGCTCTTAAAGGCTCTGATGTAAAAGTGGCCCATTATTTCTTCTCCCACATCATAAGCCAAAGCAAGTCCCATGGCCATGCTGAACTTTAATTCAAGCAATTCAGCTTCAGCTCATGCAAATTCAACCATGTGCTGGAAAGGAGGAAAAACAGAATATCGGCGAACAGGACAATGAACACAGACTGGATGGGAAATACTCAAAGTGTGGGTACTACTGTTCAGTCACTGGAAAAATTTGACCTTCTCATTTCTCCCCTTCTAAAAATCACTGATATTTGCTGAATTTTGTTGAAATTTTGAACAAGTATAAGATCAGGCAAACCTATTTTTAAATCTGGATTTCAATCCGCTTGGCGTTTTACAAAAATTGTGTAAATGTTTCTTCTTGGAAAACCAAGGTAAGAATGTTAAAAATAAGGAGTTGATACCTTTCCTTTATTGCTTTAGATTGGATGAAATGGAGGGCAGTAAGATCATACAAGTCAAAGAATAAGCTATTAGGTTTATTCGTACACTGATTTTGTGCATATGTGAAACCATATTTACTAAGGTATGCTGCAGTTGAACCCAAATGGACTGCTATCTGGTCAGATCCCAGGCTCTGTACGAGAAAGAATTTATTTTGGCAATAAACATTATAAGAAAAGCAGTATCAAAATAAATCACCTACCACTTGTTGAATTTTATTTAAAAGTAAATAACAGTGTACATCGACTAATCAGGACCTTGTATACTATGTAAAATAAATTAAAATTCTTGGATAAGGCACTTGTTTATTTGCTATTTTAGGCCAGTTCTAATGAGATGCAATTAGCCAGATGATACTTTTATTGATGAGATAATTCAGGCAAAATGTGTAACTGTACCACCTCAATTTCATTTTGAGCATGTAGTTTTACATCTGAAGGAAAGAGAGAGTTAATAAACAAATGATGTGCAAATTGTGGCCTGTGAAAGACTCTGATGGAGCTTCCTGAATTTGTTTATTTGAGTGTCTGCAGTGTTTCTCAAAATGGGAAGAGCCAACATGCATGGTCTATGGGACGTTGCCCTCAAGCAGCAAAACCAAGAATATTTGGGTGAAGGAAACTAGCAGGTCAGAAATTATCATCCAGAGAAATGCAAATGTACCTTTTAGAACTACAGATGTCGAATCAAATGTTTCCTTAACAAAACGGAAATGAGTATTTTCATATTACTGGTATATACTGCAATTTTTCTCAAGCTTGAAGAAAATCAGACATTACGGTTCAGGTTGCTCTGTTAGATCTAGTCTACCCATGGGCATAAAGTTTATGTTGGTAAAACTCTATATATGTAGGTAGATTTATGTCAAAAACAGTGTTTTAAATGTACTACTAACATTCACTATGTTTACTAATAGGAAGGAGGCAGAGGTTTCTCGGATGGTGGAAAGGAGATGTATGGAATTGACGTCCACAGTTTACTTCGAAATCAGAAGTGTAATAGGTCTACACCAGGGTTTCTCAATGTTGGCACTGCTGACATTTTAGGCCAGATAATTCTTTGTTGTGAGAGCCTGACCTGTGTGTTACAGGTGTTTAACAGCATCCCTGGCCTCAATTCACTAGCTAGCATTAGCCCGTCATATCCGCACCCCTCCACACCCAGTGTGACAAGCAAAAATGTTCCCAGTCATTGCCAAATGTCTCTTGGAGGGCAAAATCATCACCCTACAGTTGAGCACTACTGGGCTACACTATGAGAATATTTGTCGCTATTGGATCTGAATTGTCATCTTTCTTAAGAAATTGCCTTTTCACATTTAATTAATTCTAGGTTTTCTATAATAGCCTAAATCATTCATTACATTGAATGATAGGACTTGTCATTTAAATTGGTTTTTATGGCTGACATTTTATAGATAAATAATGTAAAGACTGTGTGTGTGGGGTGGGGGGATAAGAAATATCAAAGAAGGCATACAGACTATTTTGAACTTGTTGCCAAACTCTTGCAAATCTTTGATTTCAGAATTTTGGCCCCACTTTGGAACGAATATGTAAATAGCTATAGAATGTAACGGTGATACTGTCTGATTGCTTTCTCAAGCAGTGACCAGGTCATAAAATCAAGAGATTTTAGAAATTACACAATCCAACCCCTTGATTTGAGGGGTGAAAAAACTGAGGTTCAGAGAAGGTCCAATAAATTATAACAGCCAGAGGCTAAGATTCAGATTCCTTATTGTTCTGTCTCTTAACCAGGGGTAATTTTTGTTGTTGTTGTTGCTGGATATCCATTTTTCGCTATATACATCTAAAAGTGAACTGTTCAGATCCATCCTATAGGACTTTCTTACTCATTGAGAGACCTTACTTCCACAGAGAAATCCATCAGAAACCCTATACTGTAGGCCAAAAACAAAAACAAAAAGCATTATTCACTTTTTCTTACACTGAGACAATGGATAATTAAGTATCCAGAGGAATTTTCAGGAAGTTGAGGCAGACATACTCATAATTAGGATATGTTACACTGAGGAAGAATCAAAAGTTATTTCTTTGTAATATATAATCTGGGGATGCCTAGGTGGCTCAGTTGGTTAAGCGTCTAACTCTTGATTTCAGCTCAAATCATGACCTCACAGTTTGTGAGATTGAGTTTCATGTCGGGCTCTGTGTTGACAGTGCAAAGCCTGCTTGGGATTCTCTCTCTTTCCCTCTCTCTCTCTGCCTCTCCCCTGCTTGCTTTATCTCTCTCTCACACAATAAATAAATATCTGGCATTCTGGCATTCTGTAGAACTGTTAGTACTTTTCAGAAAAACTTCCTTTGAGGAATGGTAAAAAAAAAATGGTGAAAATATACTCTAATGTGAGGAGTAGAAGTTTGTTGATAGGAATAATTTCAAGCTGGAGGTGAAAAATGGGTTGGGAAAAATAAGAATATCTTTCTTCTTTGGTGTTGTTAGTGTAGAATATAACCTACTATGTGTCTTTTGCCTAAATAACTATCCAAAAAGCTAAGGGTATATCTGTCACAACTTGCACATTAGACAAAATCTGGAGAGGAGGAAAATTTATACAGGAAGAGGACTTACAGGAATTAATTGAAGTTTTCTTGTAAACAATGTCTTTACTTAAGTATAGGTGACATAAAATGTTACATTAGTTTCAAGTGTACCATATGATTCAACTTGTCTTCACTACAAGTGTGGCCACATTGTCACCATATGATGCTATCACAATACCACTGGCTAGATTCCCAATGCCGTACATTTTGAATCAATTTAGGTTCTTAATTTAATATAAACTATGTATTCAGTAGCTCCCACCTCGCCCATCTTGGTGTTCTGGTCAAATAGATGAAATCACTTAATGAAATATTAGATTTATTCTCATAGTCCAGAGCCAGATTCAGATAGTAGGCTTTGAGGGTGAAGAGGTAGAAAGAAGGTGGATTGGAAATAAATATAAAAAGGTATAAAGAGGGGCAGAGAATACTGGTTCCTAAGTCCAAAGTAGATACTTTTGCATAAATACTTGAACACGTCCATCTAAATTAGGTAATGGGTTACCATAGGTTTTGGATTTCTTCAGTGGCTATCAACTGGGAAGTCCTATCATCTTTTCTACATTAGAAGCATGAGAATCCCATGGATATCTCTCAGGTGACACATGAAGCTATCTGGTCATGGTAGGCAGCTGATTAGCTCATATTTCATGTGCTGTACTCTAAGCTTTCAGTGTATTAGACCAGCAATTCTCCATCAGGGCAGCTTTGTCCCCAAGGGACATTGTCAATGTCTGGAGACATTCTAGATGTCACAGGTGGGGGTGGGAGCGTTTCCAGCTTCTAGTGGGTAGAGGCCTGCGATGCTGCTGAACACCCTAAAATACACAAGGCAGTCTTCCCCCACAGAGAATTAATCACCTGGACCAAAGTGTCAGTAGTGCTGAGGGTGAGAAACCCTCTTAGACACATTCTGCTAACCACCTAGAAGGGGTTGCCAAACTCCAGCCCAGGGTCAAGTGTAGCCTGATGCCTGGATTATATAGTTCAAAGGCCATGCAAAAGCAGATGTCTGCCTTTTTAAGCTTTTGAAGAAGAGATAACAAAATATACTATCCTGTGACATGTGAAATGTATATGAAATTCAAAATTCAGTGCCAATAAAGTTTTGTTGGAACACAGCCACATTCATTTTTTTGATATATTGTCTGTGGCTACTTTCACAGTACGGTGGGAGAGCTGAGCAGTTGTAACAGGGACTACTTGGCCCACAAGGTCCGAAAAATGGACTATCTAGCCCTTGACAGCAGAAAAGGTTTGCTGAACCTTGCACGAGAGACAAGTGAAATGAACTATCATGAACTCAGGAAGGTGATGCGATGGACTTTAGCTTCACTTCTGCACGATTTTCTTTACGTGGAGATGAAAAGTGTCTTTTTAAATTATTTTCTGAACTTGGGGGTGGAGGCAGGAGGGGAGGTGGGAGGGAATCCTGAAACACAATTACAAAAACAGGCTGTGATAATGAATACATGAAAGGCTGGGGGTGGTGGTGGGGGGAAATGCAACATGTTATTGTCATCTGAAGAGAAAGATAATTGTTTCCTTGATTACCGAATACACTATGCGGATAATGAATAAGCACAGCTATTTGTTATAAAGAGAAGGGGCAACGCGCAGCATCTCAGAAGTTTTTATCGCCATTGCGAGAGCACACCACAGCCTTGAGGAGTGAACTACCCATGAATTTTCAAATGACTCCTCCAGCTTCTCTTTTTCAAAAAATAAATAAGCCTCAAGCAGGCAGCGGTGAATTAAAGGCTTGTATACAGCGTTTATAAAACTTATTGACAGCCAAGATTGCAGAGGAGTTTTCAAAAGGTGAGTATTTATAGGAAAAGAATCAAAATCCACAATTCATCCCTTCAGAAATGATGTTAACAGTATTGCTCTTTCCCTTTCAGGAGCCGGGTCCATGACACTGAAGGACAGTGCTGCCTGCCAGGAGGCCTTCTCACCTCTTAAAAGCATTTACAGATGGTCCTCACCTCCAGCAAGATGCTACTTTCTCTCCTCCATATCTCTCACACTAGGGAACTTTACCCACATTCTAAGCAGAAGGGAGATTATCCCAGTGACACGTGACAGGCAGATATTTGCTTTTGGTCACATCGAATTGGGATATGTTTGAGGCAGAGAAGTGAGAAATCATCAAAAAAGAATTCTCCATTTGATCCATGAGAAGGTAGCAATGACTGTTGTCAGGAAAGACTTTATTTTTGAGATAGAAGAGGCCATATTCTACCTCAGCCAAAGGTAGGGTGGGGAGAACTTTGGGGCAAAAAGAAAAGAAAGATGGCTAAATAGGATTTAAACACGCTTTGCTTTTTAGGGTATATGAGAGGATTATTTAATGATATTTTAAAATATCTAATATATTTTATTTATACATTTATTTATGCGTTTTGTTTATATTTCCTGGCATTGCTCAGGCTGCGAATTTTCCGAGTAACGAAGCTGAGCTTTACCAGGCATCATTTGTACGGTACATTCGAGGGTAAAAATTCTTTTGGTGTCTGAGTATCATTCAGGTGCAAAACTGTATTTTTAAAAAGTAGAATATTTTAACATCTAATCACAACTCTAAAGAAAAATTCTTAGCATAGGTAAAGTCTTTTAATGACTAGTTCATTACGTGAAACTTCCCTTTTTAATGTGCTAATGATAAGCTTCTGAGGGTAATGTTGTTTTTCTGAGGTTTCTATGTTCTTGCCCCTTTAAAAAAAACATTTCCCAGTGTTTTTCTTTGTAGTTTGTTATATTTGGATCTACAACTCTCTTTTTAACATGTTTTGAGCTCAAAACTAGAGAAGTAAACTTGGTAAGACTGATATTCTTAGCAGCATAATAGTTAAGAAGCCTGGATTTAAATCTGAGCCATATCATTTTCTAGCTATGGGATCTTGGGAGATTTGGTATATGTGTTTGGTACATGTATACACACACACACACACACACACACACACACACACACTTAACCCTTGAAGAACACAGGTTTGAACTGTGTGAATCCATTTATAGGAGGGTTTTTAAAAATAAGTACAATACTGTACTATAAATGTATTTTTTCTTCCTTATGATTTTCTTGATATTTTCTCTTCTCTAGCTTACTTTATTGTAAGAATACAGGATATAATACACATAACATACAAAATATGTGTTAATAGACCATTCATGTTATCACTAAGGCGTCTGGTCAACAGTAGGCTATTAGTTTAATCTTGGCGGAGTCAAAAGTTGCTTTTATATATTTTTTTCTTTTTTTTAAAATTTTTTAAATGTTCTTTTATTTATTTCTAGGAGAGAGAGAGACAGTGTGAGCAGGGGAGGGTCAGAGAGAGAGGGAGTCACAGACTCTGAAACAGGCTCCAGGCTCTGAGCTGGCAGTCAGCACAGAGCCCGACGCGGGGCTCGAACGCACGACCCGTGAGATCATGACCTAAGCAAAAGTCGGATGCTTAACCGACTAAGCCACCCAGGCGCCCCAAAAGTTGCTTTTATAAATAAAAGTCTTTTGGTCTCAAGCTTTCCTAATTTTGTTTATCTGTCTCTTAACACTTTGAAGATATCCTGCAGCCTTGTCTATAGGGTACACGTACACATGTTCTACAGGAAAATTATGGTTGTGCATTAAGACACAAATATAAAACAATGATTTAAAAACCATTTCATATTATTTTGAGGTTAGAAATATTTTAATCTAATAACAGCCTTCTTTTAGATGACTTAAAAATCAACATGGTTGTATTTATAAAATAAATGATACTTTTTTTCCCCACTGAGCAAAACTAGTGGATCCAATTAATACCTTAGTTGAAATATTTTGTTGAAACAGTTAAAAGAGTATTATAGCAGTGTATGGTTACAGCTTAGATTTCAAATATTCTGGAAGTGATCCCGAAAACATTGTAATGAATGAATAAGAAAATAAATATTTCTGGAAACACACTGTAAAACAGGAACTGACAATAGTTATTTCAGATGGAACATTATTACAACTTCCAAAGCAATTCAAATTCTTGGCCAATTTTTAAGAACTCAGTATATCTGATATGCACCCAAATATTAATTTTTATTAAATATATTCTAACTTAGGGGCACCTGGGTGGCTTAGTCGGTTAAGCATCCGACTTTCACTCAGGTCATGATCTCGCGGTTCTTGGGTTCGAGCCCCACGTCGGGCTCTGTGCTGACTGCCAGCTCGGAGCCTGGAGCCTGTTTCAGATTCTGTATCTCCCTCTCTCTCTGACCCTCCCCTGCTCACGCTGTCTTTCTCTCTCCTAGAAATAAATTAAAAAATATTTAAAAAAAAAAATATATATATATTCTAACTTAGTATAGACTTTGTGCCAAATTGTATGTCTTCCTTCCTATACGTAAGTACATATATTTGAAAAAATATATTTATATATTTAATTATTAATAAACACACAATTTAAGTCAACAATTAATTTAAATTAATTTACATTAATTTATCAATTTAAATTAATTTACATAATTAGCCTACATCAAGAAAAATACTCAGATCATAAATACACAGCTTGATGAATTTTCATAAAGTGAACATGCCCATGTGACCTAAATCCAGACCCAGAAAAAGAACATTATCTGTAGCCCCGAAGCCCCTTTTGTTCACTACTGTCCCCTGAGGGTAACCACTACCTTGTCTTCTAACCCCCGGGGCTGTTTTCTGAATAACATTTATCCATTACGCACATACTATTACTGAAAACATTTTTTATGGAAATTAAAATTTGGGTGAGGTCATGAACCTCTTCTTCCCATTTCACATACTACCTAAACTGAAAGATGAAAATATGACAATCCATTTGTAGCCGATCCCCTGCCTCTCTGTCCCCCACTCCAAGTGAAAGTCTTTGGAAGGACACGAGCTCTCTCTTTTATGTGTAGACTTGGTGTGCACACTGTGTTTTTGCCTGAAGATTTCCATGTGCACAGAATAGTGGGTGGGAAACTATGAGTTATGAGAAGAGCCAGGTATTGCCGTGTGAATTAGATCCTGGCTCTGAATGGCTCCAAGCCACCCAGGACATTCCCAGACAAGGACAGAGGCCCCACGGAGTGCAGCTACAGGCTGAGTTGTTTAGCCGTGTGTAAAGGGTAGGTTTCTCCCCCTTGGCATAAACACACGCTGCCTGCCTGCCTGCCTGCCGGGGCAGGCTCAAATTTGCATCTGCTCTGGGAGAGCCTGAGCACTGAAAGCATGCCAATTCTTAATGGAAATCTGTTGCTTGTGATGTGCTTGGAAGGATCTTTCACCTGGACTGCGCAATTAAACTCCGTGCTATTGCTTGGTATAGTCAGATACGTTATCAACACCCTCTGGAGGCCACACATCGGAGTTGCTTTACGAATGGCTAGTTTTTGTTTGAAGCGCTTCACCAGGATTATACCAATAAACTTGACTCCACTATTAGCTGGCTTTCATCATATGGGATAACTGACCATGTGGAATCCATCAGTCCACATGTGGAATCCACAGTAACAGCAGGCATCATCAGCGTGGTGTTTCTGGATGTTTTATTTCTGGACTGGCTTCAATGACCATATTGTTGCCCTTCCTGCAGTTTACTTCTATTCAGCCACAGAAGATATATTTCACATGGATTAAAGTTTAAACACAATCACTCAGTCTATCACTTTGTTTCGGAATTGTAATCATGTGAGTGATCCATCTATCATTTCATAGAGTGCCTCTAGGGACTAGGTGACTTCCCCAAGTCATCTAATTTAATTTTGTGCAAATTAACTCTAAAACTCAAGCTTGTCCCCTAGGCAACACTTCTAAGACACTGCAGAAATCCAATGGTTAATATTGAAAGATCCAAGGGGCACCTGGGTGGCTCAGTAAGTTAAGCGTTTGACTTGGGCTTAGCTCATGATCTCAGGGTTCATGGGTTCAAGCCCTACGTCGGGCTCTGTGCTGACAGTTCAGAGCCTGAAGCCTGCCTCGAATTCTGTGTCTCCCTCTCTTTCTGCCCCTTTCCCGCTTGCGCTCTGTCTCTGTCTCTCAAAAAAAGTGAATAAACATTAAAAAAATTAAAAAAAATAACAAAGTATCTGACAACTTTTAGTCCCTTCGGTAAATTGAAACTGAGGGCTGGAGGCACAGCCATGTCTGTAGTCTTTTTCTTCTCTATTATTCACACTCCTAAATGATTAGTCCTGACTTCAAATGCTATTAATATTTATAATTTGCTACTGCCTTACATTCATTCAGAGCTTTATTGTTTCAAAATCACTTCCCATTCATAAACACTTCTAAATCTCATGATAACCCAGGTTAAAAGGGGCATGTATTATTAGTGCTATTTTCCTTGGAGTTCCTCTCGGGCTGATTGAAAAGTCTCGAATGAAATAAAACACTGTTAAGGTTCTTTCGACACTATTTCAGCAGAATCACTGCAGGTCAATTTTACTGAGTAGTCTCTATTTCTTGTCAATGTGTTGTCCGCAAGAACAAGTGAATACGCAGTCTTCATGGAAACCTGGCAAACCTTAGTTAGCTACTGGCATGTTTCCCTGCTCGTCACCTCATGCCTTCTGGTTTCAATGATCAATGCTGCCTGGAGGCTTATGATTTCTTCCTGCTCTTTGTGAATCTCCTAATTTCTGAACTATGTCAACCAGAGCAGAGCTCTTCCTAGGTGAAAGACACTGCTCAGAATGCCACCTGGGGCTCAGAGCAACCACGGAGCCTATGCAGATGAGAAAATGGAGACCCAGAAAAGTTGAACGACTTCCCTAAAGTCACACAGGCAAGGGATGTGAGCAAGATTCAAATCCAGGGCTGTCTGGGTATCAGGTTGGAGCTTTTAAAATTCTAGTGGAATCAGAGCTTTAGACAGGGATTAAGTTCTAAAGTGAGTACAAAACTAGAAGCGTGGGAAAAGCCACGATTGCGCTGGAGATCTCTCAGATCACCCCCACACTACCACATCTCGGGATCTCTCTCAGGAGATCTGGAGATCTCTCAGATCACCACTGCACTACCACATCCTGTGATATCTCTCAGGAACTCTGATACAAACACACACACCCCTGCACAAAATAGACCAGGGTATCTTTGGATAGGCAAGAGGAGAAGCATTTTTTTCTTTTATGCTTAGGAACCACATTGTAGAAAAAGTACTAATTCAGGTCAGCAGAAAACTGATTCTATGGGAGGGAGAAGGGGGAATACGCATCATGTCTCTGTCTCATCCTCATTTGGGGCGGGGTGTGGGCTGCAGAGATGCACAGAATCAGGTTAGCAGATACGCACTCTGGGTTTACTGAGACTTTCAGAGAATGGGCTCCACCGAGAGAGAGCCTTCCAAGTGTCACTGTGTATAGACAGGCTTCACACTATGCGTAAGCAATGTCGATGCCAGCAGAGCTGTGATCTAGGAGAACTTTTAGGGGTTAAAGAGTCATACAAAAATTTCCAAAATATCAGTGACGTTACATAATTGAGTTGTACAGTGAACAATGTGAGCCTTTTGGGTAATGTGGACCAAAATACATCCAAGAAACCAGCTGGATTGTCTACCCTATGAAACACAGAATGGCTGGAAAATGCCCTAAGTGGAATGAGAGAAGAAATTTCCCACCATGTTTAAATGTAAATTGTTGTGGCATTCTATCCCCCGGAACTTCCTCCCTCCTCGGTGAGTACAATAAAATTTGTGAGTGAACGGGAGTTCACCTTAGAATGCTCGATAATCTGCAGGTCTTTTATCTAAAGGCACAGAGAGAAGGTGGGGTTTGATCAGTTCTTTGCTATTCAGTATAGAAATTTAGGCAGAGTTCTCACGTGAAGGCATGGGGCTCCAGGCCAAACTACATAGAGATGGCTAGGAAATGAACCCAAGCCCTGGTGTGAGTAGTTGTGGCCAGGTGATCAAGCCTGTAGGACAAGAACATGATGGTCTAAATACAAGGACCCACTTCTGATGGTTTTGTTTGGAAGCAGGCAATGGGAAGAGTGAAGGCACATGTTCATGGACCCCCCTCTCTAATACGAGACTTTCTTGTTTTACTGCAATGGAATAACTTTGCAAGAATTAAACATGTGTCCCAAACAGTCCAATTGTGATCAGAAAGCAGTTCTGAATGGTGTAAAATAGGACTGTGACATCCGCTGTTTTCATAAATATCGTAATAGATGTAGCTCATGTTTATTTAGGTCTTACAAGGCACTGGATTAGGTACCTAATCTCTTGAGGATAACTGTCATTATTATTATATTTTACAGACGAGGAAGTTGAGGGGTATAATAATTAAATAGCATGCTGGGGTTCCAAATTTGGTGACAGAACTGGGATTGGGTGCAGGATATCTGCCTTGATCCACACTGTCACTGCCACTCGTGAGAAATAGCCTCCTCCCACAGACAGCAAAAGAATGAAAGCCTCCACGCAGCTGGGAGAGGATTTTTACTGGCTTCAATCTGAAGTGGCTTGAAAAGAGTCAATTATCACCAGGAAGAAGAAAAAATGAATATTAACATTTCAAACAATTCTCTTTCCCAGACAGCCTACAAAATCCAGTTCTAGGAGGTCCACGAAGGCTGTAAGAGATGCTCCTTCTTTTACATCCCTGGGAGTCCATTTTGCATCTAACTGACCTTGGCAGGCTTACCTGGACTTTACACAGCTCAAAATCAGGGATTACTAGACAGTTCTATTGGTACTGTTTGTTTCTGTCCAGAATGGCTTGCAACTTGTCAGACCTGCTTTGGAGAGTTTTCTCAGGGTCTGATCAGCATAGAACTGTGGGTCTTACTGACCACGTAGACACATCCTGGAGGGATCCCAGGACATTTCTTAAAGGACGTGGGTTGGTCTCTCGACTCTGGTAAAGTTGTAGTTAGGGAACATAGGCTAATTTCCAAAATTCTTTCAGTGTTTACTAAGTCTTACATATACAGCCCCTACTAGCTCTTCAGGATGCCTAATGCTGGAGTTTTCCTTTTAAGGATAGAATTTTAGGGGCGCCTGAGTGGCTCAGTATGTTAAGCATCTGGCTTCAGCTCAGGTCATGATCTCAGAGTTTGTGGGTTTGAGCCCCATGTCAGGCTCTGTGCTGATAGCTCAGAGCCTGGAGCCTGCCTCGGATTCTATGTCTTCCTCTCTCTCTGTCCCTTCTCTGCTCACACTGTCTCTCTCAAAAATAAATAAGCATTAAAATAAAAAGAATAGAATTCCAACTTCTTGATTAAAGAGCTCTGTAAGAAAAGGCCAGTGAGCAAAGTCATGTTGATGGATTTTTTAAGACAGACATAGCCCAGTCCCATTTTGTGATTAAATCAGATTACCAGACACATACCTACTGGACTCACTCTTACTTTACAGATGAGGAAGCTCAGCCTCAGAGAAATTTTCCACAATTCCAGCACTAATCAGAGGAGAAATGAAGCCTCGTGGTCAGCCTTCCCAGCTCCCGGCCCAGCTCCGTTCATCACCTGGCCGGAAGTGACACACAGCGCACGGCAAGCAGAAACATCCCCAATGCCTAAATATTCCAGCTTCCACTAAGGCCTTCATGGAAATTAAAGAAAATGCATGACTGTTCCCATAATTAACGGACAACCCATAAAACGAATTATCTTTTGTCCTGTAATCCCACCAAAGTTATAAAATTTGGAATGATACAAGAAAAACAACGCATCCTTTGGAAGCAAGACCTGAGAGTTACTCAGGATATGCTTTGTAGCAATACTGTAAGTAATCCACGAGCATAATGGTCATAGAGAGTACTAATAAAAACAAAGAGCACCCGAGATTTTCTCCTGTCTTTTTTGGTCCTTTCACTGGCTCCCTCTACTGTCACCTCTCTTTGGCCAAAGTGGATAAAGTGCCATCAGAACATTTATGTGTCATACTATGAACCAAAATACAGATAATGAGCTCAAGTTTTTAAAAATTGGCAAGCTTTTTGGTTTTGAACAGGCATAGCCAGAGCTGAGGACATACCAGTATTTAAAAGTACACAATATTACCAGGAAGACAATTAGGAATAAAAAAAATTAATTGGTAGAATGTCAAATATTCAGTTTGACCATTTTGAGACACTTAAAATTTACTGGATTACAAAAGGTCAAATTGCAAATTAAACAAGAAGAGGTAGTTAAGATCTAGATTTTTAAAGTTTATGAATAATGTATATTTGACAAATTTGGAATAGACAGAAAACCATAAAGAAAAATATAAATTTCCCACAAACTCATTGACAAGAAATAATGTGTTCACATTTTCATTATGTTTCTTCCAAGTGTCATGTAAATACATGTAAAAATACATACTTGTAAAACTGGGATAATAGTGTATCTGTTTCCTACCGGGACTTCTTACCCCAATCATACCATTATTATGTGTCCCTATAAATAGTTCTCAAAAATATTTTAGGGGATTTATTTTTAGGAAATGACATCATATGGCTAGACTAAATTTTTTTAAATGTTAATTTATTTTTGAGAGAGAAAGCGAAGGGGAGAGAGAATCCCAAGCAGGCACTGTGCTGACAGCACAGGCCTGACATGGGCTCAAACTCCCAAACTGTGAGATCATGACCTGAGCCAAAGTCAGATGCTTAACCAACTGAGCCACCCAGGAGCCACAGAAATGTAATTTTCTACAACAATAGTCATACAATGTTCTTAGCACAATTTTCCTTCTTACCCCATTATTTTGAATTACCAGCTTTAGTAGATACGAATTCTTATATAAATCATATTTTTGACACTTTAGTCAGTTCCAGTGATATTTTCTGTCTATTCTTGCACTAGTTATATACTATTTTAATTATGATAGCTTTGTGTTTCCCTTTAACATCATGTGGTGCAAAGTTTGTGTCTTCATTTCCATGGGAATCTTTAAAAAAAAAAAAAACCACAATAGAAAGACAGTGTGCATCTTCTGGATGTCTACTTCATGATCAACTTCTGTAGGGATGTAAGTGCTCTCATTTCTGTTTATGTTTGGTGCCAAATGTTACCACACTCTAAATTTGGTCACCTATTGAGAAAAGAACATGGTCCAGCTTAACACAGAAATGATATTTGTCCTGCGTGAAAATGAATCACATCAAAATACACTCTAGGGGTCACTGGTTAATGTGTTACTAAATATAAGGCACTCAGGTTATAGCAGGGGCCCAATAAATGTCAGTTGCTTTCAGCCACCAACCCCAGGTAGAATCGTGACTTTCATGTTTATTTAAAAAGATGTGTAATTGACCTTCACTATTTGTGGATTCCATGCCTGCAAATTTGCCTATTTGCTAAAATTTACTTATAACCCAAAGGTCAATAGTCACTGTGCTTTATGGTTGTTCATGGACATGTGTGTGTGCAGAATGGCAAAAACTTTGAGTGCCTTACACACAGGTTCCCACCTACAATCCAATGAGGTGACACTCTGCCTTCATGCCTCAGATCTTGTACTGTAAACACATGTCCTTTTCATGGTAATTTAGTGTTACATTTTCTGCATTTTTGTGCTTTTTGTTGATGATTTTGCTGATTAAAATGGGAGGTGAGCATCGTGCTGAGTGATGCCTAGTTCCTGAGCACAAGAAGGCTGAGATGTGCCTTATAGAATATGTATGTTACACAGATTTCTTTCAGGCATATGCTATAGTGCTGGTGGCCATAAGTTCAATGCTAATGAATCCCAAATTTCTATCAAATAAAGTGATTTACAACAGAAATACACACAAAACAGGCCGTGTATTGATGGGCTGGTGAAAACGTAGTGACAGAGTTTCATAGGAACCTAACTTTGTATTTCCCCTAGGAGCAATGGTTCCATATTTGTGAATCCAGTGTTTGCCGTGACTTTATAGAACATAATTCCTATGAGTAATGAGAATTGGCTATAATTAATGACCAGTGGCAGATAGTTATCATGTAACAGGAACTAAAGAATTGAAAAGGAAGGAGATTATGAGAGAAATAGCCTGGTGTCATGGAAGGTGGGCATGGGTAGGGTGGGGTCCAAAGAGAAGCATCACTTAAGTCTATTCCCAATTTACCAAGTGCCGTGTTGAGTAGTAATTCTAGATAAAGAATCAGTGCTATACCACTTGCACGTTCTGGAAAAAGAATCAGCACACTATTCGTATGTGAGGATCAGTACAGTCATTTTAGAAAGGCACTCGTACTCCCAAGATGAAAACCATGACATATTATTTAAGAACAGACTCTCCAGTTTCACAAATGTAAAACTGAACCACATTCTTCTACGCTTAAATATTACATGTTGAAACAGAAGCAGTTGGCTTACAGATGATAGAACTATACTAGAGAATTTGTATTTTTAGAATAAATATTTTCTGCATTTTGATTCAAATTTATAAATACCAATTCATTAAAATTCATTAATGTGAAAGCATGTGATAAAATATGTAACTTCTCCGTGAAGTATATCCATGTGGCCCAAGATAAGAACAATCATATTTAAACACAATGCTTCATTAGCATAATTCTGAATTTGGGAAAGGCAAACCAGAAGAAGAAAAGGCAGGTTGGTTCTGAAAGCTGCCCACTAAGATGTCTAGCAAATAAAAAAGAAATTAATAAAGAAGGAAGGAGAGGGAGGAGATTTAAAATTTGTAGTTAGAAGTTGTGGGGTTGGAATTTGTTCTTGGTCTGGATGGCCCCTAGAGGTTGTACTACTCTGAGATTTAAGAACTGGAATTTCAGGCAATAGTGGAACCCCCTAAACTAGCCTGAGATGTCAGGTGGCCAGACAGGAGCAATGGCGAGTCCAACTAGGAAACCAGATAGAAAGAACTATGTTAAAAGTTTACCACACTTGAGGGAAAAACAGGAATGACTGTAAAACAAGGAGCATATAGGGAAGTATGCCAAGGTGAATGTTATAACTTACAGATACTATAACCTGTGAATCGTTTATATGTCATTTGATGTAACTATATATATATGTAGAACAATAATTGCTCAGTAGTAAAATGGATTTTGCATTTCATATGGTTAAATGAAAATCAAGTGCTATGTTTGGGTAACTAATACTGAAAGAGAGTATTAGAAGAGACAAAGAGTCCTGGGCCCCAATCTAGTATCATTTTGATCACACTATACTGCATAACTATTTTTTACATAGAAACTATTTTCAACATTATGTCATTGTCATTCATAAGACTTACTCTTCTTGTGTTGGTGATTTCATGAGGACATTAATATCAAATATGTTTTACCACTTTGTGAGAAACAGGAACTATCTTCTTTCTAAAAATTTTTTAAGTAGACTCCAATACAGCAACACAGGGCTTGAACTCGTGACTCTGAGATTAAGACCTGATCTGAGATCAAGAGTTGGATACTTAACCAACTGAGACGCCCAGGTGCCCCTGGACCCATCTTATTTCTGAATCCTATCACATATGACCTGCTCGTCTACTGGATTCTTTGATGTGGTTGGCCTTCTATTATTGTTATTTGTGTGACTGCACAATTGCTTTATTTCTCCTTCTGTGCAGTTCTTTTAGCGACTGTTATAGTTTCATAGACATGCTAGTCACTCAACAAATATTTGTTGAAATTTTTTCTTCCTCTAAAATGTTTCTTGAATCAGGTCATTTTCTCTCTAATCTACAGCTGCCACCTTAGTCCATCCTTCATTGCTCCTTGTTCTGCCTGCCTAGTTTGTAGCAAGAGAGGCTCCTAACTAGCCTACCCTTCCTTGTTATCCAGACTCCAGGAGATCTGACTCACAACAAATAGATTATTAATAATTGATTACTAAGTATTAAGACCTTCAATCATCAACTTTAATAAATTAGAGTAGTTACCTCTATAATAATGTCACTATGCTTGCTCATCTACCCAACATGCTTCCCTGAGAAGGAGAGAGAGGAATGGAGTGTAGCTAGACCATTGGGAATCAGGTATAATTTGGGATATGCCTAGGGTAATATAACATGCAAGTCAATATTTTCAATTGATAGAACTGAGACAAATTTTTACTAGAAGATGCAAATCCTTAGGAAAATAACAGAACATTTCTTCTCAACTAGCTTCTGTAGCTCTTTCCCATTTCCTACAATATGAATCTCTGGGTTCAAGCACGTCCATCTCTTCACTGTCCCTTGGATATATTCCTGATGATTCTAACTAAAATGGCTTCTCCTTCCAAATACGTCTGACATCTACTATGGTGTCTTCAAAGATCATGCCAGCCTACAGTGATGTTTTCATCAGAGTGTCAGAGAAGAAGTAGGAGTTGGTGAACTGTACAATTCATACTTACTCAACACACTCCTCTGCCATAATATTAAATACTCTAGTTCTTGTCTCATAACTTTCGATTGCCCTTCTACGCTTCTCCCTGGGAGAGACCATATCTTGTATAACCGCTTACCATTCATCAAACCCAATAAAATCCCATTGTGCCCTTGCAGTTCCTAAATTAATATTTATATAATAGAACTAAATGCCCTCCAGAGGAGGATTAACTGACTTAATTTATTAAACAAATGTCTCATTTAGAGACTATCTCCTGATTCTTTATATTTTCCATAAAACATTTATTCTTTCTATGTGAACACCACCAGTACACTTACAAAATCTGGTCACATTACTCTATGGTGACATCTTACTATGGTAGTCTAATAATATGGGGACATTGCTTTCTATATAAGGACTCTGAAGTCTAGAGGGCACAGATGATTTTCCTGGTGGCCCTCAACTTAATATGATGTTGCAGCAGCTGAAGTCATTAGTAAGTAGGAAATTCACCAACTGCTTAATTTTTATTTATAATTTTCTGACAATCAGTATGTAATTTTAGCCTCAGAATGAACATAATGATAATGTTTTCCATACTCTTTTTCTGATAGTCCATGTTATAGTGCAGTGGTATGATTATCTTGAATTTTGGTATTTATCATTGGCCATGTGGCTCTGAACTTCATCCTTGTCTGTAATATAGGTATGATAATAGTACCCACTCATTTATGATGGTTGTAAAGGTTAAAGAAGATAATGCATATAATAAGCACTCAATAAAAGGTGTTCATGACAATTATGATTTCTAAAACTTTATTTCTGCACCTTTGTGAATATCTTTTGAATGCACATTGAGTGGTATAAGGAACACTATTCTTGTAGTGTAATTACTGCTATTATCTGTTTTTAAAGAGGAAATTAACTCTCATGAACACCGATAATTTGCTAGAGATGAACTTTAACATGTCACCTCATTGAATTGCAAGGTAGATGGTTAGAGAGGAAACTTTGCCTAGTGGTTAAAGCCCAGACTCTGGAGACAAATTGCCTGAGTTCAAAATCCTAGCCCTGGCACTTACTAGCTGTGTATATCTTGAGCACATTACACAACTGCTCTGTGACTTCCTTTCTTTTCCTGTAAAACGTCAATAGGAATAGGAGAGCTGTAAGAGTCAAAGAAGCTAATATGTGTAAAGCACTTAGCACAGTTCAAAGAATTCTGGCTACCATTTAGCTCTTGTTTTTATAACTTAGAAGACTGAAGCAGAATTTCTCCACCAAAGGCAACGTAACTAGTAAGCTATTAGCTAGCCAAATTAGATTGCAACTCAGATCCCCATGGACTTGAAGGTGGAGCTCTGCTCATTTTTACTGTGTTGTCACCTTATGCTGTTGGTTTGTGTGGTTTCATTTTGTAAATATAACAACTGTAGCATGGGTCATTTTCATTTTTTTGTTACAAGCTCACTTGAAACAGATGTTTAATCACATAGAACACAAAAAAATACCTTATGAACGGTGACGTCAAACATGCCACTGAACAGTCAAATATACTCCCCTGTGTAATGACTTAAAAGAGATTATAAATGTATTTAGAAACTTTAGAAAATGATCTTTTGGCATCTGAAATAAGTGCTTATTTGGCCCTGTCAGAAGGATACTGGTGAAGAATGATTGCATAGTTGCTTCAAGGAAGGAAAGAATGATCAGCACAGTGGTCTCAATCGCATAAAGAAACAAAACAAAGCAAAACAGAAACGTTCTCCAGGCACATTTTGGTACAGACCAGGCACCTACTTATTTGTCTAACATGCAATTAAATAGGAAGAAAGGGAAAACAAGGAAGAGAAATTGAAATCTTTGGGTTAAAAATGTCTTCTCACTACACACAGCCCCCCCCGCCCCCCCATTATTTATTTTCTGCTGTAAGACACTCCTTAGTATTCCAGTTAAGGCAATGGGCAATGATTTTTCTGTAGCTCAGTAATCAAAGCCTGAGCCTGACAGGTGAAAGGCAGCTCCTACAAAGAGTAGCTCCCAGCAAATTGAAGACACAAAGGAAAATGGAGGGGCCCCCTGTGGGTTTCTTATACCAAATATATGTGTTTTCTTCTTGGGAAGTCTTGTAAAAATCAATGTCTTTGTTAGGTTACGTTTATCACAGCACATGATTTCATAATGATTAATAATAAGGGAATCAGAGGTGTGCTGATTATTTGCCTTCCTGGGGGTAATTGTCAAACGGCCTTTCTGTGCCTTGCAAGGGCTGTTAAGTGGTTTAGCAACATGTTTAATTCTGAGTGACGCCGTGACTCACTGGGAGGTGGCAATGTATCAGGCTGATAGAATATGTATCACGTCAAAGTGTCAGAGATCCAGTGTCAAACCATAAATAGATGCTTTTAGCAGGTAAAGTCTTGCATTGAAGCTGATACTTAGAATTGTCTAGAGAGCATTTAAATTTGCACATAATTCTCAGTAATAATTTATAGAACATTTGTGTGATGTATGAATAGCAATGTGCCGGAGACCAAGATTCCCATGTACTGGATAGGGAACCGTGACATTTTTGAGATTGCTTTCGGTTCCAATTCATTCACCATTCCCTGCTCCCCAGAATGCTCAAGGTGGGGTTTTAAGTATTTTCCAAAACACAGTGCCTCGTACCTGATAATTTCAGGGGGTGGGGAGGGTGGATGTGTATTATGCAGTCCTGTTGGGGAATCTGAAAGGAGCTGACCTATGCTGTATCCAGCCTGGGATAAGAGACGAACAATCAGAGAGGTCGGGTGTGGATTAGGAACACCCAAGCCGTGGTGTGCTCTGGTGCCTGTGAAAAGCAGCAAATAAATACGTTTGGCGGAGCGGTTAGGAGTGGGTATAAAAATAGAAGGGATACAGGAGAACAGGAGGCAGATCCAAGCTAGTAGAACTTGGGTGCAGGCAGAAGCAGGGCCTTTACAGTCAGGCAGGAGACAGCATTTCCAGGGATGGATCTGCGTCTTTCCTTAGGGTAGTGACAGGTGGCCATGATGTCAACATGCTTAGCACAGAAGTCAAAGGAAGACTTGGACTTAAAAAACACATTAAAAAAATGTTTATTCATTTATTTTTTGAGAGAGAGAAAAATGAGAGAGAGAGAGAGAGAGAGAGAGAGAGAGAGCCCCTGAGGGGCAAAGAGAGAGGGAGACAAAGAATCTGAAGTAGGCTCCAGGCTCTCTCTGAGCTGTCAGCACAGAGCCCAATGTGGGGCTAGAACTCATGAACCGTGAGATCATGATCTGAGATGAAGTCGGACGCTTAACTGACTGAGCCACCAGGTGTCCCAGGGAAGGCCTGGATTTAAGAAAAAAAATCGGGCAGTAACTCTCCATTCCACTCCCCCGCGCCTCCCAGCCTCTGACAACCACCATTCTACTTTCTTTTTTTTTTTTTTAAACATTTATTTATTATGGACAGTGAGAGACAGAGCATGAGCAGGGAGGGGCAGAGAGAGAGAGGCAGACACAGAATTCGAAGCAGGCCCCAGGCTCTGAGCTGTCAGCACAGAGCCTGACGCGGGGCTTGAACCCACGAACTGCGAGATCATCACCTGAGCCAAAGTTGGATGCTTAACCAACTGAGCCACCCAGGTGCCCCACCATTCTACTTTCTATTCCTGTGAATTTAAGTATTTGGAGACCTCACTCATACGTGCGGTTCTTGTTTAAGGAATATGAAGTTTCAGTTTCACAAGATGAAAAAGTTCTGGAGATCCGCTCACACAGCAATTTGCATATACAACACAACTGTGCATTTGAAAATGGTTAAGACAGCCCGAAACACAAACAACCCAGTGAAGAAATGGGCAGAAGATATGAACAGACACTTCTCCAAAGAGGACATCCAGATGGCCAATAGACACATGAAACGATGCTCAGCATCGCTCCTCACCAGGGAAATACAAATCAAAACCACACTGAGATACCACCTCACGCCAGTCAGAGTGGCTAAAGTGAGCAAATCAGAGAACTTAGATGCTGGCGAGGATGTGGAGAAACGGGCACCCTCCTACACTGTTGGTGGGAATGTAAACTGGTACAGCTCCTCTGGAAAACAGTGTGGAGGTTCCTAAGGAAACTAACAATAGAACTCCCCTATGACCCAGCAATAGCACTGCTAGGAATTTACCCAAGGGACACAGAAATGCTGATGCATAGGAGCACATGGACCCCAATGTTCATAGCAGCACTCTCCACAATAGCCAAATCATGGGTAGAGCCTAAATGTTCATCAACTGATGAATGGATCAAGAAGATGTGGTTTATCTATACCATGGAATACTACATGGCAATGAGAAACAATGAACTCTGGCCATGTGTAGCAACATGGATGGACCTTGAGGGTGTTATGCTGAGCGAAATAAGTCAGGCAGAGAAAGACAAATATCATATGTGTGCACGTATAGGAGGATTAGGAGGAGCTTAACAGAGGACCAAGGGGGGGAAGAAGGGCAGAAATGGTGGGGGAAAGGGGGAGAGGCAAACCATGAGAGACTCTTGAATGCTGACAAAAACTGAGGACTGGTGGATGTGGGGGGGAGGAGGGGTGGGCATGGAGGAGGGCACTTGTGGGGATGAGCACTGGGTGTTATGTGGAAACTAATTTGACAATAAACTATTTGTAAAAAAAAAAAAAGAGACAACAACAAAAAAATAAATAAAAATGGTTAAGACAATAAATTTTGTGTTTTTTTTTTCCTTAAACAACAATGAAACATTTTACAATATCAGGCAAAATGATAGGTGGCATCTGTGCTTGTTTCTTGATATTCTAGAACCATACACAGAACCTGGCACTTGGTTTGACAATTGCAGTTCACTCCAGACTGTCTATACAGAAGGCTTTTCAAGGTACATTCTAGAGTTTTTGGGGGATAATATTTATTTGTATATATTCAGTAGGGGTTCTGTTCTCATTCTACTTATTTAACCCTGACACTTAGCATAATACTTTGTCCAAAGTTGGTTCTCAATTGGTACTATTTTATTTTATTAAAAAACTTTCTAATGTTTATCTTTGGGAGAGAAAGAAAGAGTGCCTGAGCATGAGCAGGGGAGAGGCAGAGAGCAGGAGCAGTAGACACAGAATCCGAAGCAGGCTCCAGGCTCTGAGCTGTCAGCATAGAGCCTGATGCGGGGCTTGCACCCACGAACTGTGAGATCATGACCAGAGCTGAAACCAGACGCTCAACAGATTGAGCCACCCAGGCACCCTGATAGGTGCTATTTTAAACTGTAGATAATTTACAACAGATTATTTGAAACTATACTAATGATATTCCTACCCTAAACACAGATTGTGTTCTGAGATTCCTCACAGCCTAGGTTTAGATGCGCATCTGCACTGACTCAGTAGAGTTATAATCGGATGCAAAGAAAAAACATAGGAAATACTAGACAGAATATTAATTTTAGGAACACTTTTTACCCTCTGGATTTTTCCTTGTTGGGTAGCAGCAGCAAAAGGAAACCTCGGATTAATCTGAGTTTTAATAGAGTTGGAATGCCAGTTCTCTGGTCTTCCCCACTCTAAATAGGCTCTGTGTTTATGATCCATCATTGTTTTTGTTTTTTAAGGTGCCTTATCCAGGCTCCAGGTACTTCCTTTGGGTGCATATGAGGGTCAACCCTTCCATTAAGGGCTTGGGGCTTGCTGTTCTATTGCCTTAGCTCAGTTTTGTGTTAATTGCAGTTTGGGGCTCACCTTGTCTGCAAGTTGCCTTTTCTGGAAGTCTGATATTCATTTGCCGGGAATTGTTCCTGGGTAGGTTTACCTGAAGGCACAGTAGTTGGCTGCCTAGGTATGAACGTCCCTTCCAGCTAGAGAGCAATCATAGATAGTAGTGTCAGGCTGTGTCTTAGAAGGGTAGGAAGACAGGACAGTGGGGCTGGACAGAGTCACAGGCCTTCACAGAAACTTAGCTTAATGGCAAATTATTTCTATTGATTCAGGTCTTGCATCCATAAACTCTAAACAGAAGCCATGGCAGACAGTGCATGTCCAGAAGGCACAATTATCAAAAACTGCTAGGAATTGGCTCCCGTCTTTCTTTCTCACACACAATATGAGCCAATCCAGTACCTCATGGCAGCATAGAGAAAAATCAGAACTGAGAGAGGATCAGAAATTATCTCTTAAAAAATTTTTTTTCTCACTTTCCATTTGGTTTCCCTCCATCCCAAGAGCTCCCATTTCCATGAACCTTTACAGATTCTCCACAGCAGGACTGGGAGCTTCATGGGGACAGAAACATGGCTCCTTACAGAAAGCCCACAGTCAAGCTGTTGATTAAATAAATACACAAATGAATGAAATTTGGTGTGTGTGTATGTGTGTGTGTGTGTGTTCACATTTTGCGTGTGTGCTCACATTTTGTGTGTATGTTTTAGGGAAGGGGCAGGCTAGGTAGTAGGGTTTGTAGAGAAGGGAGGCCTACAGTAAACATCTGTCTGGACAGTTTGCAAGTTATTGTTCATGTGGGTTTCTTAACCCTGGCATACATTCGAATCACCTAGGAAGTTAAAAAATACTGATGCAAGGGCTCCCTTCCAGATCAATTAAGTCAGAATATCTAAGGCAGGATCCTGGGAAGAGAAATGACATATAATGAAGTTTCATCTGAGGTAATTTTCTTCTTTTTTCTTTAAGGCTTTATGGAGGAGAGTGTCTCCATAGTTTTAAGTTTGTCTCGCACATACATCATTTTAGAGTTAGTTCAGAAAGGGAAAGCATTATCATTTTAATGCTTTTGCTTATTTTGGAGGATTTTCCATTTATTTGCCTTATTGTTTTTTCCCCTAAGCATATTTGGGGCACACGGTTTCATTTTAGAAATTCAAACGTTTGCCTTAAGCTACATGTGAATTTCAAGAGCAACAAGTGAATTTTAAGTAGGTAAAAACCTCAAGAGAAAGAGCTGACATCTGAAACCAAAGCTAAGAAGTCCTTATTTATACAAGGTTGGCTCTCTGGCCAATTTAGAGAGAGAAGGGATAGTTTTGTTTATGCCCAAGGAACAAAGCGGCTGTGGTAGAGAGAACAGAGAATCCTTCCTAATAAAGCCTCTGTTTATTAATTCAGGAGGCAGCTACGGTAGTAAGATTTTTTGAATCAGTGTGTGAGCAAACGTGTTAGAAATGAAAGTGACCTTGCATTCTGTTACTTTGGCGTCTCTGAGGCTTTGGAAGAAAGAAACCCTAAAAGTCCCTGCGTGTGACCCGTGAAGGAGATGTTTGCGTAAGTGCTGCCTCATGCAAAGGCTGACACAAGTATCGGACTCCAAGTGTCGTTACCTCTTCATCATGCCTCTGCTCTCCTGTGCATGTTATCCAATGACGGTATAGAGTGCAAAACTGGAGGTTGGAAAACCTGACTATTAGTATTGGCCCAGCCTTTGATTGGCCACATGACCTTGAGGCCAATTGCTTCTCTCTTTGATGCTCTGTTTCCTTATTGGCTCAAAGGGAGTTAACTACAGATACTTATTCATCCTGCTTAATGGGGTTGCTACAAGCGTCAAATGGAATAACAGAAAACACTCTTGAGTTTTTCTATAAATCCAATTAAGGAAACATTTAACCTAGGCCTTCCAAATGCTTGATACTCATTAAACTTCCAGAACACAAGAAAATTATGACATGTTCCTTGACTCTATCCAACAATTCACCACTTGGAGGGGGCGACAGGGATATTGAAGAAAGTATGACAGTGAAAAATGCTCTAATAAAAGTACAAATAAGGTGCTGTGGGACTTTAATGAAGAAGAAGCAGTGGGTTCTGATGTGATCAGAGGCAGCACAGGGAGGTATGGGAAAGCTTTCAGAGAATGCCAGATACTTGAATTGAGTCCTGAAGGATCAGAATGATTCAACTGGCAGAGGGCACTTGGTAAATACACAGAAAAAGGAGATTCAGGGAATGTTCAAGCGGGGTCCTAATGATCTGGAGTGACTGGTGTTTGGTGTTGAAGTAATAATAGGTGAGGCAGACTGAGGCATCAGACTATCCAATGCCTTTGAAGAGCCTGCTCTATACCTTGGATGATATTTTACAGCAAATAACAAGAAAGAAAAGGTTTTGACAGGAGAATGCCATGATTGAGTCTTCATATACATGACTTATAATAACCTGTGGGTTCAGGATGACAGACTAATTTTTGTTTCCCTGTTTCCCTCCTGAGAATTGTGATTTTGATAATTGTGTTCAGAAACCCAGAGTAGCAATAGGTGGGCAAGATGGAAAGGTTTCCAGTGAAGATGTGGAGTGCAGATGAGTGAGATTTTAGGAAAACTGTTTTAGAGAAAAAGATGTTTCGGGAAAGGCCCATGAGAATGTACACAATATTGAAGTTACCTCCTTTTCAAGCGAGACATTGAGCTAGAGATTCATTCTTATATGGTGAATTCCAAGGTTTCTCAATTCTCTAATGGAGGGTAGAGAACAAGGTCCAGGAATAATGCTACACATACTATCTGCCCTATAGTTTCTTCCCTTCATATCAGGATAGAGAGATAAGGCTACTCCTTTTAACCCACTTTTATACACTAAGGCTGCCATTTTGGATGGATTGTAATTTGAAGTAATAGGGGAATGGGAGGCCAGTTATAAGTGATTTCTGCTTTCAAAAACTCACAAGACATAGACTTAGTAATGTATTCAAATATTAGAATGCTGCACCATCTATCTTTAAAAATAATGATCAGCGGACCATATTGGATGTCAAGTTTGAGAAATTTAATGAAGACAAAATTAAAGCCCCTATTCAAGCATCCTAGGCTAATTAAAAAAAATTTTTTTAATGTTTATTTAATTTTGAGAGAGAGAGACAGAGACAGAGACAGAGTGCGAGTGGGAGAGGGGAAGAGAAGGAGGGAGACACTGAACCTGAAGCAGGCTCCAGGCTCTGGGCTGTCAGCACAGAACCCAACATGGGCTTGAACTCATGAATGGTGAGATCATGAACTGAGCTGAAGTCAGAAGTTTCACTGACTGAGCCACCCAGGCGCCCCTCAACCCCACTGCCAAAGGTAAATTTTTAAAGAAGCCTAGCAAATCATCTCAAAATAGCTCTTGTAAATTAAAAAAAAGTGATCTGAATTATTACAACTTTTGGTTATTAGGTTTAATATCCAAAAAATTCATAAGGTTGACTATCCATGATGAACATGCTTTTTTCCGTGGAAATTTTGAATCCCTTAATCAGATATTCACACCCATTTTGTCAGGATAGGTAATAGTAGAAAGCAGACTGGGCTGGAAATTAGGAATCTTCATTCCAAACTTAATTCTGCAGCTAATCTATTAGATGATCATGGGAAAAATCACATAGTGGCTAATGAGGACATCAGACTGGGTAATTCCAAATTTACTTTAAGTTTTTAACCTTTTATAACTTCTGACGTGGATGCCACAGATTAGAAATTCCACAGACTCTTAGCTATAGAGAACTAAACTGATGGTTACCAGAGGGGTAAGGTGGGGAGGTGGGTGGGGGCTGTATTAAACAGATGATGGGGGGGCGCCTGGGTGGCTTAGTTGGTTAAGTGTCCGACTTTCACTTAGGTCATGATCTCGCGGTTCGTGGGTTCGAGCCCCGTGTCGGGCTCTGTGCTGACTGCCAGCTCGGAGCCTGGAGCCTGTTTCAGTCTGTGACTCCCTCTCTCTCTGGCCCTCCCCTGCTCACGCTGTCTCTCTCTCTCCCTCTCCTAGAAACAAATAAAACATTAAAAAGAAAAAGAAAAAGAAAAAGAAAACAAATAAACAGATGATGGGGATTAAGGAGGGCACTTGCTATGATGAGCAGCAGGTGTTGTATGGAGGTGCTGAATCTCTAAATTGTATGCCTAAAATTCTTATGACACTGTGCATCGACTAACTGGAATTTATTTTTATTTTTTAAAAAAATTTTTTACTTTTACTTATTTTTGAGAGACAGAGAGAGACAGAATGTGAGCGAGTCAGGGGGATGCAGAGAGAGCTGGAGACACAGAATCCAAAGCAGGCTCCAGGCTCTGAGGTGTCAGCACAGAGCCTGATGTGGGGCTTGAACTCACAAACACGGAGATCATGACCTGAGCCGAGTTTGGATGCTTAACCAACTGAACCACCCAGACGCCCCTGACTAACTGGAATTTAAATAAAAACTTAAAAAAAAAAAAAAAAAAGAAATTCTACCACTTGAGATTCATTCACTTTATTTCTACATCAGTGTGATGATATAGTTTTTTATCATAGAATATTAATTAAAATGCCTTGTTTTGACTCCTTTGCAAACAATTGTGGCAGGCATGTCAGCATTGTTCAATGAAGCCTTTCCTTCTGGTTCCTGCTTTACCTGTGTTTATCCCAATTTAAAAAAAATATTTCTTCTTTTTTTCTTCCCTGACCATAGTGAATGCTTTTGTCCCATTGCTTGATTATCTTTGGTGATTTGTTCCCCCATGAAAGACTTCTCTAGTTTTCTGGTTGGCAGGCACATAGCAGGGAGAGGTAATTTGTATTGCTGCTGGTTTTCTGAAGTAAAGGAGACTTATGCAGACTTCCACTAACTCTTCTTATTTTCAGCTGACACTAGTATCCTTAAGATGTGGGTCTCCCGGGGCGCCTGGGTGGCTTAGTCGGTTAAGCGTCCGACTTTCGCTTGGGTCATGATCTCGCAGTTCGTGGGTTCGAGCCCTGCGTCGGATTCTGTGCTGACTGCCAGCTCAGAGCCTGAAGCCTGTTTCAGTCTGTGACTCCCTCTCTCTCTGACCCTCCCCTGCTCACGCTGTCTCTCTCTCTCTCTCCTAGAAATAAATAAAACATTAAAAAAAAAAAAAAAAAAAGATGTGGGTCTCCCTATTCAGGTCCTTCAAGTTTTAACCGTTCCTTCTTTGGAGGGAAAGCTTAGTTGCCTGGTTGTATGAGAATGAGAAGATACTGGGTGTCTGAGAGCTCTGTGCGCTGACCTTCAACTTGCCTTTGTTCAGCTTCTGTCCATGCTCTGTCTCCAAACTTCCCAGTATCCAATGTCTAGAGCCTTCAGGCTAGAAGGCTAATGGATGACTTTTCTGTAACCCCTTCTGTGGGCTCTTCCTGCCATCGTTCCCTCTGTCTTGCTAAATCAATGTGTCTCCTATATCAGCTTTCCATCTTCCTAAAATGAATTGATATCACACATCTGCTTTATTCTGTCCTTAGGTATTTATGGTTTTTTTTTTTTTCATTCTTTTACTATCATTTTAATGGAGGCTGCCAAGGGAGGAAACTTAAACAGATGTGGGCAATCCACTATCTTTAAAGACTTTCTCTTTGTGTATGTGCACACACACACACACACACACACACACAGCATCAAAATCTGATATTATGCAATCTGATAGAATTAATGGAAAAATCATGGCTAAAACAAACTGTACATGTGAAGGTTGCATTCTAATTTTTAAAAGGCATATGTAGGTTTTATAATCTAGCAGATTTGGGGAATCTGCAAAATAGACATCCAGAATGACTTTATCTTGTTCAGGACTTTAGTGGTGTAAACGTCCTTCTGGAGGCTGGGGGTGGAGTAGGAAGAAAGCCTGAGGGAAACACCTTCCATCTTAATGGTGAAAAATTCCTTATTTTATCCTATTATGAAAGCATGTAGACTTAGAAATATCTTTAAAGTCTTTTAGCAATGAGACAGAAGAGGAAAGCATGCAGGCAAGCAAGCAGATGCAGACATGGAGACTGCTTAGCTTGGGGTCCTGCTGGACTGCATTGGGAGCTTGATCAAGGGGAAGGTCACTCAGCCCTGGGATTCAGCATTCTCATTTACCCCTGCTGCATAGACCTTGGCTGGCATTTGACACTGGGCCACCACGTGCCTGCCATGGACACAGGGACTAAAACAGAGTAAAATGACGGACATGAACCAAGGGCCAAACATTGGGAGGAGCGATATGGGATCTCGTTAAAGATCATTAGAGATTGTTAAAGAGGTATTTGCCCAAACAAGGCAAAGTGGTCATTGGCGTGGGGAGTCCTTAACCAGGCACACAGGCCCCATATCAGTGGGTGGAAAGAATGGCCCCTCAGTGGTTCTCTCTCCCGCTCAGTGCCCAAGTACTGCTGCTCCTGTGCGTTGGCTAAAGACGAGAAGGAAAGAGATGGTACAGGACACTTTGTTTTTGGAAATGTTCTGCAAGTCAGGTGTTGTGTTGGGACCCAACACACCTCTCCTGAGTATCTCCCCTGAGATGTCACTTCTCTAATCTTTGTTTGGCTGGCTCTTCTGCATTTCCTCTGAACTTGAGAGATCTGAGCAGAGCTGCTGCGAATTCTCCAGGCACCTCTCACTCGGTCTCCTGCACAAGAGCTTCCTCTGGCTGGCTTCTGCCCTCTGTTGCATGCTGACCTCAGGCATTGATGCTGTGATGTCAAGCTACAAGTAGGGCCCAGAGGGTCTGTCTGGGGCACCACTAATGCCCGCTGGTTCATTATTTTCTCAAAGCATTAGTTTCCCAGTAGCCTCTGTGGACATCACTAAGATCTTTCGGCAAGACTTAGATGGACGCCAATGTCTTTCCAGAACTTCTTTGCCAGGTAGATTTCCGCCAATGCCTAAGCCCCTCCTTAGTATTAAGTTGGATGCTTAGGGAGGGACATTAATTCTTTAGGACCACCAAGGAAACATCTGGGGCATGGCGCTGCAGTAGCATAGTCAGCGTAGACAGATGGGAGGCGATTTGTCGGCTTGCAACAATAAAGCTGGCAATGTTACCCTGGAGACCTGAAGTGTTGAATGATCTTCCCGAAGTAGCTAACTTAGTTCTGGGGGGTGGGGGGGGGGAGGGCATAGCCTTAGGGAATGTGGGTTTATTGTGATATTAGAAAGAAACAATTAATGCCCTCTCTGCTTGAGTCTCCTCATGAGTAAATCAAGGGTAAAATACTGCTCTTTATTTGGAGAGACAGAGTACAGCCAGTAAAAACAGCCAGTGCACGGAAATGCACTTGTCCATCCAGTGATCTCTCCCCGTGGTGGCCTGTGAGGCTGTCGCACTGGCCACCACCAGCGAACCTGGGCTGAGGCATGCGGCCATTGCTGCTTTTAGCCAATGCTATTAATATGTCTCTTCGGCATTACTCAATACCTTTTCTGCTTCTACTAAATACTAAAGAAAATGCATCAGTATATGTAAGGTACAGAGACTCATGACCCAATGAACAACTGCGTATCTACCTAATTTTCAGAAAAAGAACTTCAGCATTACCTCGGAAGCCTCCTCAGCTTGACTAAGTTTTATAGACAGGCCTCTTCTTGGCTAGGCCCTGGACCTCTCTTTCCTTAGAAGATAAGTCTTCTTCCACAGCCTCCATTAAAATGATAGTAAAAGAATAATAATGAAACTACTACTAATAGTACTGCTAAACTTCTGTACACCCACAAAGAGGAAATAAATACTTGGAAAGACAAAAGCTACAACCCCGGAATATCTTTCTCAAGGGCCTGGGAAGCATTTCTTTGCAATGTAACCATCAAGAAAGACAGGTTTCCCACCTCCCAGTCTGTGTCAGGGGGCCAAAGAGCAAACTGATGGATTGACCTCAGGTCCTCCCATATGTTTTCACTGGTTTACCCTGGTGGTTACAGACTCTCCAGCCTTTGGGTCAATGGAGTTGAGTTCACCCTCTCTCTCCTATTCCAACAATCTCAACTCTATTGCAACAGCCTTCACCAAAAGCTTGCCATTTTTTAATGAGCATCCAGTATAAGTTTTCTTTTACACTATGCACCCTGACCTGATCTCACCCCCTTCCACCTGACTCGGATGAAACTACTGCCTTGGATTTGGGGTTCATTAACCCTTCAACCTTCTTGAGAGTTGATCACATGCAGCCGTACATCATTTGGTTGTTTTGTGTGTGTGTGTGTGTGTGTGTGTGTGTATGTGTGTGTGTGTTGGAACTCCACATAAATGAAATTACACTGTATATTTCACATTAAGTTACAAGAATAAGCTTTACCATCTGCTGAAAAAGTGTCGGGTAAAGAAAACTGTTATCAAAGTAATCACGTTCTCCATAATTCTACAAATAAATGAATGGGCCAAGAGCCAGAGAAACTAAAAAATATTTTAAAAAACCACTTAGATTCCTAATCCTGTAAATCTCATGGTAATTATACTTTGTTCCAGCATATATTATTTCTTGACATTGGATTTTTTGCATCATGTATATTCAGTAGTCCCCACTGGTAGATAACCACAACTATCAAAGACAATTAAGCTTTTCTTTAACTTTATATTTTAAAGTAAAAAAAATAGTGACATATCCAGCAAAGGAACAATTCCCCTTTCTTTTAATTAGATTCTAATATTTTCCCAGTGTAGCAATGTAATATGCATGATGATTAAGAGACTTTAATTGCAATTCTAGTTTCTGATTTCACTGAGGCCCCACTCTGTCAAATCTTTGTTGATGCCACAGAATAATTCAAATTAGAGACGTCTAAAGAGGATTCAGAAAAACTCCAGAAGGACCAGCAGAACTTGTTAATTGCACTGGAGTCCAGCAGCTGGGAAGCAACACAGGAAAACTTGAAGCCCTTGACCAGTCCCTGAAAGGTGAGGTTTCCTGAACACATTCATACAGGTTAGCCCGCAGTCAGGGACCATTCACCAGGGGTCTGTCCAAGGATCTGAGGATCGCGAGTCAGAAGGTATTATGAGATTAAGAGAACATCCATTCTGGGACGCAAAAATCATTCCAAGCGCTCAGAACGTCTCCTTCTTCCTCCTGAACCGAACTCAGCACAGCAAATATTCCTTGGGGATTATATGCAGCTAAGTGTTCTTTTTTTCAGTGTTTGGTTATTAGGACAACTTCTCAACTTCCGTCTCCAAGCAGTTGGATAGTCTTCACGGCACTACTCAAAATTTATTCTATAAATGTAACTGGGAATAAAATACGACCATGCATTCCTTGAAATTACAGTCCACTTATGTATTACATTTGCATATTTAAAATTGTAATTAAGATAAAGTTTAGATGCTGCACTGATATTTATGGAAGCCATCAAGTGTAGAGTGGGAACAGTGTCTCCACTCACCCCAAAGTGTTTTTAGAGTGTGTGTGTAGACAGAATACTGTTATGTATTTTAGCTTTAGCAGCCATGTAATTGTTCTCTCTAGCTGCCCAAAACATTAATTTTTTTTGCAACTTCCTTCATATCTCCAGAGTGTCCCAGCTGGAAGCCAAAGTTATATATTTTCGGCATGTGTAACAGGAGAGATTCATACCTATTGTTGAGGGCAATTAGCAAACTCTGCAAAGGAAAAAATCCCATATTTTCTGCAGCATAATGCCTCTAAGACTAATTACAAAATTCCTTATTATGGCTGCTTTTCTAGCTGCTTGGTGAAATTTACAACTGACATTAAGTGTAGAACTTCAGAGTTGTACATGTTTACTTTGCTGAGCTCATCATTACCTGACTAGAATAACCAAAAGAGAAAATGGATGAATGCAGCAGATAGAATGATAAAAACCCACTCAAATTAACATCTAAAAGAGCAGGTGTGGGGCTCCAAAGAAAGTCCACATCTCCCTGGTGGAGCACCATCCTTCTCAATGGCTCCCTGTGTAGAGAGTGTCACTGAGGTTGGCAGAGTGTGGAAGGTGAGTTCTGTGATTAATGGAATGTCTGCCATTCTGGGCTCAGGAAAATCGAGAGTTCTAGAGGCTGAAAGGTCCCAAGCTCAGAGTTCAGCCACATCAGAAATAATTTTCAAATTCTTTCAGGCCCTTAATCCTGTGAAGACCATGCAACCCTTTCTTCTTTTTTCATATGGTGCGTGTCACCAAAATGAATATCCGTATCTACAAAGGGAAATGATGAAATTAGACTAACGTTTCCCAAACTGTCTTGATGATATGATTAACCAGGATGTCTGTTAAAAGATACAGATTCTCAGGGCCCCTGGGTGGGTCTCAGTAAGTTAAGTGCCAGGTCATGATCTCAAGGTTCCTGAGATGGAGCCCCGAGTTGGGATTCTCTTTCTCTCCCCCTCTCTCTCTGCCCCTCCCCTGCTCATTCTCTGTCTCTCACTCTCAAAATAAATTAATAAACTTGAAACATTAAAAATTTTTTTAATGTTTTATTTATTTTTGAGACAGAGAGAGAGACAGAGAGAGAGAGACAGAGAGAGAGAGAGAGAGACAGAGAGAGAGAGAGAGAGAGAGACAGAGACAGTGTGAGCAGGAGAGGGTCAGAGAGAGAGGGAGACACAGAATCTGAAGACAGGCTCTAGGCTCTGAGCTGTCAGCATAGAGCCTGATGCGGGGCTCAAACCCACGAACCATGAGATCGTGACCTGAGCTGAAGTCGTACGCTCAACTGTCTGACCCACCCAGGTGCCTCTAACTTTGAAACATTTTTAAAAATACAGATTTTCTGGTCTCTGATGAGATTCTGATTCAAGAGTTTGGAGTGAAGACCAAGACTCTATATTTATCAAGTTCCTTGGCAATCGTTCTTATTAGATGAATAGGAAAATAAAGAAACAGTTGACTTCTATAATCTCTTCCAGTTATAACATTCCACAAAATCCATCATCATTGTCCATACCAGATGCACCCTTAAAAAAATAAAGGTGAAATCTTTTCCTGATTGGCAAACAGATTACAAATAAAATAAAATAAAACAAAATAAAATAGAGAAAGGAAAAAAAAATTGGTAGACAAGAGTTGGGAGAAAAGGGATTCAGAAAAATAATCAAGATATCTGGGGAAGACTAAAAGTGTTACATAGATTCTACTGGCTAAACTTTTCACCCGGTTACCATGACAACCTCCTTATATGCTGTAATGTAGAGAAAATTAGATATTAACCTGGATGGGCCCTTGCAGAAAGAGGGATCTTTCAGACAGTGCTGATTTAGGCTGTTCTGTGGACCACACTCCTAATGTTCTCATCAGTTCTTCTAGTGGACCTTGCTAAGATCTGAAATCTCTTGCTTTTCTCACGAAGAGACATGTGGAAACCCAGAGAGAACAAATTACGGCTATATTGAGAGTTGTTAGTCCAAAGCGCGTTGGGTCAATAATTGCTCTACATTTTGCATCTCAGTCCTTATTGATACGTGAGAAAGCTCAAAGAACTAGGGGTGTTGTCCCAGCTCAGTGGTTGTGTGTTGACATCAATGATGTGGGACAGGGTTGTGGTAAGTTTCGAATAGTTCTACAGCGATTTGGTTTTGACAATGTCTCACTTTCGGTAAGCCTCAGGTACTGATGAATAGGGTTATTATTTCCACAAGTGAAGTCTTGCTAGCCTGTAACAGCATGGTTAGGGTTCTACATTTTATTGGAATGTGGCAGTTCTAAACAGTGGTCTTACAGGGTGCTAGAGCTAAGAGAGTCCTAAGGGGAGGTAGAAAGTGTCAGAGAGCATCCTGTCCACACACTCTTGTGTTTCCAAAAATGAGAAATCTAAAATGCAGAGGATGTAACTGACTTTCCCCGGGTGGGGAGACGAGCAGAGTTAAGACGAGAACCCAGGGCCAGTGGCCATTCTGTTCCTCAAGCTGCTGCTCACTTTATTCTTTCCATGTAGAGTGGTTTTCCTACACTGAAAGCATTTTTCTCTATTTTATGGGCTGAGCCACCACTTCCCAGAAGGCAGTTCCTGAGCCTGCCTTTGTGCTGAGGGAGATGCACTCAAGACTGTACTCCTGTCTCACCTTCCCTTCCCTGGCCAGAAAGTTCTACATATTCTGTGGCAAAGACAAGTCTGGAAGGAGGCTGTCACATTCTGACCTGTTAGCAGCATTAGAATCTGTCCTACAGCCTCAATGTGCATTTTGATGTAATTTCCAAAAGTGTTAGCTTTTGAACATTTCTTCATGAAAAAGATGCTTCTGTTTTTCTCATTATGAGTAATTATAAACCCTCATTCATTGGAATTAAAATAATACAGAATGGTTTTTTTTTGGAGGGTTTACCCACACTTTAATTACCATAAGGAGAATATGAAACAAATTCCTTCAGAGAATGACAAGGAAACAAGCGTAAAAAAGATAACAGAGATTAAGTAGTCTAGAAAGAGCAGAGGTTGGTAAGAGGGATCCGGGGTTGTTGTGAGTAATAAGGTAGCAGGAAGTATTTGCCTCCTCCTTTGGCTGCCTCAAATATATGAGGCTGAGACCTTGGAGCTTGGGGAAAGGAGAAGGCACTAGAATGAATCTTAAGAGCAGGGTTTGATGGCATGGCCCAAGGAAGAAGAGGTTGCCTGTGATAATGTCTTGTACCATGTTGGATGATAAACTTTAATATCCCATGTGCTGTTTACTGATTCTCAACTTTAGTATAACCTATAACCTGTTAGAAGTATATGAGTTGGATTATAGTGTCCATATTCAGGGCCAGGTAATGCAGAAAAAAGCCAATCATTGCAGGCATGATGGTGATAAGTTCAGTAGCAAGTGTTAAAAAGCTGGGAATAAGAGGGAGAGTTGACACCTAGGAGAATATATATACTCCCCACACACTCCCAGGAAACATTGATAATACTGAGACCAAGCTGGATTTCCTCCTATAATGTGTCATGGAGGATTACAGTACTTTATTGAGATGATAATTGAAAGGGTGGCCTCCAAGGCTAGAAAATTTAGAGACACTGTGGTTCCAGAATCATGCAAAGGTTCTTTTAGGACTAGAGGTGTGTATGTACCACAGCTTATTTTCTCTGATCCAGGCTGGGAGATGAGAGAGAAGAATAATAGACGAAGAAACAGGCCTGGCTGCTGTGGAGGTCACACCTGAGAGGCTGAGCTCTAACTATCTTTGATATTTGGAATTTTCCATTCTACATCTAGATAGCTTGCGAAAGTCAATTCTCAGGCTATAATGCAGTAATTTCTTACATTTTAAAGGCTTATGTGCAGGCTGATAAATAGGGTGGTTCATATGTGGAAGAATCACAGAGTAGAATCTTTGGCAAGTTGTACTCTCAAGGCCATGGATAAAAAAGGCAGGATTTTCTACATCTGGGTGTTGTTATGTTCAGGACAATGTCCAGTGTGGGTACTCCTTTATTTTAATAAGACCTTAGACTTTGTTATAAAAATACTTCATTAAAGTTACTCTCATGGCCTTTCCTTTCTTTGCTACCAGTGCAGTTTCAATGTCTGAGGAGCTTCCTATTTGGGAAGAACGTTCATAAAATTCCAGAAGGCAGAGCATCTGGAATTTCCAACTCAAAATTTAAATTGTGGATATACATGAAAGAGGGAGAACTTACAGGAGGTTGGTGTTGAAAGATCGATGAACACATTTTCAAGGAGGCCCCTTGACCAGTAAACCATATCCAAGTCCACCTAGCAGTTTCCTTTGTCACAGATCAGAAAGCAGAACCTCTAAGCTGGTAGTTACTGAGTCCACCAAGACATCTCACCCAGGAATGGCTGTACAGCTGTGTGTGAATTTCACAGCACAAAACAAAATGCTCTTGATGCCTTGTCTTCTCCAACCTTGGACACCTGGGATCACATGTCACCTAGAAGGTCACTGGGCATGTCTTCCCAAATTCACACAAACATCTTCTCATCAGACAAGAAGAAATACTCAAGGGGAAATAGAATAAAGAGAAATATGGAGATTCATCATAACAAAACAACAGATGAATATTTAAACTAATTTAGGTATGACCAATGAGCTGCATAAACTGTATCATTAATCACTCTGGCACACATGAGCGTGCTTTCTGGGCTAAAAATTATGCCATTAAACTTCAGTAAAACTCAGTCACAGTGCATCTCTCTCTGCTGATTGGGGTTAATGTTGATGATTCCCAAGTTTATGATGTATTTTCCGCACTACGTGAGAAAGTTTTGTCTCCACTCTTCATCTTTGGGTAGGGAAATGGAGAGGTGGGGGATGGGTAATTTTGAGGAATTGTGGAGCGAACATGTAATTGGGACAACTTATCTCAGCTTTCTAACATCCTTATAGGAGTGCTGCATGAGGATGGTGGTGCGTGTGTGTGTGGTGGGGGGGAACGTTACATGTGAAGCCTGAGCAAGTGACTGGACACAGCAGTCTTTTTTTTTTTTTTTTTTTTAATTTATTTCTAGGAGAGAGAGAGAGAGACAGCATGATCAGGGAAGGGTCAGAGAGAGAGGGAGATACAGACTTTGAAATAGACTCCAGGCTCTGAGCTGGCAGTCAGCACAGAGCCCGATGTGGGGCTCGAACCCAAGAACTGCGAGATCATGACCTAAGTGAAAGTCGGACACTTAACCGACTAAGCCATCCAGGTGCCCCATGGACACAGCAGTCTTGATATCTGACTGCCTATGAGGAGCTCAGTGCTGCTGCCTAAGCAGTACCCAGTGACCTATTTCAATGGAATCTGGTTTAGGTTCACATTTCAAGCAGGAAGGAGCTCTCCTGACAACAGGGATTTCCAGGCTCTGTTCCCATCATGGCTTCCATCACACTTATGAGCTGGCAAGAGAGTATGGTTGAGATGGTGGACACAGGGGCTCGGGTCATGGAGGTGAGAGCATTAGGCAGCCACTCTCAGAGTTCAGAAACAACAAGGGGCCTCGTGTTCCCACACCCACAGTCTCCAAGGCAGAAGCAACGCTGGACATCCTTTAAGGATTCTTGCATATAATTATATACAGTTAGTTAAATGTCATTCTTATTTAGAGCATGTGCTCCATCAGTTAGAAACAAAAAACTCTGTTGTCATCATGAAACCCTGATTTAAAGAACCCTCATGACACGTTTATAAGTAATACTTGGATCAGGCTGGGGCAGGTGTACTTGAAGCAGGAAGGAAACAAGAGTATCAATGTGCAGGAATGGGAAAGGCATGGGAAAGAGGAAGCGAGGGAAGGCATTCAAAGCCCTATGGAGCCGCCACAATGTTCTTTTCCTTCAAGCTGACACTTGCCACCCACAAAGGAGATGGAGGCAGTGAAGTACACCTCATGTGATAACAGAATAGGGAGAAAACTAGAGTAGGGAATCAGTATCTGATTCCCTTCCTCACTCCCTCTCCTGTCCTCCAGGCCTAACTCAGTACAGCTTTGGAGTAACTGTCTGGGTCTCTGGGGAGCATTGCCCTCACTTCCCAGGTCTGACTGAGGTGCCTTCTCTGTGAGCCACCATGGTCCTTCACCATGAGCACTGGGCTGTTCCCTTGTCTGTATTCTCCATGTAAGCCCTGAAAAATGCACACAGTGACTTCTCAGGTCACCATTATGTCCCCAGGGACAGCTCACTTCCTGGCACCCAGAGATGCTCAACAATATTTGTTCAACTGAACCAAAAAGGAGGTCCTCAATTTTGTAAGAAAGGTGCTTCCTCCATCACTGGACTCCCAGAAACCCTTCTCATCTTTCAGGACTCAGGGTTGGGGGGCAGGACTTCTAGAAAGCCATCCCTGATGGGTGCCATGGTCTACTTGGGGTGCACTGTACTGGTGTCCAACATGGCAGTAGTTTGCAATATATTTCACTTACTTATTTACAACATTGTCTGTAACATTGTCCTGCTAAACCCTTTGGGGGTAGACAGCATGTCTTATTCTTTTATGTCCCTAACACCTAGCTGAAGCTGACTCACTGGTGCATAACAGATGTTTCATGTGTATTTGATGAATTTCATTGAGTTGACTCAGTGGGAGCCTAAGTCTCCCCCCATCCCCTCCATAAAAGGCCATCCTGCCCTAATTCTGAAACTGTTTGTCCAGCCATCTTGGCACTATTTCCTTTTCAGCTCTATTGTTAAAAATTCAACAGCTGACAGTCTACAGAAAACAGAGAAATAAAACAGGTGCTCCTTGAAGATGCAATGTATGGCCTGTTTCATGTGGGTGCAAGGTCGAGAAGAAGACATACAAGAAATTATTCAATAACCAATTCAGTGATTGACAGTCTCAGTGCAGAATGACACCTGTTCCCAGGGATTGCCTGAGATTTACCCCATCCTAGTATTTGACCTTTTCCGTTTTTCTTTAATTATGGCAGAATTCAGTCCTGCTGGGCTTCCTTTTCATGCTCACCTCAGGAGACAAATACATTGTGTGTTTCAACAAAGTAGTTTGAAGAAAGGTAATTAAAGGTGTTTATTGTAAAAAAGAAAAAATATAGTTGCTTTAGCTTAAGCCAGATTCTATGGTTTTAAGGCAGATAATAAATATATCAAAAGGGAAAAATACTGCTTTACTAAAACGGTGGGGTATACTATCATAAAACTCCTGCTTTAATCACTTAGTCCTTCCAATGTAATAAGCAATGAATGAATAAAAATAACTCAATGCCTTTAACTAGTGTTTTTCTTGACTGAAAAGATTATGAATTCTCAGGCAAAGAGAATTTAAGGCAAAGAGAATTTATCAGTGGATAAATGATAGTAAAACACCAAAAGTTCAGTTGTTTCCTTCACAAATCATAACCTGAACTTTTCTCCCCTCTTTCTTATGTTTCGGGGAAGATATGCCTGCCTACACTGAATAAATATAGAGTAAAAAATGTAGTTAGTCTTAGACTAGTGATAAGAGTAGGATGAATTGCGATTGCTTTTTGTTTTGTTGTGGTTAAGAAAATGTGAATGGCTGGTCATAATTGTGAGGGTGGGCAGGATACAGAACTCTTTTCACTAGTTTAGCATGAAGGTTAAAGAACACAAGGAGCCCCCGCCTTCAAGAGGTGTGTTGTCCAGTGAGGAAAACAGACAGATAAACTACTAACTAGAACACAAGTCTCAATCACGTGGCAGCTAAGAGTGAAGCGATGCCCTTAGGCTTTTGATTGTTTGGAGAAGTCAGTCAAGAATACTCAGAAAGAGGTAGATCAAAATTAGGTGTTGAAGAATCAGTAACAATTCAGTAGTCAAGAAGAGGAAGGAATAGCTTCCCACACTCACAAAAGGGAAGGATACTGGATGGTCCGAGTCCAGGGTCCCTGAAAATCAAGAATTCCTAGTGTGGCGCTGGAAGATGCATCCTGGGGAAACTAGAAGACTGTGGCCATGTCAAGGAGGACTGTGGATGCCATGCTGAAGAAAACGCCTCTGCGATTTTTTAAAAAATTATGTTCACTCCAATAAAAAGTTAATATAAGCACTGAAATGCCACATCCAGAAGCATTCACAGCCCAAGGCTGGGAGGAAGGCAAGGAGGGCCAAGTGAGGAACAGATGCTTGCCACCAAGACAAGGCTGAAGATTTCAGATAGTGATTTCACAAAACCCTAAGGTTCCAGAGACTTTGGGTTCAGGGCAAGAGGACCAGAGACCGGTCTTCACATTCCTGGGAGCCCTGGACCAATTTAGAGGAAAAGGACCCAGTGACCTATGTTCCCCAACAACTTTTCAGTTCAGGAAAATGAGCCAAATCAACCAACCAATCAATCCACCCTCTGTGCGATGTAAGTTCAGCCTCAGACAGTACCTAAGGCTGTTTTGCAGTGAGAGTCAAACTCTCTCTGTCACACAAATGAAAGCAGCTGTCACACATTTGTGCGACAGAGGGCTGGGCTGGGAACAACTATGGAGGATGCTCCTGGGTCCCCGCAGTCACTGATCTTGGTCATTTTGTATACTGAGTAACAAGATGTCCCAAGCTCTTCTCGTCCACGGGGCAGCCTGAATGCTCAATGGCATCTCAACTACAGCTTCAATTCCTCAAACCCTCACATTTTCTCAGTTTTCACTCTGTTCCTTGTTCCACATGATTCTAGCTCCTTGTGTGATTTTTCCCCCTTAGTTGCTCGTACTTGGTTCTTGAATACGTTTTTGAAAATTCAGCCAGCAACATTTTTATATTTACGGTCATCCTTTAGGAATGAATTTTCTGCCCCCAGCACAGATAATCATTCCATCCTATCTCGCAACCATAAATATTACAAATAAATAAACGGACACTAAGAAATTATGGGAACTTGACCATTACTATCATCAGCCCATATTTACAGAGCCCTCATAAACTACCTGGTCCCAACAGCTCAATAAATCAATAGTTAGCCGCAATTGCAATTAGACCTTGGGTCTCTTGTAGATATTCATAAAGCCTCTGAGATTAGATGTGAGATTGGTGTCAGAAATTGCAGGTACCAATCATGTTATTTCACAAGATGATGAAAAACATGGGTTCTAGGGAGCAGCAAGAGCTCATGGGATGGTCTGAGAGAGTTCTTGGGATCTGTGTGCACTGCGGATGCTTTTCTCCATCTTTTCAGGGAATTGTAACAGGAAGCACTTGTGTCCTCTGAAATTTTGTGCAGGAAGATTAAAAACGTCAATCACTGCCTTTCACCCAAACAAAAAGCCTGGGTATCAGAACTGTGTGCAGCCAACCCTATTTTGACCAGGCATTCTATTACCTGTTCTGAGGCAACACTTTTCACAAGTAGGATTGTCTATTGGGAAGACGGCTAAGTGGACTACCGCTCTGTCATTCATTAGAGGACTCTCTACTATTGTCAGTTTCTAAATCAGCCTAACACACATGGGCATTTTTTATTAACCTCTATGGTAGGAGGCGTTGGCAATGCTCTTCTGACTGAGTAGTGTTGCACTGGTTTTAGAATCTCAGCCAGTGCAGATCAACTTAACTACATTACTATTTAGATACTAGTTAAAACTAGAACACATGTACAGAACAAATTCTAGTTGTTTGACAGTTTGCAGAACCAACCTAAAATTCCATTTTAATTCATATTATTAATATCCTTTTATCTCTTTAGTTGCTATCAATTTTTGTCATAGCAGCCTTTTTACATAACAGGAGTGAAAACATTTTAATAACTTCAAGAATTTTTATTACCTCCATTATATGGGCTTCAATTGGAATTATTTGCTAAAATGGAGTTTCTTTGTTTATCAAATGAACTGTGATAACAGCAATTAGTTTCATAACATACTGATAGATTTTGGAAAGGATTTCATTGTTTAGGGAAAACGTTCATTTTCCTTTTGTACATTTCTGGGACCAAGTTGGGCAATGTTAGGCAGATGAGAAGCATAGACAGTGGGTTCAAGGCAGGACCGCTGTCGAATGCACATTGTCACTGTAATTTATTCTGTCTATCAAGAGATCCCGTGTTTTGTGTCTTGGCATCATTACAAAGCATGAGACATGAATTGGGTTTGAGGAAGTATCCTCCCTGAATATTTCTCTTCAAATCCAGAAATGAATAAGCCTTTTCTGAGACTTTTGGAAAGGGGAATACGCTATCTATTTATCATCATCTATTTAGTCAAGAAAACTGAGTAACTGCGCAGATCTGTTGAAGAAAGGGAAGCAATGATATTTCAGAAAAGCTCCTCTTCCTAAAAGTCTACCTTGTAAATGCCGTAACTCATCACCCAAGATTATCCAAAAATCTATGGGATTAGGGAAAAGATACCTTTCCTACTTGGCAACCAGAAATTTCCCTACTACAAATACATCAACATGTTAGCTGGGTACTAGGATAATGATGAGAACTTTCTCCTTCTTTACAGGTCTCTGGGTCTTCCAAAATTTTTACAACAACATGCATGACTTTAATAATCCAAAAAACAGACATTCCCTTTAAGCAAGCAGTTTCTCTTATGAAGCCTTATGACTCTGCTATTCTCTTTGATTTCTGCACCTCTGACACTCTTCAACTGCTTTTCAGACATGCGTAGTTGGATGAGAGCACTCACTACTAAAGATGCATGATTTACACAAACTGGCTTCACTGAGGTCCCTGAGTGACTCCACTGAGTCCACTGAGTGGAGTTGAGACATAGCAATGGGGGTCCACTGAGGTGAGAAGTCATCAGAATTATTCAAACATCACAAATCCAGCCCAGGGTTGGCACAAGGCGGCCCAGGTGTCGTGGTCAGCAGCATCTCTGGGTGGAGGTCAGGGGTCCATAGTATAATCAGATGCTTCCTTGGGAGGAGACAGCCTCCCCGCCTCCCAGTTTCTTTACAGATGACATGGAGCTGTGCTGGCAGCTGCAAGAGACTGGACCTCTTAATTCAAAACTGGTGCCCAAATCACAGATGTGTGTATGTGCTTTTTACTTTTGGAGACAAAAGTAAACAGAACATGTACAGCTCAGTCACAGGGCTTGTCAATTTCCTTGGTTTCAAAAAAAATTTCTAGTCAATGTCGTTGTAAGGGAAGATTGAAATCAGAAGCAGATGGACCCTTTCATTAGGCTCTGACACCATGTTTTTGGATAAAGTGAGTTGGTGAATTGGAAAAGATTAGGGTTTGAGATCTTAAAATACTGAAAATATGTATTCTAATCCATCAAATCTACAAAATAGTGTTAAAATCTTCCACCTGGAAACTTTCATTTTGAAAGCTGCTTATTAATCTCTGTGGATTCTAGATAGGAATCCTAGAAAAAAATATCGACTTTCTTGCCAGCATTAAGGCAAAATAATGTGTAGAAATTTCTATCTGTGAAGTGAAGCACCCAGTTGAGGATGAAAGAGGCATGTGTTTGGATCCAGGGATGTTTTAGGGAAAGTTGGAAATGGAGTTCTAACGTTTTCAGGTCAGGTAGCATGTTGGCTGCAAATTACATGATGCTAAATAGTGTGGAGGCTCAAAATCACATGGGACATCTGATCTGTGATTGCATGCTCAGAACAGCAGCAATGGATAGGCATGAACTCAGGGTTCATGAATGCCCCGGAGGTTGGGGTATTCCTTACCAGGGATAGCTTCTCTGTCCTTGGGTTTCTAAGCAGGGTCCACTGAGCCACTTTTACTGCAGGGTGGCTGTTGGCTCTGTTTGTGGACTGTTGGATGTAACGCAAAAGAGCCCTCAGAGACTAGGGCAGCCGGTTTAGCAAGGACATCACACTGTTACATCTGATACACTAAAAATTCGATTTAGCTCTGTAACCACAAAAGAACAAGTTTGCTATCTGCATCGATTTTTAAAAAAATAAGTACTACTTGATGTTCTACAAATTAAGGAGGAAAACGTGTGGATTCCCTTTATGCTAATGGCCAGGAATTTTCTACCAAGCAGGCTTGGACAATTCCTCTCAGAAAAAGAAAATGGTAGTGGGCCCACAAAATCTCTAGGGCCTGGTTGTGGGGCCCCACAATAATGATGACGGAATGTGCTAACATTCTCCTCACAAGAACTTCACATAAAAAAAAAAAAAAAAACCAAACAAACTTTCTCTAATTTTCTCTCCTCAAGCTTTCTGTCTCAGTTGGGATTCCTTCAATTAAGACAGCAGGCTTTCCACAGCGGTCTGCCCTCATTCCCGCACAGCGCCGCCGCCTTCTGTCGGCTGATATTTTCAGGTTGGGTCCATCAGAGGTAGTTTTCCTTTAACCTGGAGCTTTTCTTTCTCTAATTAGGATCTCTGTTGAGATCTCTAATCTGTGCTGAATGGGCTTTCAGTGTTTCACTGAAAGCTTTCAAAAGCGGTCCTGGATCTCCACGTACCCACAAGGGGCAGCGGTGAGAAAGATGGCTGCTTCAGTGTTGGCTAAGGTTTTCTAGTTTATCAGCAGAGTCTGGCGTGTGGGTTTGGGGAAACCGACCAAAGTTAGAGTGAAACGGCGATTGGGATCTCTAGCAAATAATTACAATTAAGAATAACAGATTTCATTCCTCAAGTGTCCTTTCTCAGTGGATCCATGTGGGAAGTTTTGTGTTGGCTGTTGTTACATGAAATGAAACTGTGTTCCATTCTTTTTTTTTTTTTTTTAATTTTTTTAAAATGTTTTTTATTTATTTCTAGGAGAGAGAGAGAGAGAGACAGTGAGCAGGAGGGTCAGAGAGAGAGGGAGTCACAGACTGAAACAGGCTCCAGGCTCTGAGCTGGCAGTTAGCACAGAGCCCAACGCGGGGCTCGAACCCACGAACCGCGAGATCATGACCTGAGCGAAAGTCGGACGCTTAACCGACTAAGCCACTCGGGCGCCCCAACTGTGTTCCATTCTTAAGCTCATTACAAAGACTCGGCCAAAGAGAGGTGGGGTTCTTTCATACTTAGTTTTATTTCTTTTAAAAATTCCTGTTCATGTATCAAGTTTAAAATGTAGTACACTTGGGCAGTTGCCAGGTGCAAATTTACATGTATGAGCTTGTTGCTGGGAATTCAGAGCCCATTTTCCCATAAATGCTATAGTGATTTGAGTTCCAAATGAGGACTTTAATAGCTTTAATGCCAACTGGGAGAAAATGAAATAATTCATGCAGAGGATTCAGGTTTGCAATCATTCAGGAGCATTGCATTATTATATATATTTCTGAGTGCTATCATATATATGGTTCAAAAACTCAACTATGGTTAATTTCCTAGTACTGAGCTATATCAGCTAATACTATTTTGTTTCCATGATCATGGTCCTTCATTCTGCAGCTGAAAATAAACCATATGGGTCTATGTTACTCATGATGTTACTTAACTTTGTTACAAATTACACACACACACACACACACACACACACACACACACACACACACACACAAATATATATGCCTCTGCATCCAGTACTATTTGTATACCTAACCAATAGCTATTTCCACATTTTTCTTTACTGCAGAGCCTATAAGTCATGGATACAAAAAGATTAAGACAATTAGGGAAATTGACTTACAATTGACTACAGGATCAGCATATGATTCAGTGATTCACTTCTGGCCACTGATACACAAGCGGAGGTCCACTTAATAACTTTCAAGAAAGTGTTTTTTTTTCCCTTTGAACATAGAGATAAAATACAGTAATAATCTCTTTTTGCTGGATGTTGCCTCTCTCTCTCTATGTGATTCCTGGAACTATGGAAGCCATTTTGTAAGAATGAGAGGTAAGGTTAGTGCCTAGTAGATATTTAAGGAATATGCTGTGAGCATAAGATTTTCTACTTCTTTAAATATAATGACAGTTAATACCTCTATCTATTTAAGTTCTCGCACTGTCAATATATTGGGTGTTCACTGTTGACAGCACATAATCTGCTTACTTAGAGCTTTAGTGATATTTCAGAGCCACTATTTATTCTGCATGGAGGAAAATCCTCGAAGCCAATGCACTGGAACAATACCTCTCTTACCTTGAATAAGGTCAGTTTGAGAACGAGTTTCTACTGTCAGCATGTTGGGATGAAGGTGGAAAAAGATGAAAGTACATTTCACAATCTTCTCCTGGGTTGAATCTATACCAGATACTTTCATCACTGTAAAAACTCCCAGTATATCAGCTATATGTTCCCTTATTTAATCAATCATATATAATACAATCAAATTTGAAATATAATGGGGTGCCATTTTCTTCTTTTAAAAATTTTTTTGTGTCTTTATTTTATTTTGAGAGACAGAGACAGAAAGTGAGTGGGGGAGGGTCAGAGAGAGAGGGAGACACAGAATCTGAAGCAGGCTCCAGGCTCTGAGCTGTTTGCACAGAGCCTGATGTGGGGCTTGAACTCACAAACCCTGAGGTCATGACCTGAGCTGAAGTTGGATGCTTGACAGACTGAGCCATCCAGGTGCCCCAAAAGTAAAGTATTTGTAAACCTTAACAGAGAAATTCCATTTATAGGAATGTTTCCTACAGACAGGTTCCACAGATTCACCAAGTATGTACAAGGATATTATTGTACTATTATGTATAATGGTAAAAGAGTAACTTATGATACCCTGCTATTTAAAGATAACATTACTTTTACCTTTGGAAGTTAGAGATCAGGAACTTCAAATCCGTGGAAGAAATTAAAAGCATAATTAATTATTGAAAATGAAACAGAAGAATGAGTGTGACTATTTTATACTTCTGATCAGTGTGACACACTTCACCAGGCAACTACGAATATATTTATCAGGTTGTATTTTGTTTTTATTTAGAAGATAGCCTTCAATTCCTCAAATATGATATGACCACTTTCCATTTCTGGTGTTATGACAGACTGGGGGTTCTGAAAATCCCCCAAATAATTCCTCTACAAGTTGCATAGAATACAACAAGTGTCCTTTTAATGAATCGCTGAGTATTTGAGAAGGTAAGCAAAATCCCAATGGGCATAAAAGGGAGAGTATGATAAAGGGCTAAGTGGTGAGCAGACACTTCCCTGGGGTCATTTCCTTATCCTGGAAAACAAGAGCATTGAGTGTGCACAGTCCTCCAGGGATGTTGGAATGCGCTGGGCTCTCACAGGGAGAAGGGTTAGAATCTAGCTTTTCACAGAGCTTCTACCTTGTATAGTAGAACAGGCGAGGAAACACCCCTGACTATTGGCCATAGGAAATGGTGATGAGTCACTAGTCTTGGCCAGGATACCGAATAAGCAAAAAAAGCTTTCTTCTGAAAATTCACAATCACAAGCCTGCCCTCACCTATGTTTACCATTGGAATTTCCATTATTTGAGTGTCCAGAAAATCCCGAGCTAAGAAATAAACCTAAAGCTGACTGAGAGAGACTATGTATCAAGGCACCTAGCAGAGGCAAACTCAGATCTTCTCAGGACAAACATCAACATCAACCCAATAGGACATCTGCACTTGAAATTGCACACTGCAAAGAATGAATTGAAGGATAACCCAAAGTGACAGAACAAAAAGAAGGAAGTCATCATGAAAAGTATCAGGAAAAAAGCCCTAGACCTTCATGATAACAGAATAAAAAGATATAACACAAATGTCTGTGTGTATATACACACACGTATATGTCATTTATATATATATACATATACATACATATATACACACAGATATATCTCATATACATTATATGTCTTATAAGACAGGTAATAAGAATTTGAAAACATGAGAAAAGAATAAAATACCATCCAGAAAGTTGGGAAGGTTTAAAATGAATCAAAGGGAAATTCTAGAAAACAAAAAGTATAGTCAGTAATATCCCAAACCTTGAAACTTGGACATAGGAATGATGATCTGTTTATACAATGGAATAGTCTACAGAAATAAAAATGTATGAATACAGCAACACACAAATCGAATGAATCTCAGAAACATAATGTTGACTGAAAGAGGCCAGGCATAAAGAATTCACACTTAGACTTTTGGGGCCCCTGGGTGGCTCAGTTGGTTAAGCGTCCAAGGCTCAGGTCATGATCTTGCAGTTTTTGGGTTCAAGCCCCGTGTTGGGATCTCTGCTGACAGCTTGGAGCCTGGAGCCTGCTTCAGATTCTGTGTCTCCCTCTTTCTCTGCCCTTCCCCCACTTGTGTTTTCTCCCTCTCAAAAAGAAATAAACATTAAAAAAATATTCTTTAAAAAAAAGAATTCATACTTTGACTTTCAAAATAGGTCAAAGCCACTGATTTATGTATTTTAAATAGGTGAATTATATGATATGTGAATTATATCTCAAAACTGTTCAAAATGCACGTCTACACACCAGCAATAATTAGAAAATGTAATTTGTTAAAAGATATTATTTGCAGAAAAAGCGATACTACTTGCAAAACCAAGATATTCAAGAATTTCAGCTAGAGGGGCGCCTGGGTGGCTTAGTTGGTTAAGCATCCGACTTTCACTTAGGTCATGATCTCGCGGTTCTTGGGTTCGAGACCAGCGTCAGGCTCTGTGCTGACTGCCAGCTCAGAGCCTGGAGCCTGCTTCGGATTCTGTGTCTCCATCTCTCTCTGACCCTCCCCTGTTCATGCTGTCTCTCTCTATCCTAGAAATAAATAAAACATTTAAAAAAAAAAGAATTTCAGCTAGAAATTTTAAGAACTTTATTAAAAATCCACAATATGGGGAGACTTACTCTACAAGAGATCAATTGCCATTAAAAAGATGTATCAATACAGGGGTGCCTGGATGGTTGAGTCGGTTAAGTGTCTGACTCCTGGTTTCAGGTCAGGTCATGATCTTGTGGTTTGTGAGACTGAGCCCCACATCGGGCTCTGTGCTGACTGTGGAGCCTGTTTGGGACTCTCTCTATCCCTCTCTCTCTGCCTCTCCCTCACTCACGCTCTCTTGTTCTCTCTCTCAAAATAAACTAAAAAAAAAAAACAAAACCTATGTTAATACAGAATGACATTTGTGCAGCTTTGGCAATAAGACCAAGGGAACAAAACAGAGAGTCCCAAAAGAGGGCCTCATATAAAGTATGTTGATGATGGGACAGACCATGTGTATATGGGGGCTGAGGGCACAGGGGGACCTTCTGCTCAGTGTTCCTATGAACCTAAAACTGCTCTAACAAATAAAGTCTAAGAATAACCTTGATGTATGACAATGGTGGCTTTGCAGGCCACTAGAGAAAGGATAATTTTTTTTCCCATTATGGTAGTAGAAAATTTGGTTATTTATATGGCAAAAATAAGAATTGGATATCAAAAACTGAGTTCCATATATATGAATGGCCTAAATATAAAGAAAAGTTTATACTTTTAGAAGCAAAAAAAAGACATTGTCATCTCTATGGCATGAAGCACAAAAGAGGAAATTTTTAGGACACAAAATAAAAACTAAAAAACCTCTAATAAATTCTACTATATTCAAATTAAAATCTCTACACCAAAATATATCATAATCCAAATGGAAAGACATGACCGAGACTAGGAAGTGATCACTGTGATGTATACAAGTGTCACTATCTGGTCAATGTAAGTCAACAGAAATCAGTATAATTGTCAAAAAATGTTAACAGGCAATTAATACTGAAGAAACATGAAAATGTGCTCAATCTTACCATTAATCAGGAAAATTCAAATTAAATTAGTTAACCCTCATCAGTTTATAGGATCAGATGGGTAAAATGAAATTTGCCCCATACTAACTATTATGGAGCAAGTTGAGCCAAAATAACCTTTAGAAACTTACTTGGGAGTGCAAGTCGGTAGAATGATTTGGAAATACCTAACAAAAGGTTTAAAACCCTGTAATTCCACTCTGAGATACAGTTACCTTAGAGAAGCCTGCATTTAACTACACAGAAGCAGTAAATGAACCCTCAGAGGGGTAATATTTGCAATAATAAAAAACTAGAAGCAATCTAAATTTTCATGAAAGAACATACAAATAAATTGTAGTAGAGTCATGTGAATGGAATACTGTTAAACAGAAAAAGGTAATTAACTACAGCCACATACATCAGTTTAAATAGCTCACAGAAGCATACGATTGAATGAAAAACCAAGTTTGTGAAAAGATATGTATTATATGGTGGTATTTAATTAAAGCTTAAAATATGCAACACCCACCCCTGCCCCGTAAACACACACACACACACACACACACACACACAGAAGTAGCCTTTGCTTCGCATGGTTCTCCTATGCAATAAATTTCAGTTACTATGGTTCAGGCACTATCAATGAAATATACCAGTCCCCCAAAAACATCATTCAAATTTCAGTTACTCATTAAGTATGAGTAATTAATTGCACTATATACAAATTTCTTTATGCAGCTGCACTGTGTTCAAGTTTCATTGGTGGTGCCTCTGTCCACAAACACCATATGAATGACAGATGTGCACCGCATCACTGAGCAATTCTGTTAAGTATTTTGAAGTCTTTCGATGCTGCATGTCTGTGCTTTTTTCCACACACAGACAGCAGAGTGTGGGCTCACTGTTTCCCAGAGGTAAACGCGTGCAAGAAGACACAACATGGCTGTTGGAAGGAGGGATTTGGCCACCAGAACTGGAGCACACCAAGGAGATGGATGCTGGAAGTGAAATGAGAACTGAGCACAAATGGAGTTACAGAAGACGGAATGGACGGTGCCACTGTCTGAGAATGAAATGTCTAAGCAGCTGGGAGAACTTCGTGAAGCAAACATTATCTACGGAGACAAGGCTGTGGTTGTGACCGAAGAATAAGATGGAGATGTTTTGGAGGAAGCGACACCAGCAGAAACTTTCACGTGAAAGGAACTGTCAGGGCTATTTTATGGCATTGAAAGAACAAAGGTCGGGGCGCCCGGTGGCTTAGTCGGTTGAGCGTCCGACTTTCGCTCGGGTCATGATCTCGCCGTTCATGAGTTCAAGCCCCGCGTCGGGCTCTGTGCTGACTGCCAGCTCAGAGCCTGGAGCCTGTTTCAGTCTGTGACTCCCTCTCTTCTCTGACCCTCCCCTGCTCACGCTGTCTCTCTCTCTCTCGTAGAAATAAATAATTAAAAAAAATATTTAAAAAAAAAAAAAAGAAAGAACAAAGGTTAAATGTGGGGAGCTGCTTCGAACTCAGAAAGGAATAGGGCTAGAAAAACTGTCTTGCTCCAAATCCTTACTTATACACTGAGAACAAAGAAAGCACCGTTTTTAAATGACTTTTAATAGGATTTTTGGGGAAAGAAATAAAACACCTTAATCTGCCATGTGTCTAATGCTTTAAATGACAGCATAGTTACTAGGGGCGCCTGGGTGGCTCAGTCAGTGGAGCATCTGACCGTTGACTGAAGCTCCGGTCATGGTCTCACAGGTCATGATCTCACAGTTTGTGGTATCAGGCCCCGTGCTGGACTCTGCACTGACAGTGTGGGATTCTCTCTCTGCTCGCTGTCCCTCCCCTACTTGTATGCACCCCGCCCCAAATAAATAAATGAACTTTAAAAGAAAATAAATAATGGCATACTAAATATTAGTTTTATCAGTTTTTTTCTTATACATTCATTAGTGAGAGTAAGAGTTTTTAAATATTTTAGTTCTTGGACAAAAGTTCTTAAAGGTTATGGAAAACTATAATGTCTGCCATTGATTATAAATATTGCCTTGAATGGCTTCAGCTTGCATATGTTTTTATGTACCACCACTGTAGAAAGGGAAGACTGCCCATATACACATATATGTGATAAATATAACATGTAAGATATGGAAGGGAATGATATATAACAAGTTTGGCATAGTATAGTCCTTTCTGGAATGTATGGAAGAGGAAATCTTATTGATAATAGACCCACAGTAAGTTTCAATTGTATTTGTTTTTTTTTTAATTTTAATGTTTGTTTATTCTTTTTTTTTTTTTTTAATATTTTTTATTTATTTCTAGGAGAGAGAGAGACAGCGTGAGCAGGGGAGGGTCAGAGAGAGAGGGAGTCACAGACTGAAACAGGCTCCAGGCTCTGAGCTGGCAGTCAGCACAGAGCCCGACGCGGGGCTCGAACCCACGAACCGCGAGATCATGACCTAAGCGAAAGTCGGACGCTTAACCGACTAAGCCACCCAGGCGCCCCAATGTTTGTTTATTCTTAAGAGACAGACAGAGACAGAACATGAGTGAGGGAGGGGCAGAGAGAGAGGGAGGCACAGAATCTGAAGCAGGCTCCAGGCTCTGAGCTGTCAGCACAAAGCCCAGTGTGGGGCTTGAACTCACGAACTACGAGATCATGACCTGAGCCGAAGTTGTATGCTTGACCAACTGAGCTGCCCAGGTGCCCCACTTCAACTGTATTTGTAATGTTTTAAATATTTTATCTCACAGAGGCTATCTGAAAATTATTTGATTGCTTTGTGCCTTTCTGGAAGTCTGAAGTCTTTTATGAGAAGAAAAAGAAATAACTATGTCACAGAGAAATAATGCTTTCTAGAAAATACAAGCAATAAAAGGAGCCCTGGAAAATATAACTAGCCCCTTGACTTGGGTTGTCAGCCCTACAAATGCAGTGCAAAGTCTTTAAGGAAAAATAGGAGTTTCTAGAAAGCTCACGATTTCTTTGATTGTAAGTTGCTAATACGTGGTAGGGAAATAAAACTGTACATGCTCACCTAACCCCTTCTATCCAATTTACAGGCAGTTATATGATTCAAGAACTAACTCTCTGGTTCAACTCAGAAGCACTCCGAAAGCACATCAGATTTTATGGTCGTTAAGACATTTGCCATGAAGAAATGTTCTGTGAGGGCAGTAGAAAGATGCCCATGCCCTGTTGCTAGGTCACGAGAAAGTAGGGAACCTCAGATATGAAGACCAAAACATGTCTTTGTACTTTAAAACTCAGTGTATGCACTGAGAGTGGCAAATTCCCATTGTTGTAAGAAACATGTTAGCATGGCTCTTTCATTATGAATCTAGTAAAACAAATTGTTGGACACGGTATTAGTTTCCTGTTGGTGCTGTAACAAAGTACCACACATTTGGGTCTCATGGAGTTCAAATCATGGGTGTTGGCATGCCCTACTCTGGGGAGAATACATTTCCTTGCCTTTTTTTTTTTTTTTTTTTTAATATTTTTTATTTATTTCTAGGAGAGAGAGAGAGACAGCGTGAGCAGGGGAGGGTCAGAGAGAGAGGAGATACAGACTCGAAATAGGCTCCAGGCTCTGAGCTGGCAGTCAGCACAGAGCCCGACGGGGCTCGAACCCACAAACCGCGAGATCATGACCTAAGTGAAAGTCGGACGCAACCGACTAAGCCACCCAGGCGCCCCATTTCCTTGCCTTTTCTGCCTTCCCGAGACCACCTACATTTCTTGGCTCATGGCTTCTTGCCTCCACGTTGAAAGCCAATAAGAGTAAATGGAGTCCTTGTATCATATCTGTCTTCCTCTTCTCTTCTGTCTCCTTTTCTACTTTTATGTACCCATAGGATTAGCTTGGACCTACTCAGGTAATCAAGGATAATCTCCTCATTTAAAGATGTGAAACAAATCTATCTGCAAAGTCCTTTCTGCGACATAGGTAACATAGTCACAAATTCTGAAGATTAGGCAGTGGATCTCTTTGGGAGAGGGGCATTATTCTCCACACCGCAGACATGTTTTCATTTCACCTGCTGTAGAGGAATTCAAGATCCCAGCACAAGACTCAGACATGTTATGGTATCATGGATTTAATAATGATTGTAGAATGCAAATAAACTCTGGGTTGGAAATCACTCTATAAATATTCTTGGGAGTTTCAGTGAGGATACAAAGGAAGCTGAATCTTACCCTAAAAGAGAGTATCCACGGAAGTACAATCACTATTACCACATCCCTACCACTGATGTCATCCACCTCAGAGCACAAACTCACTCAAGTCTCATGGTCTGTTCTTAGGGAGCTCAGTCGACATTGGAGAATAAACGAACTTTCTGCTTTACTAAAGCCAGTCTCAAATCTACATGTCTAGAGATTTGGTGGGATTTCATTTTCACACTTCAATCTTATTTTCAGCCATAAGTACACATAAATCCATAGTTTCGGGGCTTTAGGTAGAGTCTAGTTTATAATGAGACAGATTATTTCTATACTGTCAATGTACAAGACTGCTTACAATGGAGAATATCATACTTTCTCCATAAGCAGCACAATTTATTTGTCTGAACTTTAAAGAATATGATATTTCGCCTCTGGAAGACTTTCGAGGCAATTGAAGTAATCCCCAAGTCCAATGAAAAAGCCTTATATTTTCAGAATTTGCTCCATTTTGTTGAGAGCACTTAGCTGTCTTTGGAAATATGTGTTTACTTAATAGAAGGCGCCATTTTCCATCAATAAACTCATAAAGAAAGAGATTACATAATGAAATGTACAGAGCACGTGCCGCAGGTCATGGCTGCCATCAGAGTTGTGACAGCCCCTGAACCATTTAGCTCTCTGTCTTTTCCAAGTAAGTGTTTCTGTAAAAACTGCTCTAAGAAATGACCTTTCCTTCTGTGTATATAAGGCAAATCAGAGATACAGATGGGTCTTCACAAATGTGTGAGCCAGAGATGTAATAGCTGAAGAAATATTTGCTGGAATGTTCTGTATATTCTTATGAGAAAAGGATCTGGTGCTCAGTGAAGCTTAACCCCAACTCGAATGTACAAATTACTATGAACATCCACTCAAAAATTGAGAGAAATTATATGAATTGCCCACTTACATGAAATAAGTTTGTGAATTAGAGTTCTCCCATCAGTTCTTTTTCTTATTCCTCTAAGCACATGTTAAAACAAACAAACCGAAGATTAAAAAAAAAAAATAGAAATCTTTAGAATTAGCCACCTGGTATCAAATCTAGACGCCTAATTAGGGCCTTTTCTCCTCTCCATCCCGCCGCCCTGGAACATACAAGTTCGTCTTAAGCTTATTGGCAAAAGTAGAATTTTTTATTTTTTAATTTATTTTTGAGAGAGAGAGACAGAGAGACAGAAAGACAGAGAGGCAGAGCATGAGTGGGGAGAGGCAGAGAGAGAGAGAGGAGACAGAGAATCTGAAGCAGTCTGTGGGCTCTGAACTGTCAGCACAGAGCCTGACACAGGGCTCAAACCTATGAACCGTGAGATCATGACCTGAACCAAAGTCTGGCGCTTAACCAACTGAGCCACCCAGACACCCCTAGAATTTTTGTTTGGCTTCATCAGCATCACTGCTTTCAGATGTTGATAACACTATTGTCTCAGTGCCTGGGCCTGTGCTTTCACAAGCCTTTGTGCACAGAGCGAGTGATTTAGATACAATGAATTATGTAGAGATTTGTTAATAATATATTCATCTTTCTGTGTTCCATATTGTGTTTGTTTTTTCCTCAAGATCCCAAATGTGTGCAGGATTTTTAAAAGTCACAAAGACACCAACTCAGATGATTGAACTAATAGCTTCCTAGGGGATTGTGGAACCCAGGAGAAACACTCTTACAGAATTCCAAATCAGAGTGAACTCAAGTCAGACAATTTTAGGGAACAACTGAATCAAAACAAAGGTCTCTTAAGTAACTAAGCAATAATCCTTCTAGAACATGCCAGACCACTGAAGCAGAACACTCAGAAGCTCATTGGCTGGTTCAGATCAGTTTATGATAAAGTCCTCCATGGATCATGTATTTCTTAAATAAGATTGAGCTTTTTGAGAGAAGACATTTGTAAGATACTGCTTCACCTTTAGCCCCAATTTTCCAGTTTATGACATCTGCACGTTCCTCTTGATGCCATTTAGCTATATCAGTGCCCTTCAGCATCTGCCTGTTCCCTGAGTGGACATGGGGGAAGAGAGCGAGGTGAACAGCAAGGCTTCGGGAAGGCAAGATGGTACGTTTGTTTGCACTTTACGAGATGCCACAATAGCAGGAATGAGGGAGGACCGACAGCCTTGCTCTCTATCTCGGCATCTCCAGGAATTCTTTTTTTTTCTTTAAATTTTTTTTTTAAATTTATTTCTAGGAGAGAGAGAGAGATAGCGTGAGCAGGGGAGGGTCAGAGAGAGAGGGAGTCACAGAATGAAACAAGCTCCAGGCTCTGAGCTGGCAGTCAGCACAGAGCCCGACGCGGGGCTCGAACCCACGAACCGCGAGATCATGACCTGAGCGAAAGTCGGACGCTTAACCGACTAAGCCACCCAGGCGCCCCGGCATCTCCAGGAATTCTTGAGGGAGAATGGCAACAAAGGTTCAGGCCCGTGTTTGAAGGTTAGGTTTCCCATAAATAAATGGAAAGCATTTATTGAGACATGGGTTAAGTTACCAAGAAAATCTGTAACTGGGAATATACCCAACGAAGAACATCATTCAGTCCAGTCAGAAACACTTTCCTCAGGATAGGAGAGTGGAATGCAGCATCTCAATTTCCTTTGTGACTCACAGAGACTTGCTTCATAAGCTACCTGGATTAGCTGAAGACGGGGAGATAGATGTTCAATTAAAAAATTCTTTCCTGGGACAGAGCGACAGGCACTCCACGTAGTAGTCTTTCTTCCTGTCTGAAAACCTGAAAAGACTTTGACTTCTATTTTTGAATAGAAGGTTTTTGAACCTAACCAGACTATAACTAATAACAAGGCTAAGAGGCTAGAACAGAAAGCACGTCTGATGAAAGATGAAGCATTGTAATTAAATTGTAAAGAACAGGAGCCAAGAAAGAAGCTCTATTTGTTTATAACATTTTAAATGGAGACATCACTGGGTCATTTGTAGTCTTAGGAGAGTTTTCTGGAAGAGGTTCCGCATGAAAGAATACTATGACAAAACCCCCATAACTGGTGTGGGAAACTAAGGCACATGCATCGACAGGGCAAATGAATGATGTTTCTTATGTTTCATAAAAGCTACTCTTATTCGTTGGAAACTCTGCACGCTTTCCTGGAGTGAACATGAGGTATTATTAGCTGAGTTCATATAATTGAGCTTCTCTTGTTAATGTTTTTAAGACTCAAAAGGCTATTTTAATTCTGTCATAAACTAGGAAAAATTTCTGTGGTCATAATTCTCATGAACAATGATACAATTTCTGTCAAGCAGTCAATTGAGAAATACCTTATTAAAAATGCAAGACATAATCACATACTGGAAATTATGTTCTAGGGTTGACATAATGAAGGATTTGGAATACTGGAATATTTGCTTCATCGTGGTTTAAAAGAGCAGAGTAGAAACATTTCGTCTACTTGTGAAAAGTGAGACGGATTTGTTTATAAGTTAAAAACTATCATTTCATTTACTCTTTCAAATTTGCTTTTGTAATAATCTTAATATTTGATGAAATAGTGAATTTTTCTAAGTTACCATAAATCCTTTCTTTATAGAATCAACTAATAAGTCACTTGGGCTTGTAATAGATATTTTTATTCAAGAAATATGCGTATTGTAATCTTGATTGAGTACATTTATCCTAAGTACTGTCTTAGGCATTGGGGACCCAGAGATAAATTAGAAGTAGTTTTTGCTGCCAAGAGGCTAATTGTCTAACTATTATCTTAGTGAAACTCCTATGAGCAGACTCTCTTTATACGGAAAGTAATCAAGCAAGGGGAGAAACCATTATCCACAAGTTTAATAAGTTATAAAGTTCTGTGAAGGACATCGGTAAGCTATATAAAACAAAAATTTTTTTAAACACAAGGTTTCTACATGCACTCTGATGGGACTGGCCATATAGACAATCCTAGGGAAAGATGGAATGTCTTTTTCCCCAAACTCAACTTTTGGTGGCCTTGCCAATTTTCACTTATAACTCGTCCTCTTACTTGGACTTCTGGATGCCTCTCTTCCTTAATGGAGCTGGAGAGGAGGTATGATCACTCTCATTGTCTTTGGGAGTAAATTTAGGATGAATAAATTTCAGCTGGTATGTTTGCAAGATTTCTTCTTTACTATTTCAAAATTTTTTGAATCGAAAAATTTTTATATGCTACAGAGATTTCAGGCATTAGTAACCAGGTAGGAGGTATTGATGATTGTTCCAAAGGATCCTGGAAGCATATTTATCCTACTTATCAAGTCATGTCCTTAGGAACTCTGATCTCATCCCTTCAGGGTAACTGGGATGGAGAAATGTTAGAAGGATCTATGTACTGCGTACTGCACACCTCCAAGCTAGTGCCCATTCCCTTCTTGGGAAAGACACACAGAAGCTGAAACTCCCTGAGAACTCATCTGAGCATTGTGCCTTCTCTGCTCACTTCATCCACAAAGTAGAAGATGGTCTATCAACATGAAGATTTCCCAACTGCCTTTTCTGCATTTCTTGTAGGAAGGGAGTTAGGCCCACTGACATCTCTGTGTTTAACTCAAATATGCTTTTCACCCTTCTCTCCCAGGGTCACGTACCTGTTTAAAAACAGATGGCTTTTTTGGTAGCATATACTTAAATTTTTATATGTGTACAAAGCAATCTCTTCCACTTATTAAAAATCAGATAACAGCAACAGTAATGCTATTTGACAGGCTCTGTAGCAGATACAGGGATGAACAAGAATGGGTCCTGGGCTCAAAAGCACTTATATTCCAGTGAAGGAACAAAAGCCATGTAAGATAAACAAAGGTAATGAATTCATTATGAGGATATGAAGATCCTGAGCTGTACTAATGCATTTTTAAAAATCATTTTTTCCTCTTGGGGCACCTGGGTGGCTCAGTTGGGTTAAGTGTCCTGCTCTTGATTTTGGCTCAGGTCATGATCTCACAGTTGTAAAATTGAGCACCGCATTGGGCTCTGAGTTGACAGCATAGAGCAAGCTTGGGATCCTCTCTCTCCTCTCTTCTGCTTGTTCACTTTCTTTCAAAACAAATAAACATTTTTTAAAAAACAATTTTTTTCCTCTGAAAAATCAAGATCTGGGGCAAAAGTGACTGTGTCATTTAAATAAATCCTACTTGCTAAGTATTTTGTACTAAGAGAAATGATTATCATAAATGGATAATAAATGTTAGTCTCCAGAGATGGCATTCTTAGTCTGGGGTGGACATATGACCTTCAAAGTGTTCCCACTCCCTCTGAAATTATATGCAAAATTTTACATGAATATGGAAATATGCATTTTTCTAGCAGTGGGGATTATAGATAAGGGAATTCTTCATTCAAAAAAAGGTAAAGATCCATTGAAATACTTGTTCCAAACACATGTTCAGTATTTCAAAGCTTTATGAAATTCTTGATGACCATTTTGCTGTCATTTTCAAAAAGTATGTTTACTGTCTTCCCACCAGGAGAAGATGTATATGTCTGGGAGTGGATGTGGGAACTGAAGGTGAGAACACAGTCAAACTATCAGATTCTAAATAGCTTGTAGAAACTTGGAGATGCTCTTCTTTTCTCATGGTAATTAACTATACACACAGCTAATTAAAGTGCAGAAAGATAAAATAGAGCCATGGAGAGAGAATTTGGGAATGTAAGGGTATTTTTTAGTAGCAAAATCTTTATATTTTTCTTTAACGTTTGTTTTTGAGAGAGACAGAGTGCAAGAGGGGAGGGGCAGAGAGAGATGGAGACACAGAATCTGAAGCAGGCTCCAGGATCTGAGCTGTTAGCACAGAGCCAGACGTGGGCTCAAATTCCTGAACTATGAGATCATGACTTGAGCCCATGTCAGGCACTCAAGGGACTAAGCTACCCAGGTGCCCCGAAATCATTTCTTTAAATAAATAAACTTAAAAAAAGGGGGTCGGCACCTGGGTGGCTCAGTCGGTTAAAGGTCTGATCTCATGGTTCATGGGATGGAGCCCAGCTTTGGGCTCTGTGCTGCAAGAGCGGAACCTGCTTGGGGTTCTCTCTCTCTTTCTCTCTGCTCCTCCCCTACTCTTTCTCAACCTCTCAAAATAAATAAATAAATTTAAAAAAATGTACAGACATAGAAAATGCCACCCATTTGGAAAGCCATGAATATAAAGTTGTGAATTGATGAATAATGAAGATTGTTTCTGAACACCAACTAATGCATGAACTTTATTTCACAGGTGAACTATTAAAAAAATATCAATTTAGGGGCTCCTGGGTGGCTTAGTCGGTTAAGCGTCCGACTTTCGCTTAGGTCATGATCTCGCGGTTCGTGGGTTCGAGCCTCGCGTCGGGCTCTGTGCTGACTGCCAGCTCAGAGCCTGGAGCCTGTTTCAGTCTGTGAGTCCCTCTCTCTCTCTGACCCTCCCCTGCTCATGCTGTCTCTCTCTCTCTCTCTCCTAGAAATAAATAAAAACATTAAAAAATTAAAAAAATATATCAGTTTGGAAAAAATGGATCAGAGAATTCTACAGAAATATTTGTAACTCTTCTACATGCCCCAATAAAAACATTTCATTTGAAGAATCTTTCTCACAACTAATCCTTAGATGGTTCAGTAGATATTCTCACTTATCAAAGGATAATAAATCTTCACATTAATGTATAACTTTTCTACAAATGAAACATATGTATGCTTCAATTTATTTATTTATTTATTTTTTAAATGTTTTATTTATTTCTAGGAGAGAGGAAGACAGCGTGAACAGGGAGGGTCAGAGAGAGAGGGAGTCACAGACTGAAACAGGCTCCAGGCTCCGAGCTGGCAGTCAGCACAGAGCCCGACGCTGGGCTCGAACCCACGAACCGCGAGATCAGGACCCAAGTGAAAGTCGGACGCTTAACCGACTAAGCCACCCAGGCGCCCCGTGTATGTTTCAATTTAGCTTGGAATAAGAAGAGTCCTGATTCTTTGAGGTCATGTCATTTTTGAACTGGTGACTCTAAGTACTGCAACTGTGACATTAGCCGCCAAGTTCTCTTATGCTTCAAAGCACACTGATAACAAGATACGAAAAAATGAATTTTAATACTAATGAATGTGGTGTCAGCAATGACAACCATGTGATGGGATCTTCCGGGTGGGTTTCTCTGTACCCCCACTAGGGTGAGTCACTGCTGTGAAATCTGTATAACAGGACTTTGAGCCTTGTTATATGCAAAGATCTGTGCTGAGTCCTTGGTTGAAAAGAGGAGGTCCATGAGACCAAGTCCTGGGGCTCAAGGCATGAGGGGCTCTTCAGTAGATCTGCTTCTCTGCTGAACAAACTAGAAGTTTCTAGATCATTGTAGCAGGCCGACTCCTCATATTGCTCCAAAATCCGTGCCCATCCTGAACCGCAGAATGTTACTTTACTTGGAAATAGGGTCTTTGTGGATACAATCAAGATAAGGATCAAGATGAGATCATGCTGGGATATGGGGCCCAAATCCAATGAGGGTGTCCTTATGAGACACAGAAAAGAACACAAAGACAGATGGAGAAGGCAGAAGACCAGGTGAAGGTAGAGGCAGAGATTGGAATTATGTTGCCACAGATGAAGAAATGCCAGGAGTTACCAGAATCTGGAGGAGGCAAAAAAAGAGCCTTCATGAGAGTCTTCTGGGGGATCATGGTCACTGCCAGTGCTTTAATTTTGGACTTCCGGCTTCCAGAAGGATGAGAGAGTAACATTCTGCTATATTAAGCCACCAATTGGTGGCAGTTTCTCAAGGCAGCTCTAGGAAGCCGATGCACTGGTTATCTTATGCACATGTTGTCAGTCCTCAGCTCTCCACGGAGCTCTGGAATCTAGAGCCAGGGAATATTTCTCTGTCTGTGCAGAAGGACTAGGTGTTCCTGGCATAGGAAAGCCTTGCTAAACTGTAAAGGCTCAGACAGGACTTTGGAGCCAGTCTGCCTGGGTCGGATTCCAGCTCTGTCGTTTATTGTGTGACCTGAAGCATATGACTGAAGGTCTGTCTCTCTGTCTTGGCTTTCCCATCTGCAAACTAGCAATAGACTATTACCTTCTTTATCAAATACTTTTGGGGATTAAATGTGTTGACCTGTGAAGTGTTTAAACTATACCTGACACGTGGTAGTTACTCAATCAATGTTATCTATAATCAATAATCTACAACTTTATTACATGATAATTGTTCATTCCTTGGTTTTGCCACAAAGACTTCCTCAGGAGGGACCCGAGTGAGCCTCACCCAAGGCACAGAGGAGGGCTTGGAACTGAGCTTTATTTTCCTGTGAAGAGAACTCTTTCCTCTCAAATGAACCGCTCTGCAGGGTTCAGACTTCACATCAAATTAAAGCATCTTTGGCTTTGTCCTTCAACAATTCTTAGCCATCCTTCATGTAACTCCTCTACCTGGGTTGTGCCTGTGATTAGGGAGCCAGTCACTACATTAGATTTTTAGAGCTCTTGTACTAAAACACCAGAAACCATGTGCCTAAAACCACGGGAATTTATTCTCTTAGATTCTGGAGACCAGAAGTTCTAAATCCCAGTATTGGAAGGGTTGGTTTCTTCTGAAGGTTCTGAGGGAGAGTCTGTGTCACGTCTGTTTTAGCTCGTGGTGGCTGCCGGCAACCCTTCACATCGCTTACCTGTGTCAGGGCAACTCCTTTTTCCTCCCTGTGTATGTCTGTGACCCTGCCTTATCCTCTTATAAGGATGCCGGTCACATAGGATGAGAGCCCACCTGGTTTTGGTGTGACTTTATCTTAACGTGATTATCTACAAAGACCTATTTCCAAATAAGGTCAACAATCACAGGCACTGGGGGTTAGGACTCTGACATACCTTTTTTGGGGGGGAGGGTGTCATTCAACTCACAGCTATCTACCATATATACACGAAGCAAAACAGAAGCCAGCAGTCACTGACAATTTTACAGATTTATTAAAAATATTAAAATACTACCTTTTCCTGAAAGTTCTCACACAATTAAGAAAGACTTATCTAAAATTAGTAGCTTTAAAACGTCTTAAAAGGGAAGACTGCTATTCTGAGAAGCTGACAATAAGTTTTAAATGTGTGTTTATGTCACATCATTGTTGGATGTGGAACTATTGTAACCCCTTCATTGAATGTCCTCATTTCCTTTATTAACAATGTTCCTTTTAGCGTTTTAAAATACATATTTGAGAAAGATAAACTGCATTAACCCAGATCTTTGAACTAAATGTAAACGAGGAGTTTGATATTTTAATTAAATTAAACCTTCAAAAGATTACTTCCTTCTCTTCTTTCTGGCTCACAGACTCTCTACTGCCTACAGAATAGATTCAGCTCTTGGCTTAGAATTTTCAAGTTCCTCTGGTTCCAAGTCGGGGCTCATTTTCTCATTTGAGTACTGCTCGAAATGCTTACTATGTGTCGCGTGTCTATTTTAATTTTTTAGTGTTTATTTATTTTTAAGAGAGAGACAGAAACAGAGACAGAGTGAGAATGAGAGGAGCGCAGAGAGAGACACACACACACAAGCTGAAGCAGGTTCCAGGCTCTGAGCTGTAGCATAGAGCCTGATGCGGGGCTCAAACCCATGAACCTCAAGATCGTGACCTGAGCCAAAGTCAGAAGCTTAACTGATGAGCCACCCAGCTGCATCTTGTGTGTATTTTTCTACAGGAACCTTTTGCTTCATCGGTTTGGGCTACTTATTGTCAGATACATTCTAGTTGAAGCCTTCTGCCCTCTGCACCAGTCCCACATGCAATGACCTCTACTCATTCCTTCCTTCTTTCCTTCAAGATTCTGGTCCAAGTGGTTCCTGACCCTTCTGATTTCACCTTTCTGTGCTTCCTTGTCAAAGAGATCCATCTTTGCATCTCTCCATCTCATTCTGAACTAAGCTATAAATTCCTCAGTTGCCAAAACCATCGGTCTGTCACAATGCCTTGTATACAGCATACAGCCAGTGCTCAAAATACAGTGTGAGGACTGATTCTTTTGTTCACCTTAGATTGTAATTCATTATTTCTGGGTGACGTTGACAGAAATAATAATGGTTGCATTTGGCAATTTGCATTTATGTTTAAATCATATTAGTTTTACAAAACTGAGGGGTTTAAAGAAGTTTTATTCTTTCTGTATAATATGTATTACTACCATTATTGAGAACTTACTGCACCAGTCACTGTTAGAGCTCTTTACTTACAGTTGTCTCATTTTATCCCCATAGCAACCTTTTGTACTAAAGCATAATTATCTCTATTTTACAGATGAGGAAATTGAAGCTTAGTGAAATTAAACAAGTTTCCCAATGTCACACTGCTGATAAATGGAGAACTTGAGGCTAGGTCTGCCTGCCCCCAAATGCTGTGTTCTTAGAGTTTCTATAATTTCTCTGTCATAAAAACTTTTTAGAAAACTACTTAAAAACAAAGTCTGGGGCTCCACTTTAGAATTCTGAGTCAAAATCTCTGGGGGGAGAAGCGGGGATTGTGCATCTTGACAAACACCTTAGGGAATTTGTGCATTCAGATAAATTTAGGAACCATCTCGATAATTTGGTATGGCTTACCAGTATGTATAAGTTCCTGTGGTGAACACTTTCCTCTGTAGGGTTTGATTTTCATCACGGTTTCAAAGAACACAGATGTTCCTTGAAGTTCAAACTGATGAGAGAAACAAGGCTTACAGGTCTATTCTACCCCAAGGATACCCAGTGTATTCGGTTGACCTTGCCCTGTGCCCAAGCCTCAGGAACATGAGTGTGTGACCGATGCAGGTTTACAAGGGTCTCACACTTGGTTTGATGTTCTGCTGCCATTCTTCTGAAATTCTTAGTAGTTTCTTAACAAGGGGTCCCACATTT